>OX453247.1:23933324-24446434 GCA_949709985.1 Luffia ferchaultella
ACAAATGTCAACATATCATTATCTCATAAAAAAAAATAGACATATTTATTATTGTGGTATTTTATTTATGTACCTTAATTCAATATATCAATTGATACGTCTTGAACCACCCAATATAAAGTTCCTCAAGTTTTTACCTATCCATTCGAAGATTATCTGGAAGAGATTGCTTTTGGCGATAAGACCGCTCTTTGTATCAAACTTAGTTACTGAAATATTTTTTTTTTCAATTAATTACGTTTTAGTGTACGAGAAAGGATATTATTATAAATATTCAATTATAAAAGTACAAATTGACTAGAAGCCCTCTTTTGCGTTTACCGTCTAACCACTCATACTCTACCTAGCCGGTGCTAGATAACGAGTTTCAGTCCGAGATTCAGTCTGCGAGTTTTTCGCGCTCTGGTCTTCACCCCCACGAAGTCTTCAATTCAGCGAAATTGTGTTTGATATTTTCGACACTATGAAGTGACATTTCTGACTCTATTAAAATCAAAAGCTGCTGTCAAATTTATTTACCCTATGTATTTAATATTTAAAAACCGAACTCGTAAATTAAAAATGTTTTTTAAGTATTAGTCGAATTTAAAAAGAACAGAGGCCAATTGACACTTTGTTTAGATTTTAACGATGAACTTTAATTCAATTTTAAATCTCAATTTAAGTTCAATTCTTCCGATAGGATTGGCCCATCAAGGATTGCTTTAATCAAATACTACAAAAAATAGAAACAATTGTCGTCGTAACAAATAGTCAACCGAATACTCTAATAAGTTGTCGCATGCAAGGGACTATTGGTAATAGTCAAGAGTCTATAAGTTGTAACGCATGCGATACCAATCTAGTGGTCTAGGGGACCACGTTGTAGCGAGTGACTTTAATAATTAAAAAATGCTTATCAGTGGTCGTCTCAATACGAATCTTGTGTTTCCCAATTAACGATGTTCATAAATTTGTGGGAAAAAAGCATTAGCGATCGAAATGCGAATAGGCCAATAGGTTTGAAATAATAGGGTCGTTAACTTTGGTGTCACAAACGAGATTTCATTTATGTGAGGACCGCAAACAACTCATTCGACCTCGAGGTGGTCTACGTTACATTTAAAACACAGAAGAAGAGCGTTTGATATATCTCATAATTCAATAATAATCCAGGTTTTGTGAAAATTTCAGGATGTATATATAAGTTTATACTTAAGCATTTTTAAGAGCTGTGGGTACTGTTACTGAAATAAATAAATAAACGTATGAGTCATAGAAATTATATGTGGCATAAGATTGCTGAAAATAATAATGAAAATTTGACATTTTGTTCTGAAGAACAATCTATAGATATTATCGATAGTGTAGAAAACTACACAGCTACTGAATAGTTATAATTTTTACAACAAAAATTTAATTTACCATTTTCAATTAAGAAAGTTATCAAAGAATTAGCTCTTGTTGCGGTACAGTTTAAGACTACACTATAAGTTCATCAAATACAACAGTTAGATAAAAGCCGGCTCGTGAACCAAAGGTTGCGTGCCACCAAAATATATTTGTGTTGTGTATTTACCAAAATAAGCTTAACATCCCAACAACCCGCAAAAGAAAAAAATGTTTATTTCTTTTGGTCGTAACTTGCAAACTGAATAATGAATGAATATATTATGAATCGGAATTTTTAGTATTTATTATTTAAATATAGTGTACTAGTTTGACGATCGCTTTCGCGTGGACTACACAGTTATACCGGGACCCCTTAAAGATTAAAGCAGTCCCGGTACAACTGTATAGTTCACGCGAGTGGAGCCCAAGGCTGAAAGTTAGTTTGAAAGTAATATACAGCCCATGTTACTTCCTAATAATGTAGTTTTCTATATATGAAATAATTTTTAAAATCAGTTAAGTAGTTTTTGAGGTTACCCATAACAAACAAACAATAAAATATTTCTTCTTTATAATATTTAGTTTAGGTGATACATAATATACAGTAATTTCGAATTCCTTACTTTTCGTTTTTGAGACAGACTTCGTAGCAACAATGGTCTTAAGCTGAACAGTTTGACATCCATACATTTTTATTTTTGTAGATTAAAAATGTATTTTACTCTACTCAATAATTTTTAGACAATGATATCCCACATGCTAGGGTAGTACAATTTTTCACGGTTTTTTTGAACATATGAGACCAACCTGAAAAATATTTTAATGAAATTTTTGATTCGATATTCGCTACTTCCCTCAAGTTTTCTTTAGAGGGACTTTAATTTTTTTATTATCATTTAAATTGTTTAATTTTAATATTTATACTTTCATTAGAATTTCATTTGGATTGTGTTTAATTGTCTTAACTAACGTAAATATTTCTACAATCTGTTTGCAGATTCATGTCCATCGCATAGACTTGATAAAGAATACGTATATTGATCTTAACAAATTCTGCCATTGACGGCAGTTAAACCTATGAAGCAGAAGTAACAGATTAGTGAAGCTATCGTGTATTACCATAAACCCGCTGGCTCTGACTTACCTGCTCAATCAAAACAGTGGAATCTGGAGATCAATTATTTGACTTATCCTGTGGCGGATGCTTCCCTTATAGTTAGTATAAAAATGTATACCAGGGTTATTAAAAGAATCGTGCCCTTCGTGTCTAAGTGAAATCGCAATATTTAAAATTATATTCTTAAATTATTGTCCTAATTTAACGAACTAATCTAGAAATAACTCTCGATAACTTGATTGACAGTGTGTGTCGTGATAGCCCGAACGCAACGAACCTGTTACAAATCTATAAGGCCATGTGGCCGTGGTTCGAATCCGGGCATGTACCAGTGAGTTTTTCTGATTGAAATATGTTTACTATCACTGACTCTGTGCCTCGGAGAGCACGTTAAGCAGTCGGTCCCCGTTGCTGTCAATACATGGCGGTCGTTACAATCTGCCAACCCACATTGGAGCAGCGTGGTGGATTTAAGTTTCACTTCTCACTCTTAAGGGAGGCCTAAGCCCCTGCTGTAAGGTAAAAAAGGGCTGATGGAATGGAATGGAAGTCGATTGACAACTGTAGTCGCAATAATTAAGTCTCAAGTCGATAACTGTAATCCCTCAGAAAACCATTTATCGTAAATGACCCACAAGTTTGTCACAACACTCTAAGATTACTGAAATCGTAACCAGACACCGTGACATACGGACGGACGACAGATAGACAGACAGTAGAATGATGACAATAGAACTCCGTTTTGTTTTTTGGAAACGAGACCCTAAAAATGATGGCCTTTTCTAAGCTTATCAATTATAGAGTAAATTAATTTGACAGCAGCGTTGCGTTTTAATAGAGTTATGAATGTCACATCACATTATGATTTCGCGGGAGGCTGGAAATCGGTGCGCGGGGACCTTGCGCACTGAAACTTGGACTAAAACTCGCCATCTTACACCAGCTAGCTATAGTATGAGTGGTTAGATAGTAAACGCAGAAGAAGGATTCTAGTCAATTAGACTTTCATGTTATCAGTACTATCAGTGTTTATAAACAAAAACGTACTTTATACAAGTTTAATGAGACAATTTTGTGAGAATGTCTATAAATCTGATCTAGTTAGTATAGAGTTCGATTATATTTATGTTATTATTGAGTTATTAATGAGCTGCAAGTAAAACCATTCTTTTGTAGCCCGTATCATAAGTAACAGATGTAAGTAATGACACTTGTATGCGGGTGTAATGACCGAGCGACAGCTTCACGCTAGAATGTGATTCGAATCAAATGAGGTACACTCCTGACCCTGTGTCTACTGAAAATCTTATCGCACAACGGAATGCAAATTCCTCTTTAATTGTGTTACACTTCAACTAGTTTTACTACTACGCTACAGCATTTGCTTGTGGCATGGAACATAGAAAAGATAGAATTGTTTGTAAATTCATAGTTGTGATAGCCCAGAGCGCAACGAACCTGTCTCAAATTTATAAGGCCCCATAGGGCCATGGTTCGAATCCGGGCGTGTACCAATGAGTTTTTCTGACTTAAGTACACAATATCACTGACACCGTGCTTCGGAGGGCACGTTAAGCAGTCGGTCCCGGACGCTGTCAATAGATGGCGGTCGTTACAGTTCCCAACCCGCAGTGGAGCAGCGTGGTGGACTTAAGCTCCAAGCCTCCCTCCTCACCCTGGGGGAGGCCTAAGCCCCTGCAGTGGGGTAAAAATGGGCTGATGATGATGATGATGTAAATTCTTATGCGGTGTAAAGTTGACGCCTGATTCCTAGAGAGGCCAGCAGAGATTATAGAGAACACCACATGGTACCATGAATTCATGGCTACATGCCTACATGTAACGGCATTCATTATTCATTTGAAACTTGCTCGTTCGTTTCGGATCCATTTTTGCCCTTCTTGATACTGACAGTACGAAATATAATAATTGTTAGTACGTGTAATATGTAAAATCACTATTGTACTTATTACACAGTTGTATCTAGTGCGGTTTTTCGAGAACTTAACAGCATAATTAAGAATTTTCAGGTCTATCGTCACTCTGGCCACCGCACAGTTGGTTGAGGCCAATTTCCTTGCCACGTGCCATTTCCAACATCTTCTACGTTCTTCTATATATAATAAAATAGGAGAATTATAATGATAATTATTATTTAGATAAATGAAAACAACAGAAACTGAATTACTTTTATCTAGGGCCTAAATTCAGCTCAACTCAGAATTTCGAGAAACCTGTTATATTTAGAACCAAGAAAAATGGAAGCTATGAGTTCCAAAAGAATAAATGGTTTGTTAAACTTTAAATAAGAGCTTTCAAAGGCTTGCGTAATTAGAAAACTAATCGTTTACATACACATTTACCTGCTCGTTAGGGGAAAATTATTTAGATGTAACAATATTTATTACTTAAGAATAAGTAGGCTCCATTCTCGTCAACTATTACGATCAAAAAAGCTTTTGAATGTTCGTGGATTATAATCAATTTAAGTTGGCGTTAGCCATCACGTTACTCAATCTATTCGTGCTGCAAGAAACGGATTATCAGTATTAACAAATATATTAACAAATACATTTTATTAATATTTCAAGATGCGGTTTCTTCGCGTTCAACTTTCGCTGTGGTATCACTTCTTACTTCATTATGTTATTTTATTGTCGTCTATACGATATTCAAACATCGTTCAGTGATTCGTTAAATGTCCTTAAATTCGACTAATGGACTTGATAATATAAAGCACTGATATTATAATACCTCGCATCACAGTTTTTCGTGGCGATACTTCGTTGAAAATATTTTCATTTTAATAACAGTAAGAGTCAGTTACATCAAATTAACATAAGCTTATCGTATGTTGATCTATACGTTATTATTATTATATGAGCTTTGAACTTTTTAGCATTGGAGCCTCAGTAGCGTTGTATTAGTTTATCTGCATATTTAATATCATTGAACATTGTGTCTTATTTCCTTACTCAAATTCAGAACTTTATTAACACGTTAAATCGTCAAAGCTAATCAACGATTAATTGTTAATCTAATACATCAACGTAACCGTGCAGCACCCTTAAAACACCACCTTAAGAAAGAACTTGAACTTACGCGAATTAAGTGTAGCAGGTCAGGAGATCAAGGCCGTCCTCTCATGGGGTGGTGCAACACCAAGGTCGGTCGCCGCCGCGCAGGAGCGCCGGCAAATGAGGCCGCGGTACTACTGAGAAGCGGACACTGCGCCGGCGCCGGCGAGCGGGCTTGCACAACGTTGCTGGTGTCCTAACTCAGCAACGGCCAATCTGGCCGGTTACTTCGAGAGCCTTCCGATGGAATTTAAGCGTGCATTATTACAAACAACCACTATTAAATATTCGGTTCAACTATAGTCAGGGCGAATGTAGCGTTAGGATTGATGGTAAAGTTATTCTACAAAGGATGACTCTGCTCCTGTTAGTAGTTTGCAAATACAAGTTTAACATTTGGTCGTAGTAGGTTTTTAAAAATATCGTCCCTAAAAAGGTAAAAAATTGAATTACTTTATTTTACGTCCACCTGTCAACCCTCAGATTTTTTTTTTATAAAATAATGCTACAGTATTAAAAGATATGACCTTTAAAATAAATATTTTTTCTCTAAATAGCGCATTTAACCAACAAAACCTGTACATTACTTTCTATAGACGATCTTAAATATTTTTAATTTAATTTACTTTTACTTTTAATTTCCCACTAAAGTTTACTACACTTTTTAGGTGCAAAGAATTGCCATTGCAATTCAGCGCGGCAATGCGATGAGCGTTATGGGCACATTTGCGTCGGGGGCGACGAGGGGTGGATTATTGGATTAGTTTTATTTATTATTATTATTATTATTATTATTACTATTATTGTGTTCTAAATTGAAGACATCTAGAAAAAGAATGATCAATTTATCTGATATATAACCTACAAGTTTTTGAGATATTTGGTTTTAAATTTATTACTAAAATTTTGATCGTGTAATAAAATATTTGTGTTGTCACAGAATAAACAATAGTGTATTGTATTATTATTTTATTAAATTAAAAATGTAGTAAACTTTAGTGGAAAAAAAATACATTACTTTCTTGGTAACCTACTTATATGTTAGTTAACGATTAACATATAAGTAGGTTCGTGGTCCATTTCTATTTTTAGTTTGTGTTAACAACTTTCCTTACCTTATAAAAAATAATCAGGAGATAGAAATGTTTCCTGATGATACTTTCTTAATATTTAAAGTTAATTGAAATTAATTTACTTACAACGATGTAAACAATGCTATCTTCAGAATAGTAATTTTTTAGTAAATGAAAAAAAAACCAAATGTATAAGATTCTCGCTACCACCTACCAATATTGTTATTAAAAGCGAGAAATTTAACCTTGCGAATTCTACTGTATTCTTGGGAATCACATTGGATGCGAAATTGCGATGGGATCCTCATATCACTAACTTGGCGAGAAGGCTCGGTTCTGCAGCTTACGCTACAAAAAGAATTTGCTTCCTTTCGGACACAGAAACCGGGAGATTGGTGTATTTCAGTGGGTTCCATAGTTTGATGACTTACGGCATTCTGCTGTGGAGACACGCTGCCATTGTGAATACAATCTTCGTGTTGTAGAAGCGAGCTGTTCGAGCATTTAATAAACTAGGACCTAAAGTATCACTTACAGACAAGTTTAAGGAAATTAATATGACATTGCCGTCTCAATATATATTTGAAAAGGTAATGCCGCCTCAATAAGACCACAGAATATTTTAAAGGGCAATGTGTACGCTTTTACAATAAGATCCCAGGTGACATTGAAGATCTACCGTTTAACAAGCTTGAAACTACGATAAAACGAAAGCTTTACGCAAAAGCTTATTATAAAGTATCAGATTCCTTAGATGATAAAAATGCAAGGATGTAAGCCGCTCGCCTATCAGTTTCATTCATTCTTGTGAAGTATTTCAAGATTATGTTACATAACTACGAAATAAAGATATTTGACTTTGACTTTAACGTTTTCAAACGAACATGCGTTTTCTTACAATCTGGCGGTGAGTAGTAACTTCTCAGATATGATAAATAGATTATCAGGAGTGACATACAACACTTTTTGTTTATCTGCCTGTCTGTCCATTCGTCTGTTTGTTCGAACTGATCTCCGAAAGGGATAAACTGATTACAATGAAACTTCACAGATGTGATTAATAAATTGTCAGGAGTGACATAGAATACTTTTTGTTTGTCTGTCTGTCTGTCTATCTGTATGTTGGAGTTAAACTTTTAAAGATTTTGATGAAAGGATGTGGACATTAAAAATAGGTTGTCAGGAGTTATAAAGGTAACTTTTTGTCCGTGTGGTTATCTGTCTGTCTTTCTGTTCCGGCTAATCTACAAAACGACTAAACCATTTCTATGAATCTTCGCTGACATAAAAAAGGGGTTATCGGGAGTGACATACGTTGGTTTTTGTCTTTGTGTTTGTCTGTCTGTTTGTTAGGTCCAATCGTCGAAACAGTTGATTGTTTTTACTGAAACAGATTTTACTGAAATTACGCAAACATAAAGAAGCATTGTCAGGAGTGAAAAGCAATTTTTTTTTTTATATACATATAAAAAATCGTAGTGTCTGTTAATCTGTCTGTCTGTTCCGGTTAATCTCCGAAACGGTTGACTGATTTTGGGACCGCCTTATTAGATAGCAATTTCTTCATGCTAAAATGGCTAAATGGATTTTCATGAAATTAGGTATAGAGATTTCTTAGGTAGTTAAGTTTCAGAATGTACTAGAAAGTGTTACAATGTTCTGGACAATCGCGTTCCTTTAGCTATCCCAGTACAACTGTGTAGTCCACGCGAGCGAAGCCACGGGCGGAAACTAGTTAATAATAAAGAAACAGTAAGGGTAGTTACCTAAACTACTGTTGCTATAGGAAACCCTTCTTAATACTGTCTTTAATAATATCTCATACGGATTTCCTATTTCTGAAATTTCTAATAGGTATTCTAAACCTTCGTTGCGCTTGTAGGTTTTTGATCTTTATACGATATAAGCTAGCTTTTCTCTACATATAATTTTCTAATCTTAGGTTTTCAACTCTATATCTTGACTGCATCTGTTCTGAAATTCTTTGCATACGCGTTTGTTTGGACTTGAACTTTATACTGCGGGAATATATAGGTATGTTGATTTTTTAAATACAAAAATGAGTTTGTCTGTTTGTTGCGGTTACTTGGCTAAATTACTGACTCGTTTTGAAAGACATTAGGGAGAAAAGCGACTAAATACGGAAAATGCTGTCGTCATATCAATCAAATATCTTTATTTCTTAGTTATGTAACATAATATTGAAATACGACACAATTTTATTACTTTGTGGGAAAACGTCCCCACAAAGTCAAAAAAATGCTGATTCATCTTAGAAGAATACGCAAAAAAACTGAGGGACAGTTTTTTTTAATTACAAATGATTATTTTAGCAATAAATGCTTTAAGATCATTGAAACAAACAGATAGCCGATAAGTTTACAGTCATTTGGATTTTTATCATTTAAGTATTCCGATATTTTATAATAAGCTTTTGTATAAAGCTTTCGTTTTATTGTAGTTTTGAACTTGTAAAGAGGTGAACCTTGAATGTCAACTGGGGTCTTATAGTAAAAGCGTATACATTGCCCTTTAAAAGACTTTGTGATTTTACTGAGACAGTTGACATGGTCAACAAGTACTTATCAACAATTAACATTATGTTGATTTATCTCTATTTTTTAAAAATGGTATAATATTTTTTTCACATACATTTTATTTTTAAATACATATCGAGACAGCAATGTCATTATATCAATTCCTTAAAACTTCTAGGTGGTGTCATGAGGATATAATCATTGGGACAGGGTGGCAGTGGAGATCTACATACTGTTAATTCCGTAGTTTACGCGGGCGAAGCCGCGTCTAACATTTTCTTTGTTTTGTACGTAACTTGAAAGTTTTACTTATGTTTCAACTCACATCAATGTTTCGATATCTATTTGCAAAATGTTTATGCCTGCATGTCGTTAAGGGATCTCAAAAGCTCAAAAGTTGATAAAACGTCACGTCGGCGTCGTGTCGTAAAAAACTACGACAGTCGAAGTTGTATCGCCTCAGTTGCGACAGCGACCGCTCATCTACGATACGGGTTTCGATGCTGACTCGACAATTCTACTTAAACTAAAAATGCCAAATCTGATGTAGACATACACTGTATTGGCATATGACGTGTCCACATATTCCTTTAGGTTTAAATCAATTATGAAATATGTATGTTCGTTTGAATGTGTATGCGATCAATTTTCTCCGACTCCTGACCAGTTCATGGAATTCGACAAAGAAGTGACAAACGATTTTTGGTAGTCTTGCATTGATTTGCGGGTGTCAAAGAGGGCATAATGTGATTGATACGAAAATCTAGTACAGTGTATTCCGAATGTAGGAGTATCGCTATCTCGCCTGGTATTTTAATTATTTTGTTATAAAAAAAACTACATATTTTACTAACCTTTGGTCGAATGGTTAGAGACACTGACTGCACAACTAAAGGTCGCGATTTTGATTCCCGCTCGGGACAAATATGAACATGCGCGTGAGAATTTCTAGGTAATTTTAGTACATTTAATGACATATATTTATAATATAATCCATTTATAGGTACTATCTTCAGTAATTTAAATATATTTTAAATTATGTTAATATGATTTAGTCTCTGTTCAATGTTATATAATTTGATTAAGCACATACAGTTATTTGAAAATACATTTATAAAGATACATTATTATGTATTTACTGGTTTTTTTAAAACAAAATTAACGTTTTCACAAGGGTGCGCGTACGTATGAAACATCACTATAACAATATTTTCTCGTTTCCGTTCTTTCGTGCTGTACTACTGTTTCGTAAATGTCGAAATTTTGACGTATTGCATTTTATTTTTCTATATTGGAAAATGGGTAAATTAACTTATATCCTTCTATTTTTTTATTTTCTTAATCCATATTTAATTGTATATCTACGTAAAAGCTATCGGTTTTTAAGTTATGAATTTTCATTTAACAAAATCTTAACGTAAAATGGTTTTGTTACCGCTTTGGACCTTAAATAGCAGCTTCCTCATATGCACATTACATATTCGACATAATACTATTTAAATGTTAAACATTCATGAAAATCAGTTTAGTTGTCATAAATTATGAAGGTATAAATAACGACGATCAAGAAAGTTGAAAATATATTTTTCAAATTAAGCGGTTAAGGGGAGTACTAATTAGACGATTTTATTAATTTTTTTGATACCTATACAAATTCCAGAAATGCTACTTTGCAGAACTTTTGCTTCCCACCCGACCCATTGATTCAAATTCTCTCTCGGTTTTCTTATTTTATTCTATAACTTTTTGTGACGTGATGTAACGTGACCTGTATCGCATGTCAGCATCTAAGCGAGAGAGTTATTTTGGTTGTGTTTGTGGTTATTAATAAATATTGAACAGATATAAAAATAACACAGAATTTAACATGATACACAAAATTTCTATTTCTTGGTGTCGTGTCGAAAGGTGAGAGCTGTGGGTGGTGTCAGCATCCGACCTTATGCCTTGACCTGCTCAGGCGCAGCATCGTGTTTTGTAATACATGTTTTTCGTGGTGGACACCAAAAGATGAGGAAACAAAATGAATAATGGCTCATATTAACTATTAATAGTTTATATCATTTATAGAACAAAATAAAATGAAAATTGGGGTCACCCAAAAAAGCGCCCTTGTAGCAATTGGTCAAAGTAAACAAAACAAAGCGTGTCTGACCATATTCAAGAGTTCTGTAGCTGCTTGCAGTTATGTTTTTAAATTCGTAATTATTGGTTACCTATATTTTCTTCATAAAAATTAACATGAACCCAAGAAAACCCAGATGTTACATCGTGAACTCATTACGGAAGAATCTTTAGTATGTTAATTTCCTAAATGTACGCGCAAGTTAGCTTATATTCGCTGGAGAAGCGGGAACAAATCATAGGTACTGACCTTTTCGAAGATTCTTGGATTCTCTTGTTTACGATACACAGATTTCAGAACTATTTTACGAGTTCTTTATTTTTTATTGTTTATAATATAGTTCTATAGGAATCATTATATGCGTTTGTTTTATATTTTGAGTTTTTATGCGAGCGGTTATTTTTTGTGTATTTTGCGTGTGGTCATCGCAATATATTCTGACGTTAGGTCAAATGAGGGAAAAGTATGAAAGGATTGTATAATTAGAGAGTGTGAAAGAGATTATGAATGTATTATTTTTTAAGTGTTGCTATACAAAATATATAATTAATTATAATATACAAATTACAAATAAAATATAATATTGGCGAAACCATTCCGCCATCCTTGAAGTATCACTTCAAAACTATTGAGTAGGAAGCGGATAAATTTGATTTACAGCCCGTACATATGCTCCGGCTCTAGTTCTCACTTCAACTACTCGCGTGACTCCATCTTTACCAGGGTAAACCTCGTCCACAACACCAAGAGGTCAGGATAACGGTGGAAGGTGACTACTCGCTGCCTTTCTCGACAGGATTCGTAGGCATATTCCATTTCTGACGCGACTGTAGCGAAGACAAATATTCAATATGCCAGCGTTTCCAATAAGATTGTACTATTTTATCTAGCAAAGCGTAGCATTGTGAACGATTATAGTTTAAATTTTTATAATTTTCCGATGGAATGAATTTAAGTGGCGTTGTTTTTAAAAAATGAGCGGGAGTTAAAGCAGTAGGATCGGTAGGATCACTACTGAGCGTACAAAATGGACACGAGTTTAAAATACATTCTATTTGAATGAGTACGGAATTTAATTCTTCATGTGTGAGTATTTAATTCCCTATAACTTTATAAAGATGCGTTTTAACACTTTTAATATTGCTTTCGTAAATACCACCCATGTGGGATGCATATGGAGAATTTACTTCAAACTCAAATTTTTGCGGCGTTAACTCATTTAAATTTTCATTATTATATTCAAAAGATCTGATTAGATTATATAAATCGTTATATTTACGTTTCGCTCCAACGAAATTTTTTCCATTGTCACTGACAATCAGTTGGCAAGGGTCTCCGCGAGGAATAAAACTCCTGAAGGCTATAAAAACATTTCACTGCTTAAAGCAAAACAAGCTCAATGTGAATGGCTTTTGTGGCCAAGCACACGAACAGACAAATATATGCCTTTCGACTTTTCGTGCCCCGACGTTTAGCGAGTGTTATAAATAGTGGGCCGGCGTAGTCAACACCACTATTTAAAAAAGGTTTTAATTGAGAGACACGAAAATTGGGTAAATTTCCCATAAGAGGTTGATTACCTTTAGGTTTATTTTTGAAACAATGAATGGACTATATTTCTTAATAAATTGCGTGCTGAGAGAATCCATTATTTTTGGCGAAGTAAAAATAAAAATAGGCTGGTCGTGTATGACAATGATAAGCGTGATAATATTAAACGAGTAAACGAACTATGCGATCTTTAGATGGTAAGAATGTAGCATGCTGTTGTTCGTAGGAGATAGAAGAGGCGTTGTGTAGACGGCCTCCTACGCGTAATATATCTTTATTAAAAAATGGAGTTAATTTACTAAGAGCGGGATAACACAGTTGATTAGTTTTTAGTTTTTTAATATCATCTGCATAATTATATTGTTGAACGCATTTTAAAATAAAAAATTCAGCATGTTCTATACCTGAAATTATAATATGAACTTTGGTTTTTAATTTTTTACCGAATCAATTATAAGTTATGTATAAGATACGTATAAGTTAAGTAAGTACCTGTATTTACGCAGCCAGAACCTAAGGATATATTTTTCTACTCTGGTAAATCAGATAATATTTTTTCATCAGAAAAAACTGCTACGGGCCATTGATGTCTAAGAATCGAGGGAAAACCCTTGAGCCAATTATTATTGTTTGTTAATTTGTTGGAAGTGACTGGCCGAGAAATAATGTTGCTAGGATTATCAATACCGAGTACGTTATACCAATGTTCGGACTTACTAGGTCCTGTACAGCAGAAATTCTGTTTGCAACAAATGTTTTCCATTTGTGCGGGGGTGAGCGTATCCATGATAGCGTAACTGTAAAATCAGAAAAAGCGAAAATGTGCGAAATATTACAGCGATTATTTAAAATATCTGTAACAGACTTAATTAAATTAGCGAAAAAAACGACGAGTTTCTAGATGAGCGAGAGTGATTTTCTTTAGAGGTGCGATGCGGGATTTAGCGCATAAACGAGCAACATGTAAAGCAGTGTTTTGAAGATCGCCATTGCGTAAATAGATCGCTGCGCCATAACATGTTTCACTGGCGTCAGCAAATCCTAATAAAGAGGTAATAATGCCAATATGACGCGGAATTTTAATTATTTGTAAATTAGGTAATTCCCTTTGTATTTGAAACCAAATATTTGCGATATCAATAGGTGCATTTTCATCTAAGGCATGTTTTGTTTTCCAGCATTAACTAATAATTTTAAATAAGCGGTTAAAGGTGCCAGAATGCCTATAGGATCGTATAAGGACGCGGTAACAGAGAGAATATAGCGTTTAGAGCACTTTGAATTATCTACTTGTTTTGTGATGAAAAAGAAATAGACTTGATCTGGTTTTTAATTTGAAGCTATAATTTTTGTTTCTGGTTGGGCATCAAAAGTAAATTCTTTCGTAGCGCGAGCTCTTTCTGGAACATTTTGTAAAAAATCTTTACTATTCGGAATCCACTTAGTTAAATTAAAACCACCACTTGAGAACATTTTAACGAGCTGATTATATAATTCTAAGGCATGTTCTATGGAATCGAGTGGTGTTAAAAAATTATCCATATAAGAAAATTAGGCAGCGACGCGCGATGCTTCTAGGGAATTCTTAGATTCGCCAAACGGCGAACGACGCGAAGTGCTAGATAAGGCTAACTTTTTATATCAAATGAAACTCGATTGAATTCGTAAGTATCTAAAGGTAACGATGTATTAAATCTAAACAAAATGCGTCAAAATTGATGATGGCCAGCAATTAATTTAATTTGGAAATACATTTTTTCTAAGTCTGCCGATATTACAATAAGAAATAAATTATTGTAGGTTAGGTCCAGCGTATAAAATATCTTTATGAATTTTTCCAGAAGTGCTTTTACAACTTGCGTCTAGTAAAATTCGAATTTTTGAAGTTAAATTGTCAGATTTATATGCGGCTCTGTGCGGCATACAATACACAGGTGAATCATCAAGCGGTTGCGATATTCTTGTATTATTGTGTTATAACCAGAGCGTAATTTTGCGTCTAGTAAAATTCGAATTTTTGAAGTTAAATTGTCAGATTTATATGCGGCTCTGTGCGGCATACAATACACAGGTGAATCATCAAGCGGTTGCGATATTCTTGTATTGTTGTGTTATAACCAGAGCGTAATTTTACATTTTATTTTTTAAGATACAGAATCGAGTTTATTCTCGAGAGACAATAATTTGCGTTTAGTGGTCGCAAAGGAATCGCCTTATGTAATAGGACTCTCACGAAACGGCAATGCGACGATATAACGTCTGGTCGAGTACAATGTTTACTAAAATATTTTCGCATTCCTGTTCATCTGGACTCCGTAGTTTTCGATCAGGTACGATTTCTAACTTCCAAAAGAGAGCATGATTGCGATGCGGCGCATAAGACGCGCACTCACCCTCACCAAGCAATACGTAACTCACCGTGGGTTGAAGCGTGACTAAATTAACCTGTGGATGGGTAATTTTATTTGATAACAACAGACGCGGAAACAAATCTGAACCGACGACGAAGTCGATGGCAGAAGGCGCATGGATGCTCTCATCAGCCAGAGGTATTCTAGAACTAGGGTATTCAGTTAAGTATGCGGTAAATGACCTGTTATTTTATCAACAACTGTAGCCTTATCAGTGGATGCTAGTGAAAAGGCGTATGGCGCCGTAATTTACTTACGAGTACCTATCTAACTCTACTTAGCTCTATAATTTACGTTTATTACTTTTTAAAGAAACTACGTCCCGCCGCAAACAAAATAATTTAACGAAATCACACTTTGATTTCGCTGAGTCTAAAATGATTAAGGTTTTGTAATATAAATATTTCGGTGACGATATCAAATGATTAACTTTAAATAAAAATTGTTCGCCACAAATTACAAAATTAAATAATAAATAACTTTAACTATACTAAATTTCACAATACTCACGTAATAATATAGATTATCAAATCAAGTTTGATTCCCTGTTGTAAACTGAAGAGTATCAGACGTGGTAGTCAGATGTAGCAGAGTTGCTATTCGTAAGTTCTGTGTCCTTTTCACTAAGAAGATGACACATCTTCAAATAATTAAAGAATTCATATTTTGAACAATATGCATTTTCTACAGTGATATAAGGTTTTATTTAAATACACCTCTAAATTAATTTATTTTATTTATAATTTCTTCATAGGGTTGTATAGCGGTTCATAAAACATATGAATAGACAAACATGACAAAATTGTAAGGGTTTCGTTTTATAAATTGTGTTTAAGGTGCTCTAAAATAATAAAGGATACGGTCATAAATGTTCATAAAGATATTAGGAAAGATATACGATATGACAACAAAGACGGAAGCAAAAAAATATACACACAAATGAAATATACACTAGTTGATGTTTTGAATTATTCGCTACATGTGAAATTCGTACTAGAAAAGGAAATAAAGATTTAGAAATTATATTTCATGTGTAATTAACAAAATGTTTGTTTGAGGCAATGATAATGACGTATAGTCTGTCTAATTATTAAATCTGACCTTTTGCTCAAATTTTTGATCCTTTCAAAGTATAAGACGCTCCATTTTGATCATTATATTAAGGGTACGGTTTAGAACCTCGTTTAGTGATTGGCTGGTTCGCAACTAGTATTTAGTAATTATTATGAACAGTTTTTTTTAATACTTATTACTTAATTAAAATTTTTTCTTACGTCGTAAATATATTTGTGGTTTAAAAAATCAGTTGTTTTGGAAGGAATTGTTAAAAAAGTAAACAAAAGGTATGAAACAATAAATAAAGTATGAAGGTGAACTTGAAATGAATAATATTCGTTAAATTATCGACCGCAGTGAGACCACGTTACCGCAATCAGAGCATCAACCAGACGTACTTATTTCACGTGTAAGACATTAATTAAAGCATTGTTATGTGCAAAGCCAATTATTGTGGTCGAAATGGTTACGTTCACGTAATACGTTCCATTTGAACTATTCAACAATATTAGATTGTATCAAAAGTCTTGGTTATTATTCTTACACCATAATATACATCTCGCCTAAAAAGTGGTGTACAGGTGTTATTCAATTTTCAAGAATACTACTTTATGAAGTTTGGATTGTAATATTAATGTCATTTGTGGAACAATAAAACAATATTAGTTTCTAAATTATAATGAGCGTAGTGACGGAGTCAAACGTACGAGACACAAAATATTTTGCTCTCGTGTGACACAACTTTACCCTTCACTAGCGCGAAAATATTTTTCAACTAAAAAAAATTATCACACCTAGATTGAACAATTTTAACTCGTTTTCGAACAGATCTTTGCGTATATAGCAAATTTTAAAATTGGAATTAAAGTATTTTATAAATAATCAATTTAAAGTTTGATTGCACCTTTATAAGATAATTTCGGTATCCATCGGTCTCTCTGCACGTCTGTCTGTCTATTCAGACTTTTTTCAGGATCCCTTTGGAGATATCGAGTTGAAATTAATACCTGATATTTAAGTCTACGGTATCCTTAGAGCTTTATAAAAGTCAAACCATTATAACAAATTTTGACACTCGCAAATAAATGGGATATATGCTTTTAACCGAGAAACATGAAATCTGACTAAAAACACGTTCTTAATATAGCACAAGTGAAAGAGTTAATTCAACAATCGTTTATCCTATTAATCGTTTCGACCGTACTCACTTTTTGTAACTACTAATAACAATTAGGAAAGAATGAGTTAATTCAAATTGCATCAAACGACAGACTATTATAACATATACCTACAACACATATAATATATATCAATTTTAGATTTTGACACTCCTTTTTTATATAAACTTTAACTATACCGAATCTCACAATCCTCACGTATTAAAATATAGACTAGTGATCGCCCAGCGGTCGAAGTTCGATCGTACTCAATTTTTATAAACCACAAATAATAAATAGGCGAGAGTAAGACAGACTATTAAACTCGTATGATTGACAGTATTTGTGGCAAACATTAGGTATAGATATATTTTTGCTTTCTGCATTCCTACTTCAGATAACTTTAACCATGCCAAATCTCACACTCCTCCGTGTGTTTAAAAAGGGATCTAAAGCTTATCCTTCACGTATTTATATACAGATTATCAAATCAAGTTTGATTCCCTGTTATACAATAGTACCAGACTTTTCAAAAATATGAATATGCAATTTTATTTTCTCAAAAATCGAGCTCCTGACCCTTTTCAACACTTTTCACTGTTTCTCATAGTTTGGTATTTGGCCATACAGTCCCATCTCAAAAACTCACCTGTATACTATATACATTTTAGCTTTCTGCACTCCTACTCTAATATAAACTTTAACTACGCCAAATCTCACACTCCTCCGCGGACGTAGTGTGGTTAAAAAAGGATTAAAAACTTTTCCTCCACACATTTTTGTGTAGATACCACATAAATAAAATATCTTTTAAATATTTTTATATATTATACATCTGGCGGCGAGTAACGATAAACAAGTTAAAATACGTTTACAACTGAATGGAAGCCTTCGGGTTCGAGTCAACTCGCACTTGGTTTTTTTATAGATAATACTACACATGATCATACTTTTTATGAAATAAAATGCTAGATTAAAGAAAGTTTATGAACGTCTCGTGAGCTAATATAATTAGAAATGCCAAATCGTAGTGTTTGTTCGAAATTCAAAACAATTTTCTTCACTGAGTGAGCAAAATTGACTTTTGCTTACTGGTTTTAAATAACAAGGCCCGTATTTGGAGCAAGCAAAGTAAGAATATAATTTTAGTTTTTAATTTAGTGACAATACTGATTAATATTCCTACGACTAAGAGTAAGTCGAGTTCGTATCACAACTTCATCAATCAACAGTTGATAGATCGAATCGATTAATTTTATTTTTTTTTATAATTTGCGAATATGAAACGACCAGTATAATTCAATATCTGCCAGGCCTTATTTTATAAAAATTTTAGCCTTGAAAACCTATAAAGTTAAGGGGGGGGGGCGGTATTTTCTGCTCATTTAAAAGTACACTTAAAGTCACTCTGCATAAATTTGAAAAAAAAAATGAATCCAATGTATAATAATAGAGCTGACGCGCAATATACGAAACTTTTCTTTTAAGAATGCCTATCTCACCCCTATTTAAAATGTAATTATAAAATATTTTTTAAACTTCAATTGTGCAAATATGTCCTCGTCACAAATCTCTACAAGTTGTACTTATTTTTTTGAGATTAAACATCTTATGACGTGAAAATAGATGGTCACAAGAAACATTTCTTTCTAAAATACCGTCCGAACGGAACCATGAAAAAAGATGTTTCACAAATGTAGCAAAGGTGACTGATGAGACAAGGTGAGAACTAAAGAATGGATAAACGACGTTAAAAGTGGTCTAAATGATTTTTCTGGCGGAGAGAACTATATGAACTATCGTGAATGAAAAAATGCCAAATGCTAGCTACTTTAGAGGCACAGCCCCATACTAGTAGTCACTAATTGTGAACAGCGATTGTGAAGCATTCCATCATCGATCGATGGGTATCCATAGTAAACAGCGGATATTGTAAGCAATTAGGGCTACCCAAAAAGTTCCACTTGGTGGCGCCACAATCAACTCAGATATCTGTCGAAATTGTATAAATAGATTTTCCTTTTCTTTTTTTTAATATGTAACCAAAGATTAAAAATAAATTTTAACAAGTTTTCCTTATTAAGAGTTAAATTTCTCTAAATGTCAAAACAAACAACCTTAATTTCTAACCATAAAGTCAAATATAAAATTTTCTTCACTTCAAGTTTCTCGAAACACGACATTTAGTTTCTAACCCAAAACAACCCTGGTTTTGTTATGAAATAAATAAATAAATAAAAGAGCAAAATACCAATTTTCATGCATTTAAAAATAATGTATTGTCATACAAACTTATATCCCTTATTTTCCTCTCTGTAAAATTTCGAAAAGTCCTTTCTTAATGGATGCTTACATCATAGTAAAAGCCTAAATCCTAAGTTCGTGAGATTCGCTTCAGCGGTCCTTGAAAATGATTATTTTTCAAAAAACTTTAAACACAACGTATTTTCTGAACCAAAAAATTTTATAAGTAGGTAATCAAAAATCCGTTAAACTATACCTATCAATGTATAACGGAGCGTCTGTCTGTCTGGTTATAATGAACTTTTTAAGGTCGCTTATGTGCATTGAGTCGTAATATTTGCTATACATTTTCTCTGAACACATGTGCAAATATTAAAAAAAAAACTATAAGAAATATTACCAAAAGCAAATAATTGTACGAATTTTACAGATGCCCGACATCCCTATATATAATACCTGAGTTACAAAAAGCTGCCACGTAGTCCGATCCGATCAATAAAATAATAGTAGATACACTGGTGGCAAACTCTAAAAATATTCTAGATTGCCGCCAGTGACGACGTTCAAGATGGTCACAATCAGGACCACATTTTTATAAAAAGCTTGCTATAATTAAGTTCCTTTTGAAGTATTTATATTCTTGAACATACGTATAAATAGGAATAACGAAAAACACATATTGAGATGTTTTTAACGATTGGCTATCGTTAAAAACAAAAAAATAAAACATTCCAAGAGATTTGGAACAAAGGTGCAAAATTTTTTCGTTTAGCATAAAAATATTTTTTATTTATGCTATCAGCGCCATCTATACTACATAACTTAAACACGTGCTGTACATTTGTGTTTATTTAAAGAACCATCGGTAGATGGTGCACCACAACGTAATGTTTCCAGATCAGTCTTAATAACGCTTTTTATTTATATTTACTCCGTCCTATATCTACGTTCCCTTTGGTGTATCGGGATTTGTTGCTTTCACACATTGCATCTGGATGAAGGTCGAACGAATTGGTTGATTGATTGTATGTATCTTAAGAAGAACTCAAAGTCACGTGCATCCGTTGATAGTTGCCAAATCATTGTGAAATAAATAAATAAATAATAATACCTATCTGGGACATCCCACACTGCGCCATCTAGTCCCAAACTAAGCAAAGCTTGTATTATGGGTACCGGACAACCGATATATTTTATACTTTTATATCCTTTTTTTTATAATACAAATAGTATATATACAATACAATAATAATATAGACATATACAGTTATTTTACACCCAGACACGGAACAAATAGACATGTCCATGTACACAAATATTTGTCCCGGGCGGCAATCGAACCCACGACCATTAGCTCCGCAGTTAGAGTTTCTAACCATTCGTCCAAGCGGTCATCCTGTAACTCAGGTCACTCAGCTAGGTAACTCAAATGTAACTCAGGTCTTGAAATTAATGTTTTCTAAGACCTGAGTTACATTTATTGATTTGACGGGGTATTAAAAAACTGTGAAGTAATTTTTTATATTTTGATCATATATAATATTTTTGTTGAAACTTAACGATGTCAATGGAGGCCAGTGGCA
This sequence comes from Luffia ferchaultella, assembly GCA_949709985.1. Taxonomy (NCBI): domain Eukaryota; kingdom Metazoa; phylum Arthropoda; class Insecta; order Lepidoptera; family Psychidae; genus Luffia; species Luffia ferchaultella. The sequence continues at coordinate 23,954,627 of OX453247.1, forward strand.
TGTTTAAGATTTAAGCCTATATTTGTGCTTATTCACGTAACGTACATTCTACTATCAATTTTGTTGATCTTGTAAAGATAACTTTTAATTGAAAAAAAAAATGGTATGTTAGCTAATATAATATAATAATTGTATCGTATAAGTCCTGTGGTGTCAATTATATCACTATATAGTATCATTTCAATGACAACTTGAAATGTATAATTTTCCAATTAGGTGTTATGGACTTACTTAGTATACGTCACTGACGAAGACCCTAAATAAAATTATGAGCTTGTTTGTCCAAAAATTTCAAAATTACTGACAATCGCCATTTTCTGAGATAATGACCGTTATGACCCATCTACATTGACATTCATGTTTATTACGCCCTGCAAAATATAGATAATCTGGAGGATTTAAGTATTTTTTAAACTTTATATAAGGATTTTCAAAGAATAATCGAATATAAAATGTGAAGGCTGATAACTTCACTACTATTAATTAAAGTTACGATGTTCTATATTGTAGTTGTTTGTATGGCCGTCGACCGCTGCATGTAGCAGTGAAGTCACATGTCATATTTTTTCTGTTCTGTTGACACCTATTGATATAAATACGTTTTTTTGTATTTATTAAAAAAATCGTTCACTTTGATTTTACGTTCCATTTAACCTACTCAAAAAAGAGTGGTATGATATTATAAACATGCTGGGTCTTGTGGATAATACACAAAAATAATAATAATAAAAAAATAAAACTAATCCACCCCTCGTCGCCCCCGACGCAAATGTGCCCATGACGCTCATCGCATTGCCGCGCTGAATTGCAATGGCAATTCTTTGTACCAGGAAGGAACCGGAACGGGGGTCGAGTCCCCTTTCTTTTAGACGACGGCCGATGCTTGTGACGATCCCTTGATTTTCAAATAAACACTATATACCATATCATACTATACCATACCATACCATCATTCCAGTAATGCCTTACGTCCAGGACTTCGGCCTCTCCTCGAGACCGAGATGAGGGGGCTTGTAGCTTACCACGCTATTCCAGTGCGGGTTGGTGGATTTTTAACTACTGCCATCTATTGATGGCAACCATTAAATACTACATGACCCATTCATAAATCTTACATTTCATGTCATATACTCATTGATATATTGCGGTCTAAAAGTGTCTGCCCCGGAAGTCTACTAAAACATAAAAAGTATACCAAACTTTATTTTATTAGATTTTAATTTAGCAGGAAACTCAAGCATAGAGATAATAGAATAGAGCTGCAGGCAAGCCAATCCGAAATGCGGGTCTCAACAGAAAGAGATAGAAAATAAAAAAAGGTCATAGGAGTACCTTGATTTTTGCTGTGGTACAGTTATTTTCCATGCTTTTTTCTCCTATGCCCAACCGAAGTCTAACCGTTACATACATGGCTTTATGGAACTTTATGGAACTGTAGTTATATATTATTATCTCTATGAATATAAGTGCTCCATAACGACTTGTCTTTAAATATTGCTTCTAAATATAATTGAGAATAAACATCGGTAATAAAGTTCAATTTCCATGCTTGTAGAAAATAAATATTTATATAACATTTTTCTATCTTAACATAGCGACTACACTTCCAAGATTTTGAAAACTTGTTCTTTGTAAGTAATTATAAACCAGATCATTGTTTGTTTTTGTACAGATTTGAAGATGAGGAATGTTAATAAATTATCTTATTTTGAAATAAATCATATTAAAACTAAGTTTACTAAAATTGTTGCAATAACGTATTGTATTGTAATAATGTTGCAACTAAAAAAATAATAATAATAATATTTTTTCTACTTTTTTTATAGTACAGATGGATGGTGTTGTTAAACAATTATTGTAGATACACGTAGTTTTAGTTTGACTGCTAATTTGTGTTTAAAATAAAGTGAAAAACCGTATTAAAAAATTGAGAATATAGTCAGAGAAAGATTCATAAATAGTCCAGCGCCTGCAAGTAATGGAAATGATATCGAAGCAATGCTCAAAGCAGTATAAAAATGTAGGAGTTTAGGCGTTATAAAATATTATCTTCTTTATGATATAGCTCCAATAAAGTTTCCACGATCAAAAAGCTACTAATTTCAATGCTACGAAAAGCTATTTAAATACCATATCTATTTCAAGGGTTTTAATATAATAAACTTTATAACTTTACACATTTATTTCAGGAAATTGAATCTCGAAAATTTATATTTATTAATACATTGATAAAAAACAAAGGTGATCTGATAATGTAGGGTAATTGTATATTATTGTTAGTTATATTTCCAATTTGATCATGTGCTGTTTTATTTGTTGAATGCATTTCAAATGAAAAATTTATAGCTAATAAACCTTAATCTTGTTAAATCATGTTACAAAAAATTTATCAAATCATTTAATCAAAGAAATCATGTTACTGTGAAAAAGGATGAATAGGTTTCTTAATTTAGCATAAAAATACACAATTTATAAACTGTACCAAAAGGTATTACTTATTCCAAACTTGGTTTAATTTAAGCAACTCGGTGAATGCATACAATGGCTCATCAGAGGTCAACCATGTTACAGTATGTTCCACTTTTGTACAAACAATAAATAAACAAAATGTAGTAATTGGCTCAAGCATGCGTAATATTTATAGCTTAACTTTAGTAATTTGACGGTTTAATATTTAATTAACAACCTTGTACCATTTTTTGTTTTTCATTGCCATTCATTTTGTACCTAATACTAATAGTTTCGACGTCGGTACTGAACTGGCTAACTGTACCAATAATCTTCACTATTTCCTTTTGTATTCATGCCTTTAGGAGCAAATACCTAAACTTCACCAATCATTTTTTTATTAATAACGCATTTTCCCGAAATTTCGACTGTAGCAATTTCATGGAAATAAATATCCATCAAGAAAAATTTTACATTCTACACGCAGTTTTCACCTTTCAGTAGCATTTTGGGAAATATATGTTATTGAATATAAAGTAGTACTCCAAATTTAATTGTTCTGAAATAAAATTTTTGGACTGAGCATTGATGAGTCAATTAGTTGTCCAGAATTTTAATTTTCATAAATATAAGAAGGCGAAAAGCTCGTGTTTTGGTTATTTTCTATTTGCCCCGTGCTCATGCAATACTTCCGGCTGATCTGTCACAAGAAAGCGATGACGAGATCAGTAGGGTACGAAAACTGTCCTTTCCATTTTCGTTCCATTTTCTCTAGCTTTTGTAATTATTAGGTAACCTTTCCGTTCTTATTGCTGTTTCTATAGTACTTATAGCTTTTCAAGTCCTGTATCTCGATCGTACTTCCGTCTGAAGCAGCTGACTTCAAAATGTTTAGAGGTTCTGAAAATGAATGAAAAGTAATTAAGAATGATATCACTTGAATTGAGCGGTATCCATTAGTTTATGACTTAGATATAAAATTCTTCTGCGTTATCTATGTGAACGAGGCGACTGGTATGGGACCGAAGTGCACGAATTCGACTCTATTCGGTTTCCATTCGTATGACGGTAAATATTTGTCTCTTGTCATTTTATTACTATTGATACCTATCAGTATACTTTAGAACAAAATATTGAATATAGAAGTTGTGGACGGAATTTGAAATCATCTTTTTGTACAAAAAAGACAACGCAGCGGACATAAGGAACTATCACCCAATAAGCCCCCAGCCCTGTCTCTACAAATTAAATACGTCCGATCTTGAAAGAATATCCTCAGACGTTGACGTACACCAGTCGATCCAGAGATCTAAATACAGAAGTCATTTCAGTACAACAGGTCATGTACAAGTGGTCGATCAGGTGATAGAAAAATATTTTAAATTTCATAGACATACTTTTTTACTCAATATTGTCTATACATTATTGAGTAAAAAACTTTGATTCTATCTTTGATCTTTTGATTCTATATCACACGACAACGTCACGACATTAACAGCTTGAGCAATATCTATGATAATATTTCAAGTTGAGACAAGCTAAATAGAACAGACACAAAAATCAACACTAACAGAGGTATGAGACAAGGCGACCCGATTTTTTTTAAAGGTTTAATAACCATTTCACAACATATATTGGGAAACTTAGCATGGTCTATGCAAGGCATGAACATAAATGGGAATTTCCTAAGCCACCTTAGGTTCGTCAACATCATTCTGTTCTCTGAAAATCGACAAAAATTAAATAACATTATAAACATCGATATGGTAACAAAAGTATATTTATTTATTTACATTAAGGAGAACCAACAGTTAGACACAAATGAAAATAATTAGCAGTGAGTGGTTAACAGTCAACCAACAGGTTCTCACTGATAGAAATGGCATGAAAAACCTTCTCCCCTCCCTCCAACACCTTCATAACACATTTATATGTAGAAATACATATATGACTTCATATGACATTTATATGTAGAAATATATGCATATAAATCAAACCTCCAATCGATAAGTTTCGCCGACAAAGAATTCATTGCTGAGCAAACGTCTCACCTGTGAAACACTGGTATTAAACAGATCTATCGGTAGTGTTCTATTAATATTATTAAAACTTTCACACGACCGCCATAATACAACATAATACAACTTGGATTGGAAACGAACCTCGACAAATACAAAATTAAAAAACAAGGTGAAAAATGTAAATATTCGCAAGAAAACAAAACTAACTGACGGTTGAACTTTCTGGCATACAAAGAAATGAAGATGGGCAGCTCACGTGGCCATACAACGACTGCAAACGGATCATAAGATTAGTAAGATGGCCTGGACCACGAGGCATTAGAACGAGAGGCCGGCCATGTGCCAGATGAAATAGTTGCGATGGCGGGTCGAAACGAAAACGGCTAGCCACAGACACGGATAGAGGAAAGTGGTTCTCCTTGGAGGAAGCTTTTACTCTAAGGGAGTCCATACAATTTACTTTATAATTTTATATAATTATATGCATGCAACCATTTGTAATAATATATATCTAATCTTAATTATTTTGTAGATTCTTAACTTTTAACGATATTAGTGGAATAATTTTTGTATGTGATTAAATAAAACTTCATTATTATTATTATTATTTTAGTAGTATTACTATTACGTAAAAGATAACCTTTGTATCAAAAGCAGGGTGTTTAGCGACTCTGCGATCACAGCTCTGAGCATGAAATAATGAACTGAAATCATGGAGTTAGATGAGAGCATCCTGTAAGTTTTTTGACTATTAGTCCTAAGGTGACTTAAACCACGATTCCGTCGTTGGTTGATAGACGCTACGTTCGTTTGTCGATTACGAGTTTTACTTTAACAAAATCATTGTGATGGATACAATATCTGAAGTTATAACTAGTCATACATCAGAAATAAGTAAGATGTTCTATTAATAAAATTTATTAATATACATGACTAAATTGAGATCAATTGTATAAAAAATGTATAACGGTTTCCATCAGGTGATGAAGAGAACTGGCCAGCTTGCAAGGCTTTGGTGGCATGCAGTGGAGTCTTAGGTATATACATGTTACTAGTACTGAAGATACTACCTGATTATATGGAAAACAGACCAGGTTTCAGATTGAAAAATCCGTTGAAATTCTATAATTTATTCCAAGTTATATTCTCTCTATATTTGGTGTTATTGGTGAGTAATATTTTAAAAATATTATTAAAATAATTAATTCAAATCTTACACAATCTGTAATTGAGTGGTAATTAAATTGTCAACAAATAGTCAGCAAATCTTCAACAAATCACAATCGTTATAAAGAGACTATTATTAATGTCTATCAATGCTTTAAATTTAGCGTAAAAATACAGCATAAATGAGTCACACCATAAAATGACCTAAGCAGCGACACTGGCATGACTGTAAAAAAATCTATTTCACAAAACATTCTTCATAGGTATATAATAGTGTAATAAATAACTGATATACGTACATTTCAAACACAGTCATCTAGTCCCGAACTAAATAGGGCGTGCATTATGGGTACTAGTCAACTGGTATAATACATTGATATTTTTTATTAAAATATCTACCTATAGATATTTTACATCCAGACGCAGAACGAATAGGCATGTGTCCCGGATGGGAATCGAACATGCGACCTTTAGTTCTGCAGTTAGGTCTCTAATCTCTCGACCAACCGGTTAGTTTATTGATCCTATTGATCGTATTTGTCGTTTTGTTAGCTACAGTAGATTCACAATTTGGATTTCGTTATCTTTAGTTGTGGTTAAGCACCCTGCCTTTGATACAAAGACCGTGGATTCAATCCCTGCCTAAGACGTATTGTTTTTGTTTTGCGTGGAAAGAGGGAAATATGGCAAGCAAACACCTGCCGTCCCGGCGAAGCGGTCCACGGATAATGTGAGATTTCCACACATTAAACCCCTCTCCTAGGCATCTCGGTGTAAGTCTCGGTGGCTTTCATAACATAAACGAGCGTTTTGGGACGAGCGGGAAGACTGGAGTCATGCTGAAATGGAGATGAGAGGAAATTGCACGACAAGGTGGTAGTGGCAAGGCGGCACTATTCGTGAAGAAATAATTGAGATCGCCATGTAGCGCTAGAGCGACGAATAACTCAATGTCTTGGATGGCAAGGGTCAAAATTGGCTGGCAAGTCTAGGCAGGTATTGCAAAACGCGCGCGTCTAGTCTGCGTGTTGTCAACATGTCATACAAAAAACCACTTTTTTTGTTTCAGTACATGCGCTACTTAACAACGTATGGAATAATAACAAAAAGGTGTCCTACTGACAGGGCCGAGCGTCTCGAGGTTAAAATTTTTGACATATCACCTTTAACATACATTAAAAATATAATGATCATTATGAAAACAGAATCATGAACAAAAAAATTTAATTTGTTACCACTAGCTCTTTCCTGTGATTTTGCTCGAATGGTTTTTCACGATTTGCATTATTAGTTTTTTGATCTTAGTAAAAAAACTTGGCACCTGAGTCTCCCAACCTGTAACCGACCCCCGTGCAGTTCCGTATCATTTCAGACATTTTTCATGTCGCTCTATTTTTTGAATATCACATTTCTTACTCATATTTTTAGAATAAATAGATTTGGATATTTTAAAGAAAACTGTCGAATGGATGGTGGGGCTGTTTATGTTTGCAATTTAAGAAGCTAAAAGATAAAAAGAAAACTAAGAATTAAGGTGTAGGACCAGTTTCTATCTTAATTTAGCCCAAGCAGTATAAAACGCGGTGGAATTTAAGTAACTATCTGGACTCATGTGAATAGTGTGTTAGTTCACTGATTCCATATTTATTAGTTGCGACTGAGATAAGGAAGTACATGGTTAAAATAAAGCTTTTTATTTTTTTAAGTATTGAATAAATTAATGAATGCAATGATGCATTGTGTATGAATGTTATGTAGTGAGTGACATCAACTATAAACCAGTTTTTGAAGCGCTTGGGAAATAGTTTTTGGACAAATCCTTTGTTAATGGATGCTTGCGGTGACGTCACTACAAGGACATGTTTTTAATGTAACGTTCAAATGAACCCTTTATAAATCTGTTTGCTTCTAGCGAGTTCACAAACGATACCACTGTTTGTTTTATTGCTCACAACTCGATATTTGGATGCGTTTGCTTATTCGTAGTAATTTTGATGATTTTTAAAAACAATTTACTTTTTTTACTTTTTAAAGAATGAGATTCATATCAATGTTCAAAACTAGACACATGTAGTGGATTATTTGTTAGTATAGTGTTCGGACTACATACATATACAGTTATATATATTCTGTGAATTATAAAAATATTTTTGTATTCATACAAACATAAAATGAATGATTTTTTGGCAATATTTTGTTTTCTTTACATCTCTGTTCATGCTGTACGTAATTTTAGGTAACTAATAATAATAATAAAAAAATATTTTTCCAGGTATTGCACGACATTTGGCCATACTTCATCGCCAAACACGTAGATCTTTTAGATACGGTTTTCTTCGTTCTTCGCAAGAAAACCGACCAAGTATCTTTTCTACACGTATATCACCATTGCGTTATGGTGACTTGGAGTTGGCTGCACCTCTGCTACTTTCCCACTGATCAGTTTGTTTTCGTCGGTTATCTGAACAGTGCCGTACATGTCCTGATGTATACCTACTATGGTTTATCGACGATGGGACCCGAATACGCCAAGTACCTGTGGTGGAAGAAACATTTAACTAAGATACAATTAGTAAGTTGTGTTCACATTTCTATAATTCAGTTAAGAATTTGACACAGACTATTTGAAATGTCTTTTTGACGTTAGAAATTTATTACTAGTTATAAACCTTTATTTCAATGAGAGCATAAATTATTTTTATGCTATGGGTAACTTTTTGCATAGTGGATCCAGAGCTGAGACTACATTTATTTAAAGTACAGCAAGCTTCTAAATGTGAAAACATATTTTCATATTGTAAAAACAGAAAACCAAGTCTCACATCTTGAAGTGGCTTGATATATGAGTTATTCTTAAATATGGGAGGATTATTCAACAGCTCTCCGTAGACATCAAAAGGAACTACGATAGAACTCATTTTACGAAATTATTAAATGACAATATTTAATGAAAACTTGCCTATATTAAAGTACAATTTGATTTTTTCAGGTGCAATTCATTTTAGTGGTACTTCAGTTACATTACCAACGCAAGCTGTCCCCGTGCCCCATCCCGGCTTCCTTCCACTGGTTCTGCATGTCCAACATATCTTTCTTCTTTCTTCTGTTTCTCAAGTTCTACATTGGGATATATAAAAAAAGACATGTTGAAAAAGAGGGACAAATGGACAAACAAAAATTAAATAAAATCAAAGACTAATCAATATTAAAGGAATTAATTATACACTGTTATTTAACAATTGCATATCTTCAATTACCTTATATAAATAAAATTAAACGTTAAAAACGTAACAAAGAAATGATGAGAAGAAAATTTTCAGAAAACGTAGGTGATGATTTACATGCGATCAGAGTCGCTGTCAATCATTTTCTGTGTACCTCTGTTGAGCTTTGATAAATCGTAATTGATGTGGAAGTAAGGAGACCGTAACAAAGCAAAACATGCAAATACTTTTACTTAATCATCAAAATAGTATATATTTATACCTATACCATGGGTATTCATAGAGGTACAGCGTTGTGACACCAAAAAAGTGAATAAAAAATATTCCACGCAGAATACACCAGTTGATGTTTTGAAATACTGTCTGAGAAATACAATTTATTGGGACCCACATGTGAAATTCATACTGAAAAAGAAAATAAAGATTCAGAAATTACATTACGTATGTAACTTAACAAAATGTTTGTTTGAAACAATGATCATGACGTACGGTTTGTCTAATCACTGAGTTTAACCTTTTGCTTATGTTTTCGATCGTTTCGAAGTACGAGACGTTTTATCCTAATTATTATGCTATCTAAGATCTATACTTATACAGAAAAGAGATTTTTTTTCTTTGTTTGTTACGGATACATTCAAAAACTACTTATATTAAAAAATCGGTTGACCCTGCAGGTCATCCCTGAAACTTCGTGCTATTTTCGAGATCAAAGCGCTATTGAGCTTGAAAGCTATTGCTTAAGCTCAAAATATCGATGTTAATGGGTTTTTGAGCTCTTCGAGTTCACAATATTTATTTTCTGAACTCTTCAAGCTTAAAAACGGAATTTCTATAAATTTTGAGTTCTACGAGCTCAAAAACCAGGAACATATTCAAAGAAACCGTTATTTTGGAAAATTTTGAACTGCGATATCTTTCGAACGCTTGGTTTGATTTCAATGCAATTCACGGCATTCTATGCAATTTCGGTAAGCATAAACTTTTTGTATAAAGTAAAAAATCGGTTATTCGTAAAATCTCAAATTTATGTAAAAAAAAATACTTTTTCGGATTTTCATTTTTTTATGCACAAAAAACGTATAGAAAATGTCAAGTAGATCGGTTAGAAAATCTCAAAGTTTTTTAAAAAAACATTAAAAAAAATATTTTTTGGACCAATATAATTTTTGCATTGATATAGTTTATAAGCTGAAAAGTGACATAGGCTAATTTTCATCCCCGAAAAGGGGTCCCAGTACAACTGTGTAGTCTACGCGAGCGAAGGCGCGGGTGGAAAGAAATGGTTCAAAACCATATTACGTCTGTGATACCTAATAGTATTTAAGTGTCACCTACATGTCATTGTTTTTGTACACCTGATCTATATTGTGAAACCCCGTTTTATATATTTTTTAACTTCCCACTATCCAAGGGAAGTTATTGATTTGGGTCCGATTTTAGAAAATCGCGTTTTCATTAGATCTTCACATTTTGAGGTCCTGGGAAGCAAATCTGACCATTTGCGGCTGGACGTCCGTACGTCCGAAAATGAATATTATAAGCTCGAAAGCTCAAAAACCACGAAAATTAATATTTTGAGTTTGAAGAGCTAAATGGCTTTCTAATTTTCGAGCGCTTTGAACTCGAAAATAGCGGGAAATTTTAGGGATAGCCTGCAGGGTCAACAGATTTTTCTTACTACTTTGCTCCTGAAAACAGTTGGGTCATATTGAACCGTGACTTCATCTAATTACATCTTTAAATGTGAAATTTTCGTTAAAACTGGCTTAATGGTTCTCGATGCGTGTTATAAGCGTTTGTTATAAAATTTACCAGCCAGCCAAAATAAATTTAAAAATTGTGTTTTCGGTTCAGGGATGACCATAAATGCCTTCCGTGTGTAGGATTAACTCCGTTACAGCTTATTCTGGTACCACAGACCTGCATGTGTGGTGACTATGAAGCGAACGTCCGTCGTAGCGTGGGACGGCCCTATACTAGGTATACTGACAACCTGATGAAGGTGGCGGGTCGCCGTTTCTTACAGGTGGCCAACACCTGTATGTACTGGAGACCAAACTGGCTATAGTCAGATAGCTACTTAACATGATTTTTTAAAAGCGGACTTTGTTTTTGTTACGCAAGAAAATTATTCTGATATTTCGCGACCGGTGCGGTTAATATCATACACATAAGCAGCCTTTGCGAGCTTTGAAGGGGGCATAGAGTTTACACGAGGCGCAGTTGATATTTGCTTTTCACGGCAACAGGCCGTGTCGAACTATTGTACCTAAAAGTGATTTATCCAAAATCCCACGTCCACACAGCTGCGTTATTCACTCAGGATTGATAAGGTTCGTTTTAATATTTTTAAACCACATTTAATACCTTACAGAGTGAACCGTAAAATAAAATAACATAAAAAAATGACATTATAATATTTTTGATTCCTTTGTCAAATCAATGTCAAATTGTGCGAGGATTATATTAGTTTTGTTTTGTGTGACTATTGAGCATGCGTTGTAAAGACTTTTTCCTTTTTTATCTATCTTTTGTGATATTTTTAAAACTATGCGAAGAAAATTACAATAATTTGTTGTTATCGTAAAATAATCAATGACATTTTCTATAAATTTTTTATCACGGTCATCGGAGAAAGATGACTTTTTCATACAATTTACTATATGGTTAATTGGTTTACGCAATTTCCAGTAGAGAACACTTGCGGTCTATGTTATTATTGGAATTAAATTTACATTGCTGACTAGTGATCGCAGGCGACTTGGTCCGTGTTTTATAATTACAATTAATGTTAATAATTTATTATTTGTAAAAATTTCATCTTCGAACAAGTCTTTCCTTAATTCTGAAGAACTTGTCAACTTAACAAGTTCTTCAGAATTTAGGTAAGACTTGTTCGATTTGAATGAGTAAATGTACTTTTAGGCAGTACCTACACTGATGAAAATGATCTACAAATATTATGATGAATCACTACCAGATAGAACAATTGGTGATCGAAATATAAAATGCGAGAAACACGAAGAGGAAAAAATACGCATCAGCATAATTACAAGGATAGACGAGGACGACGATGTCCTGATCATCCATCAGCTTTACTGATAGTGAATCATTAAAATATTTAAAGAACATTTTTCTCAGTATAAGATTATTAATATATGTCGAAACCCAAGAAGAAACTAACTATAAACTGTTAAAACTGAATTTAGGGCTACTAGTAAAAATTTAAAATTTTTTGCATCTGTATTGCTTACGTGATTACTAAAACTTTTTATGGCTATTTAATGACCAACGAAATATCATAATAAAAGCTCACATACGATTATGTAAGTTCTAGAATTTAGGGTAATTGTAATGTAGGTAGCTTACGTGAATATTTATGTACGTGACAGAGCGGTATTTCGCTAATAAACACTAACTAGCGTCTGCTGTGACTTTACTCGCTTAAAACGCGAAAGAAAGTTGCATTAGTTAGATTGCTCTTGATATTACGTTATACCCTGAGAAAAGTGTTCATCATCAGTCGAGCAATGGATGATTTCCATTATAAAAAACGAGAAATACGAAAAGTCAGCGGAAATTATGGTTCCTGTAACGAAATTATGATAACGCTTAGTTTTTCTTCCTCGTTTTCCTCGTATTTATGATGATTTCAATCATCAATTGCTCTATTGATGGTAAATATCATATTTTTTGAAGATGACTCTTTTCACAGTAACGTGACATCACATTTTGCTGTTCGATGCTAAATCGAGTAACAAAAGAAATTTCGGCAATAAACTAATACACACTAAGTTGTGAACAAAGTGTATGCACCTTTCTCGATGTACCAATTGTTCAGTACGATTTATTTAAATATTATCATTCAGTTTCTATTTACTTTATTGATGTTTATTGAAACTATAATTCTATAATGTACAAAATAGTTTTTATTACTCATCGTCTTAATTTTATCACGTGATTTTGTTATTTTTCCATTCGTATTATTTATTTCCTTAAGACATAATAATGTTCATATCCATAAAACTAAACGGGTTAAACGAGACTCGTGACCTCATCGCCATAATTACAATTTTGTTATAGTACCTATTTTTACTTTTATATTATCTAAAATACATGAAATAAAATGTCTCAGCTTGAAAACAACAAAGAGATGGAAAAGACATTAAGAAATTAGTCTATTTAAAAATGTGATATAATCTCGTAGCCAAAATTGAGCAATAAGTGTGACAAAGATTATCTGATTTTAAATAATAATAGTAAATGAAAACCTAAAATCAAAATTTGTTCTATTAAACACACTCATTAAGAGTATATACTTAGTGATTGGTTCGAAAATGCTAGAAGGAGACCAAAAGAAACTTCCCTAGGTTTTTTCTTCCATTGTTACACACAATAAGCTATCTCTATTGAAGTTATCTAGGTAAAGTTAAAATTTTGTAAGATAGAAAAACTGATCCTTAATTTTTTTTTAGCTGAGCACTAGATGGAATGACGAACCAAAAATATAAAGATATTTAACTACGTGTCACACTTAGAGGGTAATGATCACTAATTGCGCAAACTTGGCGATGTCGTGCGTCGTGCCTTTTTTCGCTGTCATATTCATTGCAAACAATTAGTTTATATTAATTTTAAGTTAAAACAGCTAATTTAGCGATATGCTTATTATGGCAAATTCTGATATTCAATTGCGCATTTCATACATAGCACTATTGTTACAAAAATTTTAAAAGAAGTCAGTAATAAAAACTTACTGACGTACATTACGGTTTATCAATTTACCTATTTATAAATGACGAAATAGAATTTGTCATTTAATGAACCTATTTCGTAGAAAGCTGTGTATGTTTATTCGTGCATATTTAATTTAAATACTAGGGTATTTTGGCGAAACGGCCATTAGTATTTTCTTTGGAATATTTATTTATTTATTTATAAAAATTGCATCATCAGTTCATAACAGCTATAAAATTAAAGGTGTCAGACCAGGCTATAAATCTTTACAGGTGCACAGAACAATGATAATTTAACTTAAGCAAATATTTAAAATTAAACACAATAAAATATTAAAATAAAAATCTATCCAAATCTATCTAAAAGTATCAACTATAATGAGACTGATTATTCAACTAATCTAAACACTTAAAAATAAAAAAGGTAATTATATAAGTAACAGACAGAATATCTAGCAGCAAAACTACAAAATTACAGATATGACCGACAGAGACAGCAGTCAAATCTCTATAAGATGATTACATGTGATTCTAAATAGTGGAAAATATTCGAAATATACTGGAACCGTTTAGCATGGCGATAAGACTTTAGAAAGTTGAGGAACAGAAAAAGTGGTGATAATTACCGATACCGTTTAGTTTATTATTGTTAATTCAATTATACAGTCTATTAATAAATATGGAAATGGTACATCGATCGGGATCAAAACCAAAATGACCAAACCAGTTAAAAACTGTAAACACTGTAAAAATAAAAGCAATAGCAACAATCATTTAAAATCTAGTGTCAATAGAATCTGAGCTTATAACTATATGTACTAGACAAAGGATGTAATCACTTAAGTATTTTTATAATACACCTACCTTATCTATATAGATGTATAACACCTAAAGACGTAACATAAATATATTCACGTAGACAAAATATTTGTCCATCTTTGGCTTTGAAGTCGAAATGCTTGACCAATCGACCAAAGTAAACGAAATTCAAAATTACTTCGGTTTTGGCCGGGGCTGATCAAAGGTGTTTTAATAAAATTATAGATTTGTGCATCTACCTATCCAGTTATAACTCAAATGAAACAAACGAAGTCACGAATCCAGCTAGTGCGTCTATAAACTGTGTCAGTTCTCACAGTAAAGGCCGTAAATATGTCGTACGAATCCGTTCAGGCTATTGCCTGTCATTCATCTGTAGGTTTCATGTGAATTACTTCAACTCAAGTCTACGCTCAGGCAGAAAAGTAAAATTCGTCTCGTCTCCATTGTAATAATTGACTCGAAACTAGTTCCAGGTGGCAGTGAAAGTATAATTTATACGTTAATGTCTGTGACCAAAAACACAATTCGCAATTATTATTTGCATTTTTGAGTTTGGCTCTTTTCTACATAACCCTGAGATTATAACACTTGTGTATGCAAGCGGATTCACTATGTAAGTTTTCACTGAAAAAAGTGTTTTTCTAAAAAATTATGGTTCACTATCAGAAGCGTAATTGATAATCGAGATCATCATAAATACGAGGAAACCGTCATCTTAATTACGTTACAGGAACCATAGTTTCCGCTAATGCATAATTGTTTCTTCTTTGTATTCCTGGTATTTATTATTGGGGTCATCCATTGCTCGACTGATTGTGAACGCTTTTCTCAGTGTTCGTAAACGAACAAAAAGAGCAACTAGGCTTTTAATGGATTATGTAATATTACGTATGCGTTTAAATGTGGACCAAAAGTCAATATGTTATCCTTTATAAGCGTGATAGGCTAGCTCATAATTAGCATTAATGAAAAACCCTTTATTCTCAATTCGATAGTTATTAGTTTATTCGCTAATTTCGATTCTATGCTATTATAAAAAAAATTAGAACCCTAATATGGTGAGTTATTTTAAAATATTTTCTATTTGCTGTAGTTTTGAAAATGGCTTAATATTTGCCAAACATCCGGTCCGCCCCTACCACGCCATTTCTGTCCTGTCGTTCTACTGAGTTCAAAACTGCACAAGTTGGATTACAAAGAATTTCACCCATTGCACACCAATAACAATGTATTATTTGAAGGTGTAGTACTTTCTTACCGCAGAAAGGAAGTGACGCTGCGTGAAATGGGCAATGCTTTATTCAGACATGGAATCAAATTCCGTGTTTTACACGCACTGACAAAAAATAGTGGGGAGGTATTTAATAAAATTGTAACGTTACCAAAACGTATTCCACGAAAACAAATAATCTCTTTACGTATCACACGATCAGGCGTGGTGCTTATGTCGATAGAACAAGTAAGGTTTCCCAATTACAAAACTAAAGTAAAAATTACTCGCACTGAAACGTCATCGATGCTGTGACATCAAAATTGAGATAATTTCTAGGGTTTTTTTTACTGTCATATTAATAAAAGCTATTATCTCTGAAACCATTAAAGATGTAAATAAAACAGCGTCTGTTGGTGTTTAAATCATTATTTTTGGGTTACCAATTTTGAAACGACAAATTTATTGTCCAACATGCAACATAAAAAGTGGAAAAATTTATGTCGAAAATAAAAATTAACATCGTCAGCCACTTGTGACTAATGTGGAATAAAAACTGTAGTTTCGGAAAAGCAAGAAATCACATTGTAGTCACCCCAAGGGAACTAGAGACACTTAGTGTATAAACGAAAACTGTAAGCTCGCGGTAGCTCCGAATGTTGTTTGAGTGTGCATCCTTAAGATAACCGACAAGTTTCATGTTTTTCACGATTCATGATACGAGAAAATTAATTCCACACACACAGTAGGTGCTAAAAACGGCGATCTACCAAAGTTTGTTTGGACTTGTACTTTATTGATAGTGAAGTGCGGTTATTTTATTAGATATAATTTCGAACTGACCTGGCATTTTTCTAGACTCTATGTTTGTGTTACTTCGCGTTAATATTACTCATGATGCAATATCAGTATACTGCTCAAAAATATGCCAACATAAGGCAATGGTGTTGCTGCAGCTAATATGAATCGCGAAAGATACCGGAAAGCGTCAACACAATCTGTTTATTTGGTTTTAATAAATGTTCACCCGGTATATTTGGAAGGCAGAGTGCCTCACAATATTACGGTAAACAAGAAATATCATATTCCGTTTACAAATTGTCACTCATATAGTGTCGAGTAACATTTACAAGTGCAAAGTCATCAAAACTTGTCCATACTAGGCCATTTCGTAGTCAACTGGCCGCTGTGTTTACGCAATCTAACTGGCGCGGCAAGTCCGGTCGCCGACTGTGGACGAGCATGTGGCATTTCATTACACGTGTTCATGTCCTTAGCAGAGATGACCGACTTAAGTAGAAAATGAAAATATCTTATGGATTATTTATATTGAATAAAATGTTCAGTGTCTTTTTGAATTTATCTCAATAATAGATAAAAATAGTCGACACCTTCATCATCAACTTAGCGTCTGGATCTGAGGCCTAAAATAAGCAATGACCAATTTACATTTACTTTTACAGGAGTTTACTGCAAAGCGTCAGAACGTTTCAAATCTCGAATATATAAAACACATTTGACAAGCGAAGTTATGAATAGGTCTGCGATGTGAGTCAAAGCAAGGCAATAATTCTAAAAGTTAAAAGTGAAAGTCCAGTTTAAATAGCAAATTATATTCTACTTAATTAAAGGCTATATTTATGAAAATTCATCTGGTGTTGAAATTGTTCTGTAACGTCATAGTTAAACTTTTTTCGCTGCTTTGCACTGTAAAAAAATAAAATAAAATATAAAATATTGAGGCTATTTCATATGTCATAAAAAATTTTGATCCTCATGATCAATTCAAATATAATGAGTTTTAGGTACGTAATGCAAATAATAAACATCTGCCCAGAATACGTCACGGAATATTTTACCAATCAAATTTGACAATAAATATATAAAATAAACGAAGATTAAAAAAAGTGTTCCCTGAGAAAAGTATAGAATGGTTTATATTATGAAAAAAAAATTATATAATAAATTTATGTTAAAAATTTTGGTCCAAACGTATTTGGTGTCTTAAGAGTTACTTAGTTTGCTATGAGATTTATTTATTTATTGACACTTGAGTAGAGTCAGTTTCGAGTGCTAGGTCACTTATATTTGACATACGTAAGCACACTACGCTTTTCAAATAGACAACACGTAATATTTACTTTCACACTTTACGAAAATTATTTATAAGTACCATCAAAGGTACGTTGCCGTGGTCTTAAAAAATACTATTTACATCTATTGTGTATCGATTTTAATTGCGTTTGTTACCTACTAGAGTATTTTCATTTAATATTTACTTTCCTTAACATTTTAATATTATAATCTTTGGTATAAATAATAAGATGCCATATTTCTTTTAGTGTCACTCGATACCAAAATATGGCGCCATAAAGTTATTTTCTTAGCGTGCGAGTGCGCGGACGACTGACGATTCAGTCGGTTACCGGTCATCAGGGGAATACACCTTAACGATACACTCGTGGTTGCCCTTTTTTCGTACGTGGAATTTACTTTTAATTGTAAAACGCTATACCGATAATTCTTCCGTGAAACGTTATTAAAGATCTATGTGTGGACTGACTTTGCTTTTCAAGTGCGTGTCGGACCACACGAGATAAGATTCCAGACAGTCAGCTATATAAAAAAAGCTAGATCATTTACATGTAAGTATATAATTTAACGTCATATTTATTAAAACAATATCATTTATGTGATTGTTTCAAATATGGGTGTAAAATATAAAGATGATGGCACTATGATTTTTATTTTTCACGCCCAAGGATCACATGTCCACACAAAAGAAAACTGAAACTTAAATACTCAAAATGATAAATCTATCCAAGAAACTAATTAATATAAAAACCATTACACAAAAAAAAATAGAGCGACAGAGAACGTTTTAAAATGAATAGTGAGATATATTTTTGTTAAAACACCATTCAAGTAGTTTTAAACGGAGAATCGCTAACTAGCGATCTAGAAACTAGATATTTGAATTATGCCTTGAGAAATGATAATGGTGTCGGTGACCAGTAAACGAACGACCGCAGCAGTAAAGCGACCGCCTTTACACCTAATTGTTTAGAAAATGGATTCTTCGTGTCACCGCAGAGTGTGATTGCAGAATCGCTTACAAAACATAACTTTGGCTTGCTTCAAGTATTTTTAAGTTATCGAACAAAGAAAATTTAATGTCCATATTTAGACTTTCTTTTTTTAATTTATTCTGGAAACAAAAACAGACGTTTACATGGATTACACATACAGAAAATAAAAATAAAGTTTAGAATATTGTAACGTCCAACAAAATGCTCCCAAATATTTAAAATCAATAATCGCTACAGTCACACAGGAAAACAAAGAATTAAAGAAAATAAAACAAAAAATAAATAAGAAAATCAATGAATACAACTAAAACTAACAAAAATAACAAACAAAAACAGTGTTAGCAACAACAATTTTAATAAAATTTATATAGAATCTTTGATAACTTTTTTGAAGGAATTGAAAGAATGATAGTGTAAGTCGATGTGCGCAAAATTAATATTATAATTGTGACTAATTCTGTGCAGAGATGAGAAAAGACTGTACCTATCTATTGCTACGACTTATACGAAACTTAGACTTATACGAAAGAATAACTCGAGTTTAAAATGAACTTACACTTAAAAGCACCATAACTCCCAAAGATGCTGCCCGCCCTACGTAAAATATCCATTTTAAGAATTTCTCATACAATTTCAGATTCACTAGAGTTTTATCGGTAATCTTAACAATTAACAATCTATATCATCGATTTTTTATAAATATTCTTTATATATGTTAAGAATATATAGATGGTGATCATTTAAAGAAAGTTAAAGAAAGTAGGTTTATGGTTAACATAAAAGAAATTAATATTTAATATCTATATAATGATGTAACCAACAGATGTCTGAACAAGGTGTGAACAATATATTCAAAATGTTGATTAGATAGATGTGGCCTGGTTGTGACAGACGGACTAATGCACAAACAACCGCACGGTTAACGTTATAAGGACCGACCGATTGATATACCGATGGATTGACTGATTGGCCGAGTGTATTATATATATTATATTTAAGTATGTGTATCAGTTGTCTAGTAACCCATAACACAAGCATAATACTTGCTTACTTTGGGACTAGATGACGCTGTGTGGGAAGTCCCATATATTATCATGTATTATTATGTTGTAGTATTATGTAGTAGTCATGTAGTATTATGTATATTGTAAAATAAAGAATATTAATTATGTGTATTAGTTGTCTAGTACCCCATAATACAAGCATAATATGCTTACTTTGGGATTAGATGGCGCTATTATTACTATTATTATTATTATTATTATTATTATTATTATTATTATTATTATTATAAGAATTATTATAAATAGTAAAAATAGTAATATCTGGAACATCCCACACAGCGCCATCTAGTCCCAAAGTAAGCATATTATGCTCGTATTATGGGACACTAGGCAACTGATATTCATACATAAATATTCTTTTCTTTTTTAAATATA
Source organism: Luffia ferchaultella (assembly GCA_949709985.1). Lineage (NCBI taxonomy): Eukaryota > Metazoa > Arthropoda > Insecta > Lepidoptera > Psychidae > Luffia > Luffia ferchaultella. The sequence goes on from OX453247.1 coordinate 23,974,783, forward strand.
CATATAGTATAATAGATACTTTTACGCCCAGACACGGAACAAGTAGACATGTTCATGCACACAAATTCTTGTCCGGGGCGGGAATCGAACCTGTCAGTCAAATAGTGTTAGGCCCCATGAACGCAAAATTCAGTGTCGATAAAAAAATACTTTCCCGCGCTAGTTGTAACCGTCACAATCAATTTGTATATATTTTGTAATCCTGGTGATTCGTGTTGAGCTGTGGTTTTAAGTCTAGCACTTTTGATTTGTAGCACTCTTACGTCCGCCGCACAAGCTGGACCTCGCATGTTCATTCACATATCACGATACTACGCTCATAGATACTGGTATTGGTCGACATACGTGTCTACATTTGAGTTCAATACTATACTGGCTCGTGACGACCAATACGAGTGGCAGCATGTGCATACAACAAATTAACTAAAAAATGTTAAGTCTTTAAGAATACGTAAAAATAAAAACTTTGTATCTGTTCACTTATTTACGCATTCCTATAAAAAAACACAACCAATTCAAACTAAGAGTAAATTTTGACAGCAGCGTTTACGTATTAGTACTTTTTATGACTAGATGCTAAGCACAGACTGATAAATATGAATACGACTTGCCATCATCAGATGGCAGTCGTTAAAATCCACCAACCCGCACCGTTGGATTAAACTTCAAGCACTCCTGTCCCTAGGGGAGGCCTAAGCCATTGCAGTCGGGCATAATGGGCTGATATGGAAATATGACTCGAATGTTTTGAAGTATAGCAAGCGGGGACAAATCAATTACCTAATTACCTTTGGTTTGATGGTGGTCTTTAAAAGTGAAAATCTATTTTAACTTTTACAACAAATAAGTTTTGTAGTTCTTGATTGTCCCCACCTGCAACACTTTTATTATTATGTACTTATACAACATTCAAGTTGTATTTATGTGATAGTGTTTTTTATTCACATTCTGAAGATCATAGATCTATTCATTTTTCAGTCAATTATTTTTTAATCAGTCGGGTTGTTTAATTTTTTCCTATAATTTTTTTTTTAACTAAAAAACTAAAGTTCTCTAGCGTTTTTACTCTGCTTAGCAAATCTGAATCTTTCAAAGATATGTGAGCTAATACAGTGCTTTTGTAAAGTATGGGATAAATTCATGTTTTGTGTAGCTGGTATAAAGTCATCAATTTTTTGAACATATTTTACAGTAGTTGTTTATATATTTTCCTACAAACGAATAGATAATAAGAAGTATAGATCATATGAAAAAAAAAAACAACGAATAACTATTTTGCAATTTTATCGGTAACTGGCTGGAAATAATTTGACTTTCAAATTTAATTTAAAAAAAAGTCTTTTAAAGCGATTGTCTTTTGTTTTGCTGTCTTACTTAATTATGGTTGATTTTTCTTTAAATTCGTGTTTACGCTTTTATCATTATAAAAAATTATTAATAATTATTATTGTGTGACACTGCATTGTATTAATATTTGCTTAAACATTATTATTGTTCCTAAGCAACTATGGATCTTAGTCTTAAATAAATGTTTAAAAATTTATTTATTTATCTATTTAAAGTATACTAAAGAAAATGCTGAAATGCAAATGTGTACCAATGAGTTTTTTCTGATTTAAATACATTAACTATATGATTAACTATCACTGACTTGGTGCCTCGGAGAGCATGTTAAGCAGTCGCTCTCGCTTGATGTCAATAGATGACGGTCGTTACAATCCGCCAACCCGCATTGGAATATCGTGGTGGATTTAAGCTCCAAGCCCCCTCATCTTGAGGAGAGGCCTAAGCCTCTGCAGTGGGATATAAAAAGGGCTGATGGAATGGATGGAAAAGAAAATACACGAAACTTAATTGTTCCCTTCATTATCATCGAAACTACATAGCCTAAAATTTTAAAATAAATATTATAGAGCTTTACTTATATTTATAGAAAAACCTAAGCGATAAAAGAATTATCATTTTGGAGGGTAAATAAGAGAAGTAAATTTTTTTCAGGCGCTTCATGTGAGTTAACAAATGAGATTGCTCATTATGAAAACTATAAATGCATTTTATATATAATTTATTGTGAATTATAATACAAAACCTTCAACATGCGAGTCCAAATCGCACTTAACCGGTTTTTTAAATACATTTCACTCTTAGTAAACGCTTCATAAATCCAACCAACCAAAAACCAACCTTCATAAATCTAATAAAATTTTGTTTACAAATATGTAGGCGATTATAGTTATAAATAGAGACAGTTCATTATATTTCTGCACATAAATACATACAACAAACAAACAAACATACAGAGAGACAGATAGACAGACAGACAACGTACGGACATACGGACGGACGGAACGACAGACATACAGACGGATGGACGGACGGACGGACGGACCGACAGACAGACAGACGGACGGACGGTCGGACGAAAGGCTATTGACTCTTTATATAAGAAGTATACGAAAAAATTTCGACACCTTTTTGACAGCACTAGCCCGCTTATAACTAGATCTAGATATACGTAGCTTATTTGAAAAGTTCTTAGCCCAACATGGTTAAAGTCATTGGTTTTTTTAATAACTAACCTCATTTTGTAGTTACATTATTTAGCAACAAGTATGCACCGTTTATTTTATTCACAGTAACTCATTGTTCGTTTACATGTGATACCGTAAGTCAAGTCAGAGCTATTTTTGAAAATGGATAAAATTGAACATCGTGCAGTGATAAATTACCTGAATTTGAAAGGCTTAACTCCAAAAAAGCTATACATGAAGACATGTCTGCTACTTTGGGTGAGTCCGCTGCTTCGTATGCGACTGTTAAAAACTGGGTGGCAGAGTTTAAACGTGGTCGTGAGACCATTCAAGATGAGCCCCGTAGTGGCCGGCCTTCGACTGCTTCCACTGATCAAAACAAAGAAGAAATCTGTGATTTAATATTATCTGATCGAAGATTGACTGTCGAGGAGATAGCCAATACTGTAAGCATCACATCTGAGCGAACACATCATATAATTACTACTGAACTTGGATTTTCTAAGGTGTCTGCGCGGTGGGTACCGCGACTGCTTTCAGTGGAACAAAAACGCAACCGACTCACAACTTCTCGCGACTGTTTAGAGTTATATGAAGCTGACCCAATAGAATTTGTTGAAAGATTTATAGCCATGGATGAAACCTGGGTTCACCACAATACACCCGAGACAAAAGAACAGTGAAAACAATGGAAAAGAGCAGGATCGCCCACCCCAAAGAAGGGAAAGGTGGTTTTATCGGCGGGCAAAGTCATGGCATCCGTTTTTTGGGATGCAAAGGGTATAATTCTCGTGGATTATTTAAAAAAGGGTGAAACAATAAACTCCGATTACTATTGCAACATGTTGCGTTGTTTCAGAGAAGAAATCAAAGAAAAACGTCCAGGTTTATTAAGAAGAAAAGTCTTGTTTCATCAGGACAATGCGCGCGTTCGCACCTCTGTGCAATCCATGGCAGAAATCCATCAATGTGGCTTCGAATTGTTACTTCATCCCCCATATTCACCGGATTTCGCACCGTCCGACTTTTATCTGTTCCCAAAGCTGAAAAAATTTTTAGGTGGTAAAAATTTTTTTACAAATGAAGAGGTCATAGCCGCCGTGGACGCTTATTTTGAGGAGTTAAACGAAGATTTTTTTAAAACGGGTAGGTATCGAAGCCTTACCGGGTCGATGGAAAAAGTGTTTTGAGCTCGGAGGAGAGTATGTTGAAAAATAAAAATAAATTCAAAATCGTGTGGTTTCATTAAGTATGTTAGGCTAAGAACTTTTCAAATGACCCACTAATATTACTCACTGAATATTGAATCACAGAAGACACTGTGGTAAACCAACTAGACAGCTTCTCGGCATTCCAAACTACTAAGCATACGAACAAGTGTAATAGTGTTGTAGCGTTCATTCGAAATGGTATCAATGTAATTGTAGATAAAATACGCATAATTATAAAAAAAAACTGAACATCCCCTGATTAAAGAACAAAAGTATATTTCTAATACCTGGACGTAAATATTAAATCGAAATTACATCTAAATAAACCATAATCTATGATAAAGTGTAAACTGGAAAATCATATTTACCACCGATATAGTTCAAGATTTGCTTTATTGTAAGCGTAACTAAATATTGCCAATATGGTCGTCGTCGTCCGAATAAGTCGTAAACCAATGCTACAATACAAAGACGTTTGCGACGTTATGCGAGGTCAATCGTGAGGCAGCATCAAAAATAAAATATACAAGAAATAAAGTAGAAAGTTACGCATAGATCATCTCGTTTGTTATACAAGAAATCTATTTATGGTTGAAAAAGACACAGTATGGCTCTCATATTCGAAAGTAAGTTTTTGTGTGAATACAATAATACCAATATTATGAAATGTAACAAAATCTAAGATTGTAGTTAGCGTGACTTACTTTTCTTTGATTTAGGGCTTTTATGAACAAATTGTTATAGCTATACTTCAAGCGAGCGTTACGGAGCGGGATATATTCGTTATTTCTTTGCTGAATAAAATCAGGAATACAGAACTCTGTTGAAGGACTAAAGTTATCGACATCGCCGAAACGATTAGCAAGCTGAAGGGAAAATGGGCTCGTCACATTTGCCGTAGAAGTGATAACCGATGGGGTAGACCAGTTCTCGAGTGGAGGGCACGTAATGGCACGCTTTGCTTGTCGTTTGCCGCTTGTCCACCTGTACAGATGACTAAAACACCATGGCTGGGGGTAATTGGATGCGAAAGACGGAGGACTGTGTGTGGTGGACAGCCTTTGGGAGAGGCCTATATCCTGCAGTGGAGAAACTCGGGCTGATGATGATACTTCAAGCAAACTTAAATAAAGAAGACAATTATTTTGTCATTAAGGGGAAATACCTATTTGAATAAAAATAAAATTTCCTTGATACGTCCCTAATAGTTTCATTTTATATTAAATCAAAGCATTCGATTGATATTTGATGTGATTCAGCATGAAATACTAGTAAGTAAATTACAAAGATACTATGGTGTTAGAGGTTGTTTCTTGAGTTGATTACGTCAAGCTTGAGTTATACGAGTAAATTATGTTGATGTTCGTGGATTACAATCTGATAGGTCGAGTTTGTTCATAAGTGTCTCACAGGGTTGGATTCTGAGACCTTCCTTGTTTTTAATTATAATTCACCTTTGAAAAAGAAATTTTTTCTTAACATTATATTGTTTGCTGATAACAGTGACATAATTTCATCAAACTTTAAGTTTGACGGATCTTTTAATTATGACAATGTAAACGGCTTACTTAAGTTGTTATTGCTATGATTTATTACAGGCAATCTGATACTAAATGCAAAAATATGCTTTGCCTTCTCTCTTTATTTCGAGGACTTATTTCTCTTAATCACCTGCAAACTCGTTTTTAGAGTTCCGTGCCCAAAAGCTACCAACGGGGACCCTACTACTAAGCCTCCGTCCGTCACAGGGCTGTATCGTCTGAACCATAATAGGCCGCTATAACAACAAATATTAAAAATAAAACAAAGAGAAAAATTAAAGGGGGTTACATACAATAAATGTGATTTTCACATTGTACGGTGGTATAGAACCCTTCGTGAGCGAGTCCGGCTTGCACTTGGTCAGTACGAGTGATGCAACTTTCATATTGAATTTTGTTACTAGCAGCGATATTCCATTTAGTGTAGGTATGTGACAGGTAATAAGGAATAATAATAATAATAACACACACAATCACAACAACGTCTAGGTCCCAAACTAAGCATTAGCTTGTATTTTGGGTACCAAGCAAAGACACCACATACATATAACAACCAAGACCCGGTGCCAGTATTAATATTCATCATATAAATACTGACCCGACCTGGGATTCGAACTCGGGACCTCCAGCTTCGCAGGCAGGGTCGCTGCCCACTAGGCTAAGCGGTCGTCGGTTAATAACAATAACAAATAAAAATTATAACCACGTTATAATCCCCATTATATATTGATAATGTTGTGTGAATTCGAAAGAGGCCTCATGAACACATAAAAAAATGAGATTTAATGACTGTAGATGAAAACAACGAAATAACTCCGGAAAAAAAACAGAAAGGTCACTTCGATAACTGGATGCAGTAAGTGAGAGTATCGGATATTGGACTGTTGCGCGATTATGTGACCGGCCGGTATGTGGGCCGGTGGTGACTGACGCGACCGGAGTGTCTAAAAGTATGCCGTGTCGCCGCGCCTTGCCGTCCATTGCAGTTCTCCTAATACTTGAATAACATTTTGAGGAAGTGACCATTAAACTTATAAAAACCCTTAAATAAAATGCCTTTAGCGAATATAATATCTACTTATGTGCTTTGTTGTATACCAGAATGTTGTAGACATAATAGTCGTGAAAAACTACTTCAATATAAGTTCTAACTCGACCCTTTGTAGATTCACTCACGTTACATTTTATAAAGTGCTAAAATGAAAACATTCTAATTGCAGGAGGTAACTGATTTAATCTAAAGAACCGCAATTATTTTATTCCTCGCGATTTCATACAACGCAGTATAATCAGACAGATAACAATCAACAAAAAAAAAATGTTTACTGCGGAGCGGGTAGCAGGTTGTTACTATAGCTATTGATTAGACAATTTCATATATAATGTGTCCACAAGTTTGCTTTAACAAATAATTCGTTTAAAAAAATCATAAAAAAAATCACATATACCAATAAGTTTGAGGCGAAAGTATTTTCGTGTTTTGTATTTATGTGTGACGTTCTTATTCCTTTGGTTTTCTTTTTGTACCTGGCTGGTTTTTATAAGAATAAGTTGACATTCCTAAAACAATAAAAGTAGAAAAACCAATAATTTATTACATTTTTGCACCAGAATGATCTCAATGGAAGAAAAAAAATCACAATGGTTGAAAAAAATCACACACAAGGTTTATTGTATGTTCCTTTGATTTTGTTTTTAAATATAACTTTAACTTTGATTGGCAATAAAGATTATTATTATATATCTTTATGTGTGTCAATACACTTGCATACGAATAAACCAATGTTTATAACATTTATTCCTCGTGGTGACTTCGAAAACATTTTTTATGCTCTTCCATGCTCTGGAAACGAACTTCTTAATTTTTGGGAACACATAAAAGTCACAAGGGGCTAGAGCGCAACTAAAACAAAACAATCCACTTATTTTCAAGTACGACACTCTGCCGTCACTTCTGAGTCGTCACAAAGCGAAGTCTAAGCAGGTTCGTACGAGACCAGTCTAAGAAAAACACTCGAAAAAATTTAGTGGTTTATTTTTTATTATAGTGACGGCGGCGGCGCTACAAACCACTGTCGTAAATACTAATAAGTGGTTTTGAGCAAATATATCCCAATCATTTTTATCACAGACAATAAATAGTTGTCGTTTTTTTAATTTATTCATAATTTATGAATTTATTTATTGACAAGTAATAATAACAAATGTAAGTTCGTATGAAAATATATTATTTAGGAATAAACGTAAATTCGCAGTAGGTACCCACTACTAGGCCCCATAAAATAAGTAATTTTGTTCGAAGGTAAGTAAGGTACTTTGTAAGATTTTAAAATGAACTTTATCTCTTTTATGGGGCCTAGTAGTAGGTACTGCGAGTATACGTTTATTGCTAAATGACGGATTCGTCTATTTACTTTTAACTTGTCCCGGTGTCTATCTGTTTGTAATCAAATCGTGCAAGTTAAGTTGACCCACTTCCCGGTGTCCGATTGAGCTAAAAACAGCGTTTAAATATAAAAAGTAAAGCTATACAAATATAAAATATATATATTAGGGTCTTAACCTACGAAGTTGCCGTTCTTCAATGCTGGCCATTTCATACAAAAAAAAAAATTGAATGGCTATGAATTTTAAATTTAAATTAATTTTATTTTAAAAACATGACATTCTTTTTACGACGTCTGCCTTTTATTTATTGATTAGCGTCGTGTTTTCATTAAATTTGAACATTTTCCTATACCTACATACCCATACCTACATGTATGTCTGTGGCGTCGTAGCTCCCAAACAGATGAATCGATTTTGATTTCGTATTTTTTGTTTGAAAGGTTACATGATCTAGAGCGTTTTTAGCTATGATTCGGCCGTTTGAAGATAGTGAGCTTTTTCGTTGATGAAGGGATGTGAGCAACTTCCAAAAGTCTGACTGATTCGAAATTTGGTATCCTGTTACTTCAGTGATATTGTAAGAACATGTTAACCTTGACCTGATATTGCAGCACCACCTAGAATCTGTAGGATATCCAACTCCTCTCTAACTTACAGCAAAAGTATCGTGGTCATCGGAATGGTCTCAATAAATAGGTTAAGATGGATGGTAATCAGGTTCAGATGATGGAGTAGGAAAGACAAATGGGGATAAATTAGTAAGGAATTCTAAGTTACTTTCACTCGATCAATCGATATAAAATTTTGGTGTACGATGTAGTTGTCTGTGACGAATCAGTGCATGTATGTGTAAAGCGAATGCAAGAACGAATGAGTGAAAGGGATTGAGTAAATTAATAAACATAATTTGAAATGGTACAGTGCTGGATATAATAAGACACGATGGTGTACGGTACGGACTACGAACATGGGAGGTGATTAAATGAAATTAAATGAATGAGTTATTACAAGTTGGTATGATTCTTTAAGATAAAAAACCTGACTCGCACACGAAGCGTTCCATACACCGTAAGATACCAATATAAGAAAACAAGTTTGTTGTACGAGGACCTCTTTTATTTTTTACTTTATTTTATTTTTATTATGTGTTGTTATAACCGTCATAGTAATATACGTAAGCTGTGAAAATTTCAATTGTCTACCTATTACGGTTCAGACGATACAGCCCTGTGACAGGCGGACGGACGGACAGCGGATCCTTAGTAATAGGGTTTCCTTTAGTACCCATTAGGTGTCGAACCCTAAAAATCATCAAACATTTAAAAAGTTTGAAAAAAAAAATACAGGTTTATTAATTTTCAAAACATTTTTGATCCTTAAAGGCGTCGGGGACCGCTAAGTAAACTTTTACCTAAGTACTCATACGTATATTTTGTTTTTATGGAACATAACACAATAAAAAGCAGAAACTGAGGTAGTAAGATTCCTTAGAGGTCCCCGAAACCTTTAAAATTCAAAAATTATTTGAAAATTATTAAATCTGTAGTAGTTCTTTTTTTTCATATTGAGTTTTTTAGATTTATTCTTTTAATATGGGAAACAGATGGAAATCACTGGGTGCGAGGTCTCAAGAATGTGGTGGGTGTTCTCTCAACTAAAAACCTTGAAATCTTGATGGCAGTGAGTGTGACATTAGACGCTGGCCTCATGATCTGCACGCCAGCTCTTAACCTCCCAAGACGTATTTTTATTTGTTGGCCTAATTTATACCTACATTAATGTTGCATAATAAGAACCGGGAATTCTGGCTCCTTTTTATAAATAATTAATCAAATCGATTTCTTATACTGTAGAATACCAAAGAATTACTTTATCAGCGGAACGAACAGCTTTAAAAAATTTCAGTGCCGTCGAAGAAGACTGTTTTCAAGCCACCTCTAACTTTTTATATATAGATTAAAATGGTGCACCCGCGTCACACAACGTCGTAAAAATGTTACCTTATCCGCTTGCATTAATGCTAGATTTTTTTCAAAACGTTCTGTTCAAAACAATCTGTTCTCTTTCTGAATCTTCTTCAACATTCAAGGGACACAACGTGCCCTGACCTTTTTTAAATTCAAGTACTCCGAAAGTATTGTTTATACACTTCCAACTAAAATTTTCATAGACTCAGCTAAAAAATGAATAGTAACACGTCTATCCTGAAATGTTATTCTGTTATTCACTGATTAGTTAATTTACTCAAATTTCCTTCTGTATCTGCCATGAGAAGCCTCCCAAAGCGATCTTCATTATTATAGCGCGTGTCCTAAAGAAATTAAAATTTAACTAAAAATGTCGTTCGCATAATTTTTCAAAACATTTACAATTAATTAGGTCCTTATGACATCGAACCTTGAATCGCAATGTTGTATTTTACGGACTAGGCCCTTTTTTTAGAACCATTCACAAACGAGCGTTTTGTTTATAACGAATGCGTATACCGTGAAAAGCAGTTCCGCTCCCGCCATTATTACATTAGAAGTACCTAATTTTAATTGCAAATGTATTGAAGAACATTGTATAATACTCAGTAAGCTGGGTATTATAGTAATCGGTTCATAATAAGCACTATTGCCGTACTTGCATAACAATGTAATATTTCAATACATTTGCTATTAATACGGTCTTTATGATATTAAAACTTGTACCGTAATGTTGTATTTTACAGTACTCGGTCTTATTACTTTACACCAATCATAAACGAGTTTGTGATGCATGCGTAAACTGCGAAAAGCAACCGGCTCGCGCCCTTACTTCCCGCCATTACTACATTTGAAGTATCTACCTAATTTTAATCGCAAATGTATTGAAAAATGTCGTATGATGCTCATACTCAGTAAGCTGGCTATTATAGTCATCGGTTTATTATAAGCAGCTTATCGTACTTGCATCATAATGTACTATTTTAAGCATGAGTTGTTTTATCATTGCACGTATTTTAGTTTTATCCATAGCAACAAAATGTCAGCAAAACAATTGAATTGTGTTCCAATTATCAATTCAAATATCGAATACTGGACAGTTTTTGATTGGCCTCGAATAATATAACAATTTTCTTTGTATGCATAAAAGGGACGAAACAGCAGCGTATGCATTTTTCTGCACTTTTTACCTGTGAATATGACGTGGATTCAAATGGGTGTGAAGAGGTTGTGCGGGTGTTATCGAAGGGTAGTCATCAGACACTACTAAACTACTTTATAGTTAGTTGGACGGAACAATAGAAATGCCATTTTCACGTAATGGAAACTGTACAGTGCTACTAAGTTTATATGTACAGGCTAGGAAACGTTCGATTATCGTGGGAAAGCTTCCTAAATTATACACATAAAAATGCTTAACGTTAAAATAGGAAACTAAAAATTAGAACATTTGTATATGAAAATCACCCACAGTGGGTGTGTAGTGTCACGACAGATATTTGCAATCATCAAGTATGAACGCTGTGAATAGTTGTATGCTTCCACTGATACCATACAAAGCGACCGATTTCACAACACCACGTCCCCATGATTTACGATTTGCGTGGAATTCAGTTGAGACTCTTGTCGTTAAATTGCTTACTTTAGGATAAAGCGAGAACATTGGTCCTTCGATAACGTGTCGCATGTTGTCATCGTGTAATCCTTTCGCTTAAAACGGTTATTTATTAAACTTTTTATACATTAAATTACCTACTGTAACTGGTTGTATGAATACACGAATAAAAGCTACATTGAAACATCGAAGAAGCAATTTATTCTACCTATAAATTACGTCTTATCAGCAAGGCTCCTGATATGGAAGGTGATCGCCGAAGGTGATATCTTGAAATGTTATGTCGTAAAACATTAAAATTAATTCACAGACATTATATTAGAGGACGTATTCTATCAAGGCAATTTACCGGTCTAAAATTGGTGTGCCATAAATATGCACCAGATTTTATATTCGTTTCTGCTAAGTATTTAAAAAAAAAACCTATGATTCGATGACATAGTTGGCGAAATATTGAAAATGGCTATTAGGTTGGGTGGTTTGTTGAGCACTTCCGTCAGGGTAAGGATTTGCAGCACAATGTCGTTTTAAACTAATAAAATTACTTTATAATTTATATGAATTTCACCTATGAACATGGGTACTTTCTTACTACGACTTTCTTACCTCTATGCGCAACGCAGCATGCGACAGCGGTGAAGGCAAATGTATAGAATCTATATCAAGCATGTTACAAGCCACTGCGTTCAGCTTCGCAGCGCACCAATACCACAGTTTCCAATACTAGGCTACGTGACTAGGTCCGACCCTAGGCAGCCCACCGATTGGGCAGTTTAGAGAATAGGCCCTATAATACTTACTATGAATTATTCGGATGTTTGATGACGTAGGTTTTACCTAGAGTTTCAAACGATCACCGCAAGCACCTATTTACTTTCCTTAGAAGTGTATATTTTTACAAGATATATATAAAACAATATAAGTAAATAAATTATGTTTTTATTTTTTAACACTTAAAAAGTGCGTAAGTTTGAAATGAGCAGAATTGAATAGATACCTACTGGCTACGTTTAAATTAGAAAATTCGAAAATAGCCCAAAAATGTTAAAATTTACAAAATGTAAAGAAAATAAATTAAAAAGATAACTAAAAATATACATCGCATCGCAAAAAAGTAGTAAAAGAAAAAATCGATGTCACAAATAAAATACCCATTTACTCGTTTTATGTTTCTTTTCAAGTTTTTCCTATTGCGAACGTTTTCATAGACTAAAATTAGGTTATACGAATATGAACTTTTCATGAAAAGAATCTGTATTCCAATTTAACTGTCTCGTTCTGTAAACACTTTACTTCAGGAAACTACAGCCTCCCCGTTTCTCCCTTCGTTTGATTCATACCCCCCTCCTCATGCCTGTAATTTCTGTGGCCCAAATGGCTCACAAACGGCAGTCCACGCCACGGCAGTCTGTGCCGAAAAGCTCTGAAAGAGTACACGTGTCTTGATATTCATTTCGTGTAAAAAAAGAAAAGAAAACAGAACATGTCTATGTCAAAAGTAAAAATTATGTGAGTTTTGTCGTGTCTTACATTAACAGTGAGTTCTTTGAAATTTACTATTGGTTTGCTGCAATGTGGTGGAAATTAATTAAAATTTTAGAATAAGTTATAGATATTTTCAAATTAAAATTAGATTAAAAATAGAGAATCAATGAATTGCAATTAGATAAGATAATCACACGAAAAAAATTAATATCGCGTATATACCTAACTCATATGGTAGGTACTACATTTTATTTTGCTGTCAATCTTTTTATATTTTTGTTATAAAATCAAATGACAAATAATAAAATTTAGATTATTATACTGTTTTTGATGCGGCCCTTCATATTTTTGTAAAATTTTCAAATGTCAAAGATTATAAACATAATTATTATCTACTAGTTTTCGTATTATCATCTTCAGCTAGTAAATTGTATTCTAATAAAAAAGATTTTTTATAATACATTTCACACATTGCTATTTAATTGTTACAGAAATTAATACATGCGATATAATACAATGCGGCGAGACACCTCATGACGGCAGAGAACGGCAAATCCTCGCTGGAATTAGAGATACTGAAATCCCTTATTGACGGCGCTTCAAATACGAAGAAGAGATGGCGCTGTCCAACAATTCCTTTGGCAAAATATATCACCGTTTGTTTGTAGAATTAGCAGGTACGTTTTATTTGAGCTCGCCAATATACCTACTTTGAAATTCAATAGATACTAAAAATACAATTTTAATTTTTTTCCAAATTGGTTAGTTAGTTATTATCATTTAAATACTCATATCAAGCTTTTTACAAGAGCTAGCATTTAATAAATGTTTTTGAATTTGTTGTCCTTTAAATAAATAAGAAAGAAAGAAAGAAAATGCTTTATTCGATTCACACAACACACACACACACAACAATAACATTAGAGATTAAACACGATCACGGTAAAACAATAGACAACTAAAATTAATGTACATTATTTAATAACAAAAAAAAACAAAAAAGGTAAGATAAAAAAAATTATGCGAACACAATTACACAGAAATAATAATATTATGCATGTGGCAACACTACAATATATAATACAATAACTTCTTTAGATTTTTATTACAAAACTGTATGTCTAAACCCTGAAATTCCAAGCATAATGTATATGTCTTCTCTTAATACTTTATGCCTATCGCTTTGTCCCCTTTAGAAAGGTTTTAATGTTTTTAAGTAATACATCATGTTCTCTTACTTACAAGGTATACTAAAAAATTGGTATTTAAAAAAATGTGTGCTGTGGCTCTCAGTCTATCGCTAGATTTTAATTTATTTGTAGTCCAAAAACTATTTTTTTCATAAGCGAATATTTATCATGACGTTTATGACTGTTTATGATGATGCTGTAAAAACGGCTAAACCGTTTTCAAAGCCATTGCACTACTAAAATGGCTATAAAAATCTACCATAATCTGCCCAGCTTTATTTATCTTTGTTTTTTGCCTTTTTAATACAAATTCCAAAATAATGTGAAATTCACCATTTTCGTATGCTTTCTCTGAAAACGCTAGCTAGATAGATAGCTATAGTAGAATTTTGTTTGACTCAAATGTAAAATCAGTATTGGAAAAGAATACAATGATTCTGAAACTACAATTCATATGTAATTTACAAATTTTTTGGTTAAAACAATGATAATTACGTATGGTCTGATCAATTCATGAGCCTGACATTTCGCTCACGTTTTTGATAATTTCCAAGTACGACACACTCCATCCTGATCATTAAGCTATTTAAGGCTGGACCTTAAACCTATCTTGGCCTGTTTCCAAACTGATCGAAAGGCTTCTGGGAGTCTTGTCATTCTGCTCTGTTTTATTCTTCACAATAACATCAACAAACCTAATTAAATTTGATCATTTAGAAATGGACGATTTTTTTCTAATATTAAAATATTACACTCTTAGTAGGTATGCGAAAATTCCAAAGATAGCTCGGGTGAACTCGAAAATGGTCTTTTATTACATTGCGAATTATTCCAAACCATTATCCATTATCGAACTTACTGTACAAAAAAAATCGCTGTATTATCATATAAAAATTCACCAGAACTACCAAGTGATCTTTCGCATGTTACTTTCCAAGGTTAATTTACGTAAGGTTAATTTACGTAAGGTTTTAATTATTTGATGATACGTGATGCTTTGCGTATATTATAACATAAAGGAAAACGTAAGGTTCGACAACCTGCATTGGAATGTAAAAATCTAAGGCTCAGTTCTAAACTTTGCTTCAGTTCACGTCTTGAATTCAAAGGTTTTCGAGTGTTTATTCAATACCTATTACACCTTTGGAAAAAAAATGTGGTACCTATACACAGTGTTTGTCTGCACATAGTCCAACATTATAGTATGTAGAGCTTACAAAACTACACAAAAAGTTCGAAGTGAGCAGGCGGCACAAATTAACAGTTACCGAGAAAAACATATTCAAAATTATTTTTTTTAATCACTTTTTTTTTTAAACTTTTTGTTTAGTTTCAGTAAGCTATACCCACTCTATAAGTTTGGACTACGTTCAGCCAAACCCGCCGTATATACGTAGTGGAGAAGTAACAAATAAAAGATTAAAATAAAATTTATTTAAATATCGACAAAAAGCTGTACTTCTGACTTTTATTGTTACTTGAACTGTAATATCTCTACATAATATTACTTCGTGCACAAATAAATAACACCGTAAAATATGCAAGAAAATTATCTAGTAACCAATAGCTTTATTTATCATTTTAACTCCAAGTTAATCGAAGTGTACTTATTACAAAAAAACTTATTTTAAATGTAAGAGCAATTAAGGGACAAATATTTCACAGTGTTATTTGTCTCTTTCTTTCCTTCAGGTACCGCCACATAACGTCACTGCTTTTAATTTTAGTGAGTACTAGGCCTTAATAATTCCTAAACTCACACAGCTGAATAAAATTTCAGACCCTCGCACCAACGATTGGTTCCTGATACGAGACCCTCTGCCAGCATTGTCCATCATAGTGCTGTATCTATATTTCACTTTAAAATGGGGGCCGCGTCTTATGCAACATCGAAAACCCTTTCAGTTGCAGAAGACGTTGGTGATTTATAATTTCCTGCAAGTCCTCGTCAGCTGCTGGTTATTTATCGAGGTTAGAATTAACTTAAATTGTTATCTAAGACAACACGAAAACACTATGTCAAGTGTGTAATCAATCATACAGGATGACTATAAATTAAATAGATTTTATAATGTTGCTATGCACCCTGTCGCTTTATTGCATGAAATGTTAAAACATTTTTTAAACAAACAACTTTTCAACTTTATTATATAAACACGAACGTCGTAATCAAAAGTTAAATTAAGAGACCCTGCTGTAAGTTGACTGTCGTCGACAAGGCCTTCGAGCCCGATTGGACGATGCCAACGTTTACTGTACATAGGTTTTAGTGAACATTAGTATATAGATGTAACTTTTATTACAAACAAGTGTGCAAACAATAATAAAATATAAAAATAATATTTGGGAGTTAACACCTCAAATTTAAATTTTTACAGATTTTCATGTCATTTTCATTGAATTGTAACGCGTAGACGACAATTTCGCGCACAATTTTTTTGCGTTTATTTAGCACAGAACATTTTTTTTACAGTACCAATTAAAATGAATTTTAAAACAATTTTTGGTACATTTACAAATATGCCTCGTCCCTATGATTTTTCTGTGATTGGTATTCGCTATCAATTTGTCAAAAAACCCTGAAAAACTGTTATTTTGTGCTTACTCAAAAACGTGTGTTTGAATTTATTTTTTACCTATGTGTATTATATTGTTATCTAAATGAAATTTTGTAGATTTACTAGATAAATAGGTGATGTATGACAATGCATTAAAAAAATATCAAATATCTTATTGGTTATTGAGAAATTTGACCTGAAAAAATAGTGTTTTTCGGTTTTCTGATTCCGAAATCAGCCTTAAGTCACGCCATAGTAAAATAGCGTAACATTGAATTCAATCGCTGACTGTTACTGAGTAAAGTGATAAACGTTGCAGTTACATTTTTTGCTATTCGAGACCCGATTGCTCTTCGCAATTACAGTATTTTTTAATATTTAACGTCTTGCAATAAAATATTTTTTAAAGGCTGATGTTTTGGCAGGGCCTGGATGCTGGGTGGCTAAGAACGTATAGCTGGAAATGTCAACCGGTGGACTTCTCTGATTCACCTGAGGCATTGCGCGTGAGTTTTTTTACCCGACTGCAAAGGGTAATATTTTCTGAGTGTATGTATACATATGTATGTGTTGTATTCTAGACATTTCTTTGGTACGCCTGTAGTCTAAACGGCTTTATGGAGTTGGACACATGAGGTGTCGTTATGTTTGCCTTTATTGTAGGAGAAACATATGGTTTATCATATTTCAATATGGCATCTGAAAATAAAAAACAATATACATCTTCGAATGTTCACGACAGAGCAATTGCTGAAATTAATGTAAATAATATTGTTGTAAATGACCCTGTGACAATTGCGGAATAATTTAATGCACACTTAATTTTTGTAAATAACACATCTATTAATGGCCCGCCGTATTCGACTTTATCAAACATAGACCAGATACAATCATTTGAAAAGAGTATATTTATTAACCCTTTGAATATTAACGAACTAATTAGAACTGTTAGGTCACTGAGTAATTCGAGAGCGGTGGCTTATGATGAGTTGTGTGCCGAAATAATTAAGATGACTGTTGATGTAATAGGGTACCCTCTTACACATATACTCAACCTGTCATTAACCCAAGGTGTTTTTCCAGAAACATTAAAAAAATCGGCAGTAAAATCCTTACTTAAAAAGGGATCCAAACGAGAGATAGACAATTATAGACCAGTCACGCATTTTAAGATTTTTTTTCAAAATATTTGTAAAAGTTATGTATTATATAAGTGTTTAGTGAAATTCCTTAAGGCTAATAATATAATAGGAGTTGAATAGTATGGATTTCGTAAAAACACAAAAACTTCTCTGGCAACATTTAAATTAATAAAACGTATAACAAGTAATCTTGATCAGAATGTTCCCGTGACTGTTCTATTCATGGACATGAGCAAGGCATTTGATTTTGTTTGTCACAAGAGGCTATTGAGTAAGATTAACAGGTATGGAATCAGAGGCACGGCTCACGATTGGATTAGGTCATATTTGTGTGGCAGGACCCAGTGTGTGGAAGTTTTGGGATACTGCTCTGAGTCTCGAACGGTGCAGGCATTCAGATAAAAATTCATCCACAAGGAATATGGTGTTTCTCAAAGAAGTGTATTGGGACCATTATTGTTCTTGTTATAATTTAATGACCTAACGAAGGCGATACTCCATGAGACCATTTTGTTTGCTGACGATACAACTATTGTCATTAATGGCAAAGGGCAAACAAGTCATGAAAAGGAAATAAATGACACACTTAATAAAGCCATCACATGGTTAAGCTCTAATAACTTGAAGGTTAACATAAGTGAAACTAAATACATACAATTTCATACATGACAAAGAACCACTCAAGCATTACGCATACAATACGAGGGCACACAGATTGATGAAGTTGACCATATTAGATTTCTTGGTATTGAGATATTGTAAGTGGAAGAAGCATTTGAGTGGTCTCTGCAGTAGAGTGAATAAATTTGTATATGCCCTAAGACGAGTAAGTCGAGGTGTTTCAAAACAAGCGGCTATTGCTGCTTACTATGAGTAATGTAAAGTTAGTAAATTTAATACTAACATTATACATAAGTAAGTCTACAAGTAACACATGATGGACTATATTGTATGAATTAATAAAATTTCATTTCATTTATATTCTATAGAATTTGATTTAATTAGATTTGAATAAAACATTATGCACCATTCAATGTGTTTTTGTCCAATACTTAGTTAAACAGGTTTTGTAGTCGAGTTTTTTTCACAACTTTTTCCTATTTGATTTTTTATGATTCCTCTACAGAATTTTATGTCGGTTCATATGAGACTTCTGCCTGTGAAAATTTTCCAGAATTGATGGAAAGGTGATGGGGATATAAGCCTGTGACACATGGAAAGACGGACGAACAGACAGACAGTACAAAACTTCATGGGTTCCGTTTGTGTCTATGACTACTGAACTTTTATAGGTTACGTTACCTTGGATCTTAAACCCTCAGATTCATTTAAAAAAGTATAATATTTTCATAATAAATACCTAGTTATGTTGCTAAGCGTTCAAAATAAATTAGTATTTCGAACAAAATTGTCAATTATAGTGGTTGCGCTTCAAATGCTATGTTGTCGTGTTACTTACCTTGAAATGGTAACGATGATTCCAATATAGGGAAAACATCGTGAGTTGCTCAGTTCATCCATGGTATACAAGTATATATGAATTAATATTCGTATATACATACAAAGTTACAACATTCTGCCTATTTAGGTGCCTATTAGTCTGAGAGCAGGCCGTCGATAATCCCACGTCATCGAGCGACAGACAAATGTTAGAGGAGGTGCAAATCAGAAATATATGCACAATAAAACTTACGCATAACCTGGATGCGTTTTGTACAGTTATCAAAAGAGTGACCATTATTTTGGGTGAAATTAGGTCATCTTCTAACAAGTACGAATATAACATATGGGATGGGCCTCATCAAATAGTGAAAACATATACAGGGTTGCCTCTTCCAATTCTGGATCTTTAGGGATTCATGATGTTTTTAGAATTGTTAGAAATGAGCGAATTGATGTTCCTAAAACGAACATAGTACATGTCTTTGTTACGTACGTTTAATAAGCTTGATGTTCGTTTCGATGACACTCATCGAAAGTGCCTAAATATTCAAAGTCATTGTGTTCGTTGACCTCATTTGACCTAGTACATATACTTCCTAGTTACAGTCGCCCTGGCGCCGGCGTTCATCCACCGTACATACAAAGACAATGTTAACCATAAATAGTCATTATTTATGTCAAATATCAATCGTCGCATATTAATGTTTCATTTATATTTCACAGTTTTTTAAAAATTTTTTGATACTTGTGAGTCAATTAATCAAATTACTTTTTCATTTGTATCAACATGGTCCGTCATGAATAATTTAACGAACAGAAAATTTAAGTTTTCATACAAAATAATTTCTTATGTGTTCTAGTCAAACGCTAGTGTTTTTCTCTATATAGTCGCAACAAGAGCTGTTGAATGCAGTTTTGTGTCGTTATTAGAGATTTAGAAAATATTGTTTACAGCATTATAATTAGGCAATATATGAACTGAAAGTTCTTCTACATCATGTTTCAGGTGGCGAGAGGTGTCTACGTGTATTTTCTAGCAAAAATGTCGGAGCTATTAGACACGGTGTTTTTCGTAATAAGGAAGAAAAACAGACAGATCACATTTTTGCACATGTACCACCACACTGTTATGCCGATGATTTCATGGGGCGCCACCAAATATTACCCTGGAGGGCATGGCACGCTCATTGGAGTGGTCAACTCCTTTGTACACATCGTTATGTACACTTATTACATGATCGCGGCTATGGGGCCACAGTTCCAGAGGTTTCTCTTTTGGAAGAGACATATTACTACACTACAAATGGTGAGGATCATATAAAAATTAAATTAAATTTTATAAGGATACTTTCTCGCATGCTTTAAAGGACATTGTTAAAAAAAATTACTCGTTAACTTTTAAAACTTTTTTATGAAAACTGAAAAAATTAGTATTTTTTTTATTTTAAACATAAATTTATATATACCTAAGGAGTAATAGATTTTTGCCATCGTGACATTTCATGTCCATTTCTCGTTTTTTTTTAATCTCTCTTATAACGTCTCCAAAATAATGTTTTCTGTTGATAAAAATCTATTTTTAAAACACACAAAATTTGGAATAATGTCACAAAATGTTGACCAGTACCCTTATTATTTTACTTTTTACTTTCTATGTAAGTGGTAGCTATTTCGTAGATGCGTATTTTTGAGAATTTATAAAATTTTAATAGTTTTAATTTTAGTTATCACCCAATGCATCAGTTTTTGAATATCTGTATTCAAGATAATTAATCTGTCGATAAAATACTTCTAACAATGAACGTAAACTTATTAGTATAGTAAATTATGAAATAACGAGATTGACTAATACGCTTTTAACTCGGACATAAATTAACATTGATTTGGGCATTCTTAATTTTATTTAATTTTAGAAAAATAAAATCCTTCGGACTGATCACAAAAAATAGTTCCCCATAATAATAATATCTGGATATCCCTTACAGCGCCATCGAGTCCTAAAGAAAGCAAGCATTATCCTTGTATTTTAAGTGCTAGACAATTGATATATATATATATATATATAACTTACACGAAGACACGGAACAAATAGATATTTTCATGCACACAAATATTTGTCCCGGACGGAAATCGAACCCGTGACTTTTGGCTCCGCAGTTATAATCTCTAACCATTCGGCCAATCGGTCAGTGTCAATAAGAATTCGTAGTTCTCCATAATTTATTTGGTGTTTTTCTTTTTCAGCTGCAGTTCGGCATCGCGTTTGTGCACTCTTCACAACTCCTGTTCTACGACTGCGGCTACCCACGTTGGTCCGTCTTCTTCACTTTGCCAAATGCGATCTTCTTTTATTACCTGTTCCATGACTTCTACGTTAAAGCTTACAAGAAACCTACTACCAATAACAGTTCAAATAGCAACGGTGTTAAAAATGGATTTACCAATGGAGTTTTGGTAGAGAACAATAATCAAACCGACTCCGACAAAAAAGTTGATTAGATGGAATATATACATTTGTTTGTAGAAAATAACATAATGGGATGTTTCCGGATTTAGATGTGCAATTTATTCTGCCAATGCAAATGCTTTTATTTAAGTTTTTTTTTGGCCAATGAAATGGGAACGTAAATATTCTACAGTTTTTAAATGTAGTTTTGTGGATAATTGTAATCCAATTAAAGAATTATCGTTTAAGTTTGGTCTTATATCTGTGATTGGGCCCAATCTACTGTTCTGAGAAATACCGACAAGGTCATTACCCATCCAAATTTTATTATCAATTTCTCCAATCTCATGACTCTATAGGTATTAAAATTTACGCCTAAAAAAATATATGGGATCATGCTTCAAAACCCTTTTTTTTAGTGATTTTCAAAGTTGCAATTCGATATGCTTTGACATACAAAAAATATTTAATGTAATCCCTTTATTTAAATCTTTATTCGTATTGTATCATCAAAATTAGTAGATGGTTCATCCTCAATTGTATAGGATAACTGACAGTTTCTAACTTGATGTATTGTGCGCATCATCAACTGTTATATTTTATTATTGGAGGAATATGTCAATCTTACCTAGTAGGTAACGCATCTAGGTAATATAGATTGATATTGAAAATATTAACACTACTTGAAAAAATAATAAAATGGACTTGACATTAGATTTTACAAAAAAAAATTTAAAGCGGTATATCAATGTTATACAATAAAAGCTTGAATTTCCTTCTTTGAGCTAAAATGCCACTATTATAAAGAACATAAACGGACTAAAGTCATACTTGGTGTCGGTGGGACGAGTTATGAAACCGTGGAATCAATACAATTTCTTTTAATCTGACATTAAAACATAATAGCTAAAATTTTTGCCCCAAAAGCGTGAAACAAGGAATTAGTTACTTACACCATTATTGTGGCTATTGAAACGCTATTGTTAAAGGCTTCTGTTTTTTAAAGTTTTTTTTATTAAATTACTACAAAAAATTATAAAAAACTATTTCTATTATACTTATTCTATATATATTTAGTCTACAGCAAAGGCATAATTTGGGTCCTCCTTAAAGTTACACGAACTGTTTGACTGCCTACAGTTCCATACTATAGCTTTTTACATAGATTAAGATAGTCAAATGATACATGCAAACTATACAGCTGATATACATACAGTAAGTTATACAACTTGTGTACTGGTGGGGTAGATTAGATAATTTTTTTTAATTAATTTTTATTGCTACTTTAATAAAGCTTTTATAAAGCACAATTCGCACAGTTAAAACAAATATTTCACACATATTGCTTAAGTGAAATTTTAATTTATTGGAAATGTCCTTATTTTTTTATTTTAGACCCGGAAGCTTTCATGTAAATAAATTATCGAGTTAAGATGTTTTTATGATAAGGTCTGTTAATAAAATTCTATCTCAGTGGAATTTGTGACTAATGTAAACAATCATTCTTACTAATAAGTAGCTGTAAATTAATCTCAAATAAAAATTTAATTAATTTAATTTTTAATGACATTATAGTTTTTCATTAAAACTTAACCATTAAATGCAGTTAAGGTCAATGAATGAAAACACATTTAATCCTTTGATTAACTTTTGTTCGTCTTTTGTGAAAGTTCTTCAAGATATTTTGATTAAAGCGTTTGTTCACATTGTTTACAAGTTCACTTTGAGTATATTTTATAGATAACGACTTCCATTTGTAAATTTGTTCATTTTTCAGTTTACTTTGTAACAATCAAGCAGTTGTTTATACCAAAACGTAAATTTTGGATGCTGTAACGCTGTAACAAATCAGACTAGAAACTACAATTTCTTTTCATCCTTTGGTGTGAGGTGTTTTGCGCTTGACTTATTTTTGTCAAAGCCGATTAATCGACATATATGTTAACATATGAATTTGTTAATTCTCTCTAAAAATCTCTACCGTATTTAATTTAGATGGCATAAAATCGTATCATTAGGTCTGAGTCTTCCAACGTTGTGCTTTTAGGTAGTTGTAATGTAATTGTTATTTGGTATTAATAAATTGTTAATAAAATTATTATTATGTTCGGTTCGATCAACACTTTCAATACCCAGCCATAAATGTATTTCAGTAGCCTTCTTAACTCTTAACCATATTTCAATATGTTTTCAGTATAGTGAATACCAAATAAAATGTTTCCAAAAATATTACTGGACATTATGTACCTTATCATCGTGCAATATTAAACAGTAAAATATCAATACGTTGTATTTTTTAAATCAAATAAAAATAAAAATTTGTGACTGTAAATTGTGAAAGCTTCATATTAGAACTACAGGTAAAAAACGTGACTAATTTCTTTAGTGGAACTAATTCAATTACAAGTGCTAAACTTCTATATATTGCAGTGAACGTTGAGCTTAGTGACTTTGTACGTTTTACAATTTTAGTGTTGATAAAATACTACACAATACGTGCATAGAAATTTTCACCTATCGAAATAATTCATCATTTGTTGATTGTTGTCCATGCTAAGTACAAATGAGTTTCTAAAACATTTTGTGAGGCATTTAATAAATATAAGACAATTCCTATTTAACTAATCACAGTTTGCTTTGTAAAATATTCAATTCCGTAACTTAACGTAAAATTAATGACAAATAAGTTATGTTTCTTTTGCTTTAGTCAGACAACGTTCGCAACTTGATTTCATCTTAGGTAAGTCTTCACTCTGTAGGTAATTGTCCTTCATTTTAGGCAAATCTTGGACCTTCTTGTAACTCTTTCTGTAGAAGTTGATAAACAAGAAAAAGAAGAACATTATGTTTAAGGCAAAGAAGCAATACACGCCTCTAGACGGCGGACATTCTGACACGACCAGACTAGCCAACCAATGAATCAACATTGACATAAATTGTATCTGAAAAAGAAATAAAATTGTTTGATTTGTTATACTGTACAAAGATTTCTCATATTTATATTATTTCTGTAAACACTAGTTATTTTTAAAGCTACAAATATCTGCAACAAATTACGCGCAACTTTTTGCACATGCATTTGTAGTAGTGTTTCAATTGTCAACTATAACACAATTTCTCCTATTGCAAGTCAGTTTGCCTAATGAAGCCAGTGTAATTTTTTTTTTTGACATTTGCTATCATAGGAGACAAATAGCCTTATTAGTAGAATAGCTAATATTTTTTAGCATATTTCACAAACGAAAACATTATCTAAATGAGGCAAAATTACTTGCACTAGGTAAAGTTGCTAGGGTCAACTTTTATTTAAGATCCTTGATTAACCTTTGCTTTTGTATAGTAGTGATGTAGAGGCATTAGCATTTCACAAAAATCACTCCAGAATTTCGCACTGTTAAACGTTTTCAGTTTTCAGTTTATTCAGCAATTTTGGATTCGGTCTCTTTAATATTTTAGAGTGTCTAGAGTATTTTAAATTCTTCTTTGCCTAAGAAAATTGCCTAAAATTCTGTCGACGGTGAAATGTTTGCCATTTGGCTGAGGTTGATTATCAAATCTTTTGAAAATAGCTTGATTGAATACTTTCTAAACAAGAAGCGGGCTCACCACCACTCCGTGGTTCTAATCACAGGGTATGTACAAATGAGTTTTTTCTAACTTATGTACATAACTATCACTGACTGTGCCGCGGAAAGCACGCTAAACAGTCAGTAACGACTGTCATCAATAGATGGCAGCCGTTAAATTCCACCATCCCGCACTGAAGCAGCGTGGTGCATTAAGCTTCAAGCCCCCTCATCCAGAGGGGAAGCCTAAGCTCTTGCAGTGTAGCACTAATGAGCTTATGGTATTGTAGAGCGACTATTGGCCGACGAACAAAGAAAAAAGCAACGTAACACTAGCTAGACCCCTAAAGAAGAAAGAAAATTCAAGATCAAAAATAGAAACATGGAACAATAGAAGAAAAGAGTTGAAGAACGGGAGTCGACCTACGCCCCTGATCAAGTGCTATCCTCCCTCAGCGCATGTATAAAAGTTATACAAACATACACCTCTAAAACCTCTAAAGAGTTATAATTTCTCCGCTCTACCATCCTACGATTTCTACAGTATGGAACACTTTCTGCGCTAACTGTTTTGTTTGCTCTCTAAAATATTATACATCTAGTTGAGATGGAATCAAAGATTAATAAATGTTTTTGACTCACCAATTGCATCTTGGTCATGTATTTCTTCCACGTTAGATACTTAGCGACGTTTGGTCCACAAGCGGCCAACCCATAGTAAGTGTACATAACTACGTGTACTATAGAGTTAAACAGGCCGATGAACAAAGTGTTATCGCTCGGCGCATACTTCAGGTAAGCCCATGTTCCAATCATCATTATGGAATGATGGTACATGTGCAGAAAGGTGATTTGGGAGTTTTTCTTACGCAGTACGAAGAATACCGTGTCCAGCAGCTCTGAAACTTTAGCTGCGAAGTACCACCATATACAGTCCAGTACCTTTAATAAGATAACAAAAAGGGAGCATAATTGATAGCGTAAAAGTTACCTAATGCCGATGCTTCAGAACCCAGTCCCATATTTCATTATGTATTATAATGCAACGTTGCCCATATGGTATAATTTTTCCATGATGGACGGAGGCACTTTATGAAATATAAATAAAATTTTATGGAAAAAAACTTTTATATTTGCGTTATAAAGAGCTAAATATTATTATTATATTATTAAATTTTCAACTGACTAATGTCATTTTCCTCACTCCGTGTTTATTATAATTACAGTTAGGGCTTTATCATGTTTGTAAACTTCAACGTGAGTATATTACAATAATGATAAGTACTAATTTACCTCCAAACGCCCCGGATCTTCATTCATCAAACACTTAGAATGGAGCAAGCCGTATTTCAGGGCGTGTCTTATGTACTGAAACGACAATAGAACAGAGATAATAATATCACTCAAGTGAGTAATTTCATCATTTTTGTCACTATCCCACCTCTAATTAAATCTTACCTTGATAGAGAGATATAAAGAAATCGCAACCTGTATAGCATTATACAAAATCAATACTGTGGTGAGCTTAAATGGTTCTCTTTTGAGCATATATTGAGGCCCAACGCGAAGTACGAAGACTAGGTACGTCGCTAAGATCGTCAGCACAGGACCTGGCGTACTCATCAATGACCACGTGTCCACAATGTCCACTGCAAAATCATCAAATATTTTATTTCTTAAAGAAATTTTACAGAATTAAATTTTATTACACTATCATATTGAACTGTAAGTCTAAAAAGATTGAATATCAAAACCCATTTCAGACTTATAAACGTGTCTCATAAATAGAAAAATTGTTTCTCCCGTTTTCGTTCCAAAAATATAAACACTGATGTCCGATGGCCAGTATAGCAAAATATGTACGTTTAGCGTACTTTTACTCATACAAACAAAATAATGTCATTCCATTGGTATACTATTAACATGCTTCCCCATAGTTGTATATGGTCCGTTAATTTTTGTGACGAATTGTCCCAAAATACATAATCCTGATAGCCTTTTTGCTAGCCTTTCCGTGTTTTTGTTTGAATGAAATTTGGTTCACACCTAGCTACGATGACAACCGATCTATACGTAGTAATGTATACTATGCTATATTTCCTGACAAAAATATCGGTGAATGCTTTTAGACATGCTTTTCAAAGCCACCTTGAGAAAACAAAATATTACGTGATAAAAAAATACAAATAAAATTAAAAGAACAAATCTTCCCACATATACACGATCGAATTTCATGCATTTGTTTGTCTGTGCGATGCACAAACATAAACGGAGAACATTCGTTATTGTAAAACTCTTTTAATATGTTATAATATTAATATATTAACGACTGTTATGGCTGTCAGTAGCAAATCTGTGTAAAAATTTATGACAATATAAAAATAATGCGGCCTGAAATACGCCTTTTGAGTTACCTATTCTCCTTTTGAATAATTATTTTCATTAAAGAAATAAAATAAAAAATATATTATGCATCTAGGTATGCCAAATAAGTAATACATATAGATTTGAGGAATAATATACACATGTTCTATAAAAAAGTACATCGTAAAAGAGTTAAATAAATTAATGCCTACTTGTTTGGTATTAGCAAGTTTCCGAGTTGAAATTTTTTGCATATACCTTATTTAAGAAAAGTCTAGGTACTTTTCCACCTACCTTTTCCTTTGCTGAGGTCCCAGTCGGGATTTTTCAAGCCAATCAAAGAAGTCATACTGCCGCGATACTTGTTCTGGTATCTAGAAATTTGCGTTTCGTTAGTGTTTTACTCACCAGGTAGTTTTTTTTTTTTCTAATTAGGTAATAATAATAATAATAATAACACACACAATCACAACAACGCCTAAGTCCCAAACTAAGCATTAGCTTGTATTTTGGGTACCAAGGGAAGACACCACATACATATAACAACCAAGACCCGGTGCCAGTATTAATATTCATCATATAAATACTGACCCGACCTGGGATTCGAACCCGGGACCTCCAGCTTCGCAGGCAGGGTCGCTGCCCACTAGGCTAAGCGGTCGTCGAAGGTACTAAAAAACAGGTTTCCATATATTTTGTTGTTACAAAAACTTTTACACACCAGCAAAATATTAAACAGGAAGTCAAACATTTCACCTCTTTTACCTGAATTAATTTCCGACTTTAAATTAACAATTTATTGTGTTCACTCCTGCACTTATACACACGTATATTAGTTCTCATTCTTCTCCTCTTTCTGATTTTTTTGTACCATTACCATTTCCCAAAATTTTATGTTGCACATTATAGATCAAGAATAATAATAATATTTGGAACACTTCATACAGAACCGTCTAGTCCCGAAGTAAGCAAGTATTATGCTTGTATTATGGGTATCAGGCAACTGATATAAATACATATTTTTTTTAAATATATAAATACAGTGGTAGATATTCACATAATAAAGAACGATAATTTAAACTCAATTAAAAAAAAAAAACTAGGTAACATGAGTGTAACGTATTGTATGTATTACGAGTATTATTTTTTTTATTTTGTGGTGTGGCAAAACCTTTCCACGCTAGAGGCACATTCTTTTGTACATATAATTAATTAAAAATAATAAGCATTTATTTCAGACTCAAGGTTCCATATTTAGTTAGTACCAATATTCTTAAACTAATGTTAATACGTAAACAAATAAAATTAAACACAGCGAAAAACGCTAAGACAACAAAACATAAACAAAATAAAACAAAAATGACATTATATTAAAAATTTAATTTATAATATAAAATGGAGACAGTTTCACTTCACATTAAACAAATAAATTTTATACATCAGATCTGAACCCAGTATTAGTGCTAACTGGCTGGTGGTACAATAATTTCGAGAGCATAAAAGTTAATTTTTTTATCGGATTTAAATTTAGAACAGTCTGTGGTTAGGTTAGTTTTCGTATAATTTTAACGCCGCCATTTAGAAAGTCTAAAACACAATACTTTGTATAAAAACAATACAAATAAAACTTGTGATATATCAAAATTAAACTGAGAGTGTACTGATGGAAAACGATACGTTCGGCATCTACCGACTATAGCATTCCAAGTACACAGAAGTGGCATTAAAGGATGGTGGGGAACCGCGAACATTTGGGGGTTTCGGGGGTGCTTTCCACGTCATGGAGTTGGACATGTTAGGCTGATGGGATCCAATTCCAATACAAAAATATACTGGAAGAAACTACGTTGCACTATGGTGAAGATGTGCTTCCAGTTATTTGGATAATCTAGCACGACAATGATCCGAAGCACCCACGCACGTGTACGCACTGTTAATGAATTCCTCATATCACAATCAATTTCTGCTTTAGACTGGCCAACTAACAGCCTTGATCTAAATTCAATTGAACATCTTTGGTGTGAAATAAAGGGAAATATATTAAATCGAGAGTGTGGCAATTTAATAGAGCTGTACGATGTTTTCTTAGAAGAGTGGAACTCCATCACTCTTGCAAAATGTGAAAAATTTATAGAGTCAATGCAGTAATAAATATCCGGTGTAGTAAAGCAGTAATTAAAAGCCAAAGACATGGTTACTAGCTACTAATTTTAATTTTCATATTTTAATGTACAATTTTTCACATTAACGTAATGAATTTATTGTAAGTTTTATCTAAAACAATTCTCAAACTATTTATTAATCGTTCGTAATTCTTTGAATTTGTTTGTACTATTGGAATAATTAATTTTGTAAAAAAAAGTAATTAGCGTTTTTATTTCTCTATTCCTAATTCTGTTTCTTTTATTCATGTGGCTATTTTGTGACATAACTAATTATTTCTAAAAAGAACATAAAACTGCTTTTTTGGAACTACACATGCTTCTGAATTATATGACCACCATTGTTGTGACCATTTTATATTGATGTTTTACACCCAGACACAGAACAAATAGACATGTTCATGTATCCAAATGTTAATCCCGGGCGAGAATCGAACCCGTGACCTTCAGTTCTGCAGTTAGGGTCTCTAACACTCGGCTAATCGGTCAGTCGAAAGGAAGCCAAGAGAAGAAGGTTTCCAAGTGAAATATATTGTAACGTTTTCATTCTTTTATCTATCAATTACTGATGCTTGATGTCACATTTTGTGATAAATCCGATTTGTGCGTTAAGTAGAATCCAGTTTTTTAAAATTATATTACCTCATAACTAAGCGTGAAAAATAAAGTAGAATATTTCTTAACCAGTTTTACTGTAGTATCCTCTATGAACCGCAATACAATGACGTACTGAAATTACGAAAAAAAAATAGTTGTTAGGTTCATGCTCCCAATGAACCTAAATATTTAAAAAGTTTAATTTATAAATTTAAAAAAAAAATGATTTTGACACTTTTTAATATAATTTTATATTTTATTTTAATCATTACCAAACTTAAAGTTTATTCAATCTCGAGCCGTTACTTTTTTTTATTTACATGAAATAACATATTATAATATTCCTTTTTGTATATAATTAAAAAACGCAGTATATTTTAGTTCGTATTATTTTAAACTAATAATCTCGGTCAGAATTGGTAACTGACTTGTTTTCCAGATCACGAAAGTCATTGGAATCAAAATCGAAACTGCAATAAAAAAATATGATGTAATCTTTTCTTGTTTGGATTTAAGACGAGTTATTCTAGTGTACATCTGCGGAAAGATGTATTTACTTGTCGAAACAGAGAAATCGAATGTTAAATATAGATTATCATTTTTAGGAAGAATTTTTAGAGCAGCAACCATGACAGACGCATTTAACCGGTGACTTATTTCATCGGATCCTTTGTTGTCAAGCCGTCAAGAACTGCCAAAAACTAAACTAAAATGTAATATGATGTTGTTAAAATATTAAAAGCACATGAAGCTCCCGACAGTTCATCTTCTCTCTCTTATAGTCAAAGTCAAAATGATACAACAAATAGCAATGAAATAACAAGTAGCGATGAAAGTAATTTAAACGATTTTTTTTAACTTGGCATAGGTATTATGATTTTGTTCACCCAATACTATTATTGAGTAACTAATGCACATATGTTCTAAAGAAAAACAATTATGTTTATGAAAATTTGTTCGAAAATATTAAAAAATAATATTGGCCAACCCTCCCATACAAGGAAAAACAGTATGGAAGTCTCGCCTGTCACTGATGACTTTTATTATTCCTTAAGTTCCGGAAGTCTATAATAATAATAACACCTCAGACATCTCACACAGCGCCATCTAGTCCGAATGTACATATATACTACTTAATTAAATACATTTTTTATATAAAATATGCGTAATATAGATACTTTTACAGCCAGATAGTCTGATTAGTTATATTTTATAGTAAAAATATAAAATAAAACACATTTATTTTCAATTAGGACTCTGCTGTTATTTTTGAGTGTCATTTATTTGTAGGTACTATGCATCTGTTAACAATGATGTTCCCATATCCTTTACAAACTTTATTTGTTTCGATCATTCAAGTTTTTTATACTATTATATTTGTTTGAGAAACTGTAACAGTGAAGGAAAAATTCTGTTTATTTCAATTTTCGTTGACTGAATTTGTTATCAAAATTGTCTATTGTGTTGAAATTGCTGCGACATACACTATAGTTAAGAAATATCCTTAAATTTTTTTATACTTAACGAACTCATCGAATATCTTATAAAAAAGAAAAATAAACAGCAGGAATGATTTCGCTTTTCGTTGAAAAATCGCTTATGTTTCTGAGTTGTTGGTAAAGATTAGGATTACGTTCATAAATACAACGTTACTTTTTCGTTGCAAAACCAATGATAAAAATACTTATCTAAATTAGATAATGTGCTAGTGGGCTATCTGCGTTCGATAGTCATATATGCCGTGGAAGAGTTTTTCGTGAACTATAGTTAAAAATTGTTCCCTTTATTTTCATGTGATATTTACGATTTGGATAGAGTGAGCTATAATAGGGTCCGTTGGTGTTATTTTTCACCTTTACTTATTTCAGTTATGGCGTCACTGATCAACGTTTTTGACAAAATGTGATGATATCCATACTAATATTACAAATGCGAAAGTGTTTGTCTGCCTGTCACGTTTTCACGGTTAAACCGCTGAACCGATGTTGATAAAATTTGGTAGGTATAGAAATAGATTGTACCCTAAAAAAGCACATAGGCCACTTTTTACTGCGGAAAAGTGTATGTATGTTTGTCAAGCTTTCAGAGCTAAACTACGGAACTGATTTTGAAGGTACTTGTTATAGAGCTAGCTGGTATCCAGAAGAAGGACATTATTATGCTACTTTTTACCGCGGGAAACGTGTCTGTGTGATTGTTATCTTGTCTCGGTTAAACCTGAGTGTCTCTTTAGCTTTCGCGGGTGCAAAGCTTGTAAAAAATAAGAAATTATATAAATAAAACTGTGATTGCCATATGATGTTATTATGTCTGTTAAAATTTTAACTTACTCGATTAATTAGTAAGACCAACGATAATCACACACACATTTTTCTCTATATTAGGAAAATATTTCAATTTACGTAATGTGTTATTAAGTAAATTAAAAATTAATGACTAACAACTAAACTAACCGCTAAAGTTAATTACACTTGTAATTTTAATGAAGTTGTCACATTTCGTTCGGTTTCATTAGTTAGCGACATTTTTTAAGGAATGCCATGCAAATAATTGAAAGTGCTTGTCCTCGTATTAAATGCTTCTATGACTGTTAACAATAATAGTACAAGTTGGCCAAAGCGCGACATTGTGTTGTGAGGGCGTGTGCACTTTCATTTTACAACAGAGAAAATCACTTGTAACAATGAAATGTTTATTTAGATGATCATTATTGAACTTTCTATTTCTTATGATTGTACGGATTGTAAGGATATAAATAGGAATAGTAATATAATTTAGACACTAAAACACACATTACACTTACGCCGCTGCCTTACCGGAACTACACTCATATTGAGTGTAGTCGACGCGCAGCCGCATTTGGCAGCAGCGCTTGTTAGAAGTCCAGTAAAATATAAATTTTAATAAAAAAAATATTATCGAAAACGATGTCGATAAATCTGATGCAGTATTCCCCCTTCTCAGGACTTACTGTCGCTGTATGTGTTGAACTTTGCCGCATTCCTTTCCCCGCTTTACGCTTCCCGCCTTACGACATTGTAATAGTTAAGTTGAATAGCGCTAGTTCTAGTATTATATTCCTACTTTTATGACCACACCGGATCAAAATGTTATGAAAACTATTATTTTTTATGTAATCGTATTTTCGCAGTCAAAATTGTTCTCGCTTTTAGGTGATACTTATGTAACGCGAAAAACCGCGTCAAGATCCTCATGGACGTTTTAAAAAATTTACCTATTGCAGCGCCCGTACGCCAATAACTGCTAAACTTATTGAATTATCTTCTCGTAGGTAATACCTATGTAATGCTAAAAATCGTATCAAAATAAGTACAGTCGTTTCGAAGATACACATCCATTGCTGCGTCTTCTAGTAGTTGATAACCATAAAATTTATTTAGGAACCTGTTTTGAGATTATACCTATCTGAATACAAAAATTTATCCAAATCGTTAAAACAGTTTTCGAGACAGTCACATGAACTATGTAAATAAAAATATAAATATACAAGAATTTTTCATGTTATATAGGTATAAGGTGGAACAAGTGACAATTATTACATAGATATTCCTCCATAGCCTTCCATTTATTTGTCGTGAATACTAAATTTTAATATTACTTTCTTGGTTAATTATTGATTTGATTAACACTTCACAAAAATAAGATGCGTGACCATTTGCGTTCATGAAAAACGCCAAATAAATTGTCCAAACATTACGTATGTTATGTGCCACGATTATTTTACAAATGACATAAAAAATTACTATACTTACTAATAGATTAGTAAATTTTTTTACTGTAAGCTCAAAACAAAATAAGAAAATTTTATTTCAAATCAGAAAACATTTGGTGAAAACATTATTTACTAGGTCTATAAACTTTATGAATAATTTTACTAAACAAATCCACGTATTTCCAATGATATAGTTTCAGCTATTCAAGACATATTGCACATCGTTTTGAAGGCTGAAGTCGTTGGTCTATTGAATGCCCTATTGTTTGTCCTGCGTCATTTTATTAATACCCTCCAATATATGTACGTATTTCCTTTGATATACAATACCACACAATATCGGTATATATAATTCATTGTCCGTCATTTATTTCTTTTCACAATTTTTCATGTGTAGTTATGACTATAATGTAATAGCAGCGATTTGATATACTGATTTTATAAACCTTTATAAGTACAAAATAAACAATTAAAATGTGGCATGGAATTGCACGTATTAAATAAATAAATCTCAATATATTCAATTAAGCAAATTATTTCAAAATTATTAAAACAAAAAAAACTAGAAAATGAACAATGTTGAAATGGAAAATTATATAGGTAGCTTCAAACAATTATGTTTAGTAAACAATTTATTTAAAAAAATTAAAAATACATAATTATGATTTTGTAAATTATTAAATATATTTTATAACTTCAATTTATGCCACTGTTTTAAAATTAGTAAACAAATGTAATAATTAATAAAAACTCACCCGTAAAATATATTATTTTTTCAAAATAAAGAGTAGTATCGTCAGAGCCGCCTATACAAGTAGTCCTCAGACGCGCGACTAAGCCGGCAGAGCGCGACCGGTGTGCACACAATGTGACTTATTTCGTTGAGACGCGCCCTCCACATGCCTTTAAAAATTACCTTTGTGCGTTTATATCTACGAGATCAAGGTTCAATGCTGATTCATTTTTTTTTCACATATCATAATTCACTCATTTATTATTCGCTCTTAAGGATAAGCCGGTGAATCCAGCTTATAAAACATACTGACTGAAAATATTTTCCAAATGGTTCGCGGGGACAATTGAAAAGTGTAATACTTAAAAATGATACTCGCCTGAAGTAATAATTAATTACATTTAAAATTCACTTCAAAACTTTGCCTATATTTTTCATATGTAAACTAAAAAGTAAAAAAAATGATCACCATAAAGAAAAGGACATTAATGGGCGACATACGGTTTATGAAATTAGTACCAAGTCATTACCTTTTTATCTTCTATATTTGTTGATATGATTTGTTATAATTGTAAATATTATATTGTTTTATTATTACCCGGTGAGTACCCATTTAGTGTCCGAGTTGGCACAGAATTTACAAACTTATTTACCGTCCATTATGCTCTTTTCTTTCTGCTTATCTTTAAAATAATAAAAAATTATACGTGTTTAAGTTTTTAGCTTATATCTGAATATATGTATACACATAGTTTTGAAGTCAGTATTTAATTTTTCGTAAGAATTGTACTATTTTTTCAAATTTTAATACATAGTAACTGCAGCGTATTTGTATTTAGTATTTCAGAAGCATGTTTAGGAAACTTATAGCCTTCTAAAATAGGTTAACGAAAAGTGGGTGAAATTTGAATAAATCCAGATTTAATTACTGATTTTTCATACCCGTAGAGGTAGAATGTTTTTTCTAAATGGAAATGGGACCAATCTATCGATATTACAGACTATTGAATAAAAAAATAATAATAAAATATGTCCACGAGCGACGAATAACTCGAAAAAAAAAATACAGTTGAAATGAGAACCTCTTTCTTTCGATGTCGGTGAAAAATTTATTTAATAAAAATATTGACATCTAGAACATTTTGGCAGGACAGCAAAGATAGACTGTCAAGTAAAATTTTAGCGAAGCCCAAATAATATCGAAGCGAAATTCAGTAATCTTTTAAAAAATAAAGTCTCGTATCCGTTGATCGATTTTAAATTCGGCCAAGATAGGTGGACCGTCTACCATTTTAAAAAAATAGGTCAGCTTGGGTTTGAAGGAGTGTAGCGGAAGGGAACGACCAGCCGCCAAGGAGCCCTATTTTTTTCGTATTTTCTTTTAAAATATATTTTCACGTGTAAATTATTTTGTGAAGAATTTGCTATAAAAGCTATTTATAATATATTATTAATATTATTTTAAATCTAATTCTTCAATATAATCCATGCCTAATACGTTTTACGAGATCTTCGAGCGTCGTCTACTGATTCACAAAACAAATATTCTGTTGATACAAGTAATAGCTCAATTAATTAGGAATGCCAACAGTGTTGTTCGACCTTGCAATACAAACTATTGGCAATCCCTAATGAAGCAATCGACACGACGGGACTTTCCTAATGTCATTGTTTTTACCCAGACCTTGCGCCCGGCGACGTCAACTCGCTCCCGATTGTCTCAACACAACACCTAACACCTCGTGTCCTCACTTCGCTCTTTAAAGGTGTAACAAAATATTTTAACTGTCGAGCTAAATACAAGGGTTTTCAGTAAATCCCTTTGGAAGTAAAACGTTTACAATAAAACTTCCGTTTTTTCTAAATAACCTTAACACATAAGTATGAGTTCAACGGTTCAATGACACTTGAAGGGTGAAGTTTAACTTATTTTTAAATAGACTCTTCGCTAAAACGTCAGAGAACGATCAATGATGCTTGCAGCCTGTAATTTTTATTTCTTAATTTTTTTTAATGCAGAATGGACAAAGAAATCTGTATTTATACAGACCATAGACATATATATACTAGCGTAGGAGACCAACTGACATATAAACATCCCATGACCGAAACGGAAATGAGTATGTGTGCAAAATTCACATATGGTTGAGCCAGTTTTAGTGATGTGCATGGGTGTTTTTTATATTATCGATAGCACGTAGTACTTTCTTGATGTGTCGTTGAAATTACCGCGTTATCATAAGTCGAAATCGGCAATCCTATTTATTATTTTGAATCTTCTATACTACAAAATTTTTGCTTTGAGTTACTTTTCCTAAATTTTAGATTTTTTAAAATGACAAATCATCCAAAATCAAAAATCATTTCCTTTACTCCAATAAATATTTTTTTTTGTTAACAGTTGATAATAAAAAATTTGCAGAAAGGAGTAAAGAAAGCGTTAATATCATTATGGAAATTTTTATATTTAGTTGAATACAAGCCAAATAATAAATAAAACAATATAAATAAACCATTTTTATTTTTAATGACAATACGTCATGTTGCAACGCATAACAACAAGCTTTTTAACACTCTTTGTAAACAAAAAAAATAAGAATGTACTAAACAAAAACATATACAATTTAGAAGTTTCATGATGAATATCATATTTAACTCGATAGAATTGAAAGATAAACCAAAACTAATAAAACAGTGAAAGTTTTTTTTTAATTCGTCAATAAAAGACTGAGAAATAAATTATTGATATTTATGTATTTTCGTGCGGTTTGACTGGTGGCTTCTTACTGCTCGTGACGTCACATTGCCTACTCGATTGAGTGTCGCGTCGTCTCACTGCACCACAAATTATGTCTTGGATGAAATTTCTATATTTCATCCAAGTCTATAATATCTTTTGTTTCTTTATGTAATAGGTAGTTAAGTTTTATTTGATTATAAAGGAACAAGTTTTTGTAAAAGACAAAGTGGTAATTTGCCGAAAATTGATATTTTCACTGTGTTGGACTTTTTTCTTCAAATCCGTTTTATATTAGTGCTGAAATTAAGGTTTAGGCTCTAAAGTTGAAGGTTCTGGTGAAATATCCCGATAAACGTACGCTGACACCGATCGCTTGGTCTTCAGATTGATCTGTACAGAAATTACAGTTGGCATAAATGCTCTGACTGATAGGGTGGACTAGCGGCTATAGTAATTAATTAAAACGTAATACTTGAAAACATTGTGTTTTCTTGTATATGAGAAAATAACTTTTATTTTCATTTTTTACAATAACAACAGTAATGACATTGCACATCAAAAGTAAAAAAAACATAATTCAAATTCAAATACAGTGCATCATAGACAAGTGTACGTGGACAGCATCACGACATTCCAACACCTTCTCCTGATGTTCACTCATGTTGTCGAGACACGTTTCTATACATGCATTAATCTTGCACAGTGTCTTTCAAACTTTACTTTTGACAATGGTTTTGTCATTACGTCAGCTAACTGAGATTCTGTGGGACAGTAGCTAATATTTATTAATCCTTGCACAAAGTGTTCATGTATAAAATGGTACCGCACGTCTATGTGCTTCGACCTTTTGTTGAAGGATCCAGATTTCACAATTTGAATCGAACTTTGATTATCAACATGCAAATTTATTTTTATGTCTAAACCGGTTATTTCTTGTAATAGAGATTTGAGATACAATGCCTCTTTGCAACAGTCTGCTGCGGCTATGTACTCGGCTTCAGTCGACGATAGCGCTACTATAGGCTGCCTCTTGGATGCCCATGATATTGGTCCATCTGCTATCATTAGCACGGAACCAGAAGTGCTTCTTCGCGTCAATGGGTCTCCAGCATAATCCGAGTCGCTGTAAGCATCGATGTTCTCTATCGGTTTATTTCGTTTGAACAAAATGCCTTTCTCTTTGGTTCCCACTAAATATTTGAATATTTTCTTGACTTTTGTGATGTCTTCTCTAGTAGGATTTTCGACCTTCCTGCTAACTAGATTGACTGCTTGTGCGATATCTGGTCTGGTTCTGGTAGACAGGTACAGTAAACTTCCCACTGCTTCCCTATAGGGATATTCCTTCTCCTGGGCAGTTTCCTGTGTCGACTTTGAATCGCTACTTGCAGGCGTGTCACAAGGTTTGGCATTTTTCATGTTGTATTTTTCCAGTACGTCATTTATGTAGGATCTCTGAGTAAGAATTATTCCTTCTTTTGAGTTTTTTATTTCCATACCCAGATAAGTACTTGGATTTTCATTCTTTTTCATTTCAAATTTGGTTTCAAGTTTCTTCAAAATACAAGTCCGTCATCAACGAATAGTCCGATTATTATTGACTTGTCTTCGTTTATGAAAACGCATCGATCTGTTTTGATTGTGTTGAATCCTAAATCTAACATCGCTTGGGTAAAACTTTTGTTCCATGTAAATGGAGCTTGTTTTAATCCGTACAACGATTTTTGTAATCGGCAAACTACTTCAGTAGTATTGCAGTCAGTCTCATAGCCAACAGGTAATTTCATATAAACTTCATCTGTTAACTCTCCGTATAAGAAAGCTGTCTTGACGTCAAATGTCATGAAGTAGTAAGATTTAGATGCGGCAATTGCTATTAAAGTTTTTAATGCAGATTGACTTACTACTGGGCTATAAATGTCTTCGAAATCCAGGTTTCCTTTCTGCTCGCATCCACGTACGACTAATC
Organism: Luffia ferchaultella; assembly: GCA_949709985.1. Taxonomy (NCBI): domain Eukaryota; kingdom Metazoa; phylum Arthropoda; class Insecta; order Lepidoptera; family Psychidae; genus Luffia; species Luffia ferchaultella. Next base: position 24,014,164 of record OX453247.1, read on the forward strand.
TAGCTTTGTACGTACCGTCATCTTTAATCCGAAATACCCATTTGTTCGACAGTATTTTGTGTCCTTTGGCTTCTGACTTGTCAACTAATACCCAGGTGTTATTTTTCTGTAATGATTCCATTTCAGATTGTATCGCCTTCTCCCAATTTAGTCTGTCGGTGCCAGTCACAGCTTCTTTGTATGTGAGTAAAGAGCAGTCATAGTCGTCATTATTTTCTGACGTAAACATGGTCACGCAGCGACTTAACTCATAATCTTTGGTCCATGCTGGTGGTCTCACGTCTCTTTGTGGTCGTCCACTTGAGGGAGTTGGTTCATCAACAGGATCTTGACTAGAGCTGGAATAAAGTGGATTAGGTTCCTGAAAAGGTAAGTTCTCATTAATTTTGTTTCTTTTTTCTGGAATTTCAACTTCAATCTGTTCTGCTTCAGGTTCTGGAGTAAGATCTTCACGTTTCTCAGCAGGAGTACCGCCATAATGCATCTTTTCGATTACTTTTACATCTCTGCTGATAACAACATCATTCCTTTCGGGTATATAGATTCTAAAACCTTTTGCATATTCCGCATATCCAAAGAATACTCCTTCTGTGGCTTTGGGTGTGAATTTTTCTCTTCGGTTTTTGTTCATCACAAACGCTCTATTTCCGAACACGTGTAGGTGATTTCCTGATGGTGTTCGTTGTACCCATTTCTCATATGGGGAATTGCCTTTGAGAGCTCTTGCTGGGCTTCTATTTGTCAAATAATTTGCAGTGTTTACTGCTTCTGCCCAAAATTTTGCAGGGATATTGGCATCTAGCATCAGACATCTGGCTTTATCCATAACGACCTATTTTTTCTTTCACTCATGCCATTTTGCTGTGGGGTATAAGGTGCAGATAGTCTTCGGCATATACCGTTATCTTTGAGGAATTTGTCAAACGCTTTAGATCTGTATTCGCCTCCATTATCAGATTGTAGATTTTGAATTTTCTTCTTATGAAACAGTTCAACATAGTTTTTATATTCCTTGAATTTATCGATTACTTCGCTCTTTTCTTTTAAGAAATATACACAGCAGTATCTTGTATAATCGTCAATAAATGTTACGAAATACTTTGATCCGGCCATTGATTCATTCACAAATGGGCCACACACGTCACTGTGAATTATCTGGAGCACTTCGGTAGAAATTATTTGTCCATGGCTTTGAAATGGTAGAGTGGAAAATTTTCCTTTGATACAAGTCTCACAGATACCCAAAGTTTTTTCTTTAAAGTCGAGTCCTCGCATCATTTTATTTTTAACCATTTCTTTTAAGTCTCTTTCATTGATGTGACCTAATTTCTTGTGCCATTTCATAATTTCGCTTTCATCACTAGGCGTGAAGTTTGCTGTCTCTTCCGTTTTATCAAATTCAAGATAGTATAATCCATTTATTTTGTTAGCTTTTAATATAGTTTTACCGCCTTTTGTGACACTGGCTTGTTCCTTTTCAAATAGAACTTTATAGCCATGATCCGTAATTTTGCTTGTAGAAATTAGATTATTCGACAAATCAGGTACGTATAATGTGTCAGAAAGACTAATTTTATAACGTCGATCCTTTGTATAAAGTTCGGCTTTTCCTTTTCCTTTAACTTCAGTCGTATGCTTTTCTGAAGCTAGCTTTAGAGTGTCAGTCGCGGGGATTAAGTTATGGAGTATACTTTTATCACCCGTCATATGTGACGTACAGCCACTGTCAAGACACCATACATTGCCTTTACATTTCGACGTTCCTGTTTTTAAACAGATGTTATATGTCTTTTCTTGACTTTTAGTTTTATTGGGGTTATTGGGTCTCTTCTTTGACCAACAAGCTTCTGTGGAATGCCCTTTCTTATTGCATTTCTTGCAAAATTTTACTCTTTTCTTCGTCTTTACGTAGAATGCTTCTGAAGTCTGAGGTTCACTGACTTCGGTTTGCCTTCTTGCTTCGTATTCTTCTACGATTTTTATTTTTAAATTTTCAGGACTTGGTAGAACATCTCTCGACTCAATTGCCGTTCGGAAGCTATCTGTACAGAAATCGGTCTCACTTGGAGGAGGGCCCACTTTTCCCTCTTACGTATCTCGTATTCCCTAAATTAACTTAAAATAATAAAATAAAGGAAACGATACTATATTTCTTAATAATGGAAAAATGAAGACAGATGTCAAACATGACATCTTATTTTTATACACTTTTTATAGGTACATATTTATGAAACCTTCAAAGGAGGTTCCATAACACTCCGCACCTTGCAATTAGTTGCAATAATAAACAAATAATTAAATCACAAATCCAGTTTCACCGGCACCTTCACTATATTCATATGTTTATACATTCTGAACTCGCATGTGAAACCTTTTTACACCATATACAAGTAGCAATTCTCGCCTTACTGTCATCAACCTTTATCTTGTTATTGTTACTGGTAGTATTAGTAAAACAGGCTGCTGTGGGTGTTGCAGCATATACATTGTCATCAGAAAAACTAGTTCGGGCCATTTTGATTCGTTCATCAGACGCTACCTCCTTTTCAAGAAACTGTAATAGGTATGCTAATGAATCTTGTTCCTTGAATGTATTTGCTGAATTTCGGTATCTTTCCCAAGCCCGTAAAATTTCCTCGGGAAGTGTAGACTCTACTAATGGATACAGAATATAAGCATATTTATCCTTTGTTACACTCAATGTATCCAGTGCTTGAATTCGGGTCAAGAGTTTATCATATAATGCTCTTAAATCCTTCTCATCGCGGTGAAGAACTAATTTCAATAGTTCTCTAACATAGAGTTCTATGAGAAGATCATCACGAGCAAATCTCTTTTTCATAATTTCAATTGCTTTTCTATAATTTGCTCCTGAGGGAGGATAACTTTCCACTAAATCTCTTGCTGATGTCCCTATAACGGTTGCTTGTAATAGATATTGAAATTTGTCGTCCTCATCAAGGCTGCTGTCTTCATCAATCTTCTTGAATTGGCCCCAGAATCCAAGCCAGTTTTTTATCTCCCCGTCAAACTTTTTCAGCTCTAACTTAGGTAACTTAAATTTTCTTTTATTTTCCTGGGACTTCGTTGATGAAGAATCTAAGGAACGTTGCGGGTCTACTTCTTTGTTTATCATATGACTCTCATACCTTACTGATAAGTTTACCCATCTCGCTATATAATTATCTGTTTGTTCTATTTCCTTAGTTATTGTTTCTTCGTCATCTTCTGTTCTAAATAACTCCTCCTTATATTGTTCGTCTATTTTGTGAAGTTCTTCTGCTTTTTGCTTCGTCATTTCGAACGAACATTTTAAATCAAGGCCACAAATTTTATCATCGAGGTGCCCTTGCAGTGTGTTCGCCGCCTTAGTAAATGAAGCCCTTAAATACGTTCTTTTCTTAAGAAGAATTTCCATTTTGCAAATAGATGTCACGGTCGCCACATATACAGAAATCGGTTTCACTTGGAGGAGGGTCCACTTTTCCCTCTTACGTATCTCGTCTTCCCCAAATAAACTTAAAATAATAAAATAATGGAAACGATACTATATTTCTTAATAATGGAAAAATGAAGACAGATGTCAAACATGACATCTTATTTTTATACACTTTTTATAGGTACATATTTATGAAACCTTCAAAGGAGGTTCCATAACACTATCGAAATTAGTAGGTAAACTGTACAACATCATTATGCTTAACAACTCTGGATGAATTTCGACATCCATGTCTTCTAATTTACCTACTACATCCATAAAATTACTGAGATGGTCTCTTACATCTTCTTGTGGAGTCATTTTCTTTAATACTAGTTGCTTTAGTAGCGTAGCCTTTCTTGCCGGCCCTGAACTTTGATGTACAAACTTTAGTTTGTCCCATACCTCCTTGGATGTATTACACCCTTTAATTTGTTTAAGTTCTGGTGGAGATATAAGTAAAAGTAGGTCTGACCTTGCCTTTAAGTCTTCCGTTAGGAACGCACTCTTTTCTTCGGCAGTCGCAGTTGCCGCTAACGTTTTTTCACCACTAGCGTATTCCCACAAATCGTATCTTATGAGAATCGCCTGTGCTTGTAAGCACCAAGTATCGTAATTTGTTTTTTTTAACAGTTCTATGTTTCTGATACTCGAGCTCATTTTTGTTCACTTTTATTTTACTTACTATTTTTTATTTGTAACGCTCTGCTACCACTGATAGGGTGGACTAGCGGCTATAGTAATTAATTAAAACGTAATACTTGAAAACATTGTGTTTTCTTGTATATGAGAAAATAACTTTTATTTTCATTTTTTACAATAACAACAGTAATGACATTGCACATCAAAAGTAAAAAGAACATAATTCAAATTCAAATACAGTGCATCATAGACAAGTGTACGTGGACAGCATCACGACATTCCAACACTGACTTTAGATATTAAGTATATACTACGGCGTTAGTATATTACTTAATATACTAAGTAAGCACATATGAAAAAGAAAGAAACCCCTAACGGCACAACTTCAGTAGGTATAGATCCTTTCTCCAAAAGTAGTCGGTGCTTTACTTAGACAAAACAGTTTTCCGTAAAATGTCTACTGCAAACCAAAGAATGTTTTCGAGGCGTCCCATCTGTTCTATTTAGAATTTTTTTTTCATTGTCCTCTGCTAACCGCGTTTACAAGTAACCTGGATATTATGAAATAGTCATCATTATCAGGAAGCATTTTTTAACACCGCAGTTTCTTGGAGGAAAATGAGGTTAAACTATTGTATACAGTAACTTCGTCATTCAAAGTTAAATTATTTACGACGTTCTTAATCAGAGAGTAGATAGAACGCAGACTTTAAATCATAAATAAATAACGATTAAAATTATTTGTGTATATATCTTATATTTTCAAATGAGCTCTTCTTGTATTTATTATATATCCTATGTGTCATATATATGTATAGATGTCATACTTTCTCTTACAATGTGCTGCCAGGCTAAATAAACCTCCAATATGTTTAAAAACAGTTAACGACATATTTCCAGTGGAACAGGTGCAATTAGGTAATATTAAATATACAAAATATTTATATTTGAAAATATCGACATATCGATAGATTTTGTGCAATCCCTATGCTAAATTGTTTGATTGTAATTTTACACAATATTTTTGTATCTTACACATAATTGTTTAAAATAACAAATTATTTACAAAATAGAGTATTTACCGTATACTATTGACGTATAACCAAGTAAATTTAGGATTGCTTTTTATAAAAATAAGCATTAAGATAATCTCTTTATTTGGATTATTATCATATGTTACAGTGCAATCTAAAACAGAACACGACATCATTGTAATTCACAAGATTTAATTTATGTAGTTCAGAATGATTAAAGCACAAAATAGAAAACAAAGCTGGACCTTATTTTGACAAGTGACTAATGAAGACTAAATGTGTCCAAAGAGGTTTTGTGAGACATTTTGTTGCATTTCTTTCTCGCATGTAGGATTTCCGCAAAGAGCTGGATGTCATTCGCACACTGTGTTCCTCTCTTACGCTAGTATATATACCTTTATGATACAAAATTCATTTGTTCGTATTTTCTGATTCTTTTCGATAACTGTATTCAGTACATATTTTAATATAATATATAATTGCAAGTTCATTTTAAACTATTGAACGAAACACTGACCTAAACCACATTCTGACAAGTTCATGACAGATTACTTGTCAAAATTTCCTATATTCTTGTTACGATTCTTGTAAATATTGTCAAAGTGATATTTTAAAATAACCTTCTTTTTCCCTCTCTATCAAATAGTGAGTAATAAAAATTGATAAATCGAAATTGAATCAAGGATAAATTAACAAAAACAAAATTGTACTTAATATTTGTTAATACCATTTTGTGGTCTTGAAAATAATTATAAACCGAATAACAAACCACGTCAAAAATTTGTAAACATATATTTTCAGGCTGGTATTTGTGGGTATGAGACAGTATTCGTCTACATTTGTTGTCTTTCTCGGTACACTTTTCTTGTCCGCCAAAAGAAATTGATTTTGATCTTTATCGCAATGGAGCAAAGATACTTTTACTATTTTTGCCTGTGATTTTTGCTCAAATCTAGTGACCTATACTAGTAACCTAGGAACAAGATAAATGCAACATCCATGGATTTTGCTCAAATCATTGCTCAAATTCAATGATCGTTTCGTTTCGAGATATTAAACGTGCATTTTATTAACTCTGATTTTTAACAAAATTAGACACGTAGCTAGCTACTGTGGATTTGGAAAACCGCCATATATATCCTCAGTCGTAACTGGTATAAACCGTTTTCTTGTCTTAAGTTATTGACGAACTCCGTACTACCAACCAGAAATGCCTTATCCTGTGGAAAACATAATATCATAATAATGCGTTATCTAGAATTATCTCAGACTTCCAGACTGACAAACGAAGATTAGAAGGGGAAAACCTAGAATTAATGAGCCAACCTGCATATAATCCCAACCTGGCTGGCGCCCTTTGACTAGTAAAAAAGCAATTACGGAGTCGATATACGTTATCGTCAGAGGCGGCAGTCGACACATTGTCGAAGAGTATGAAAAACATGATTTCTTTAGTTTCGAGGGTGTTTCGAGATCATCACCACAAATCACCACGGAATAGGTAGAATAGTTAATTTATGAGCATTGGTTTATTATTTTGACGCTTACGAAAAGAAAATAAGAAACAATAATATGTAAAAATAATGATAATAATTTATTTTAGCCATTCATTGTAGTTTCAAGGGAGCTGAAAGCAAAAATCATAAACTTTATAATTTTCGGTATGTCCGTCCGTCCATCTATCCTGTCACATTCTCATAGTTTGTACATTTATAGACATAGGTGAACGAAATTTGTACAATATGTTGCATAAATAGAGTTGACATTTTATTAGTTGTTAAAAGTATTTTTTTTTTTATTGTAACACGATCTATAAAATAAATGATCTATAACGAAGTAGAAATGACATATTTTTTGCTTATCCCATTACATTATCATTAGAAAGATCTTTCTGAATAAAATAGCGATTTTCCAGGCGACATTTCTCCCTATTTTTGAAATATTCTGCTCCAAATCCGTGTCCTTGCGTGAAAAACTAATTAAGTTCCAAATAAGTTTTAATATAAAATATATTTTGTTGGCACAAGGTATCTACCGAACGTAGTCAAGGTGAAGTCGCGGACATTTTTAGAATACAAATAAAATCGCCAAATCTCGGGTTATAAAAGAAACTACCGAAAGCACACGAACGGACTGAATCACATCGTCCCAATGTATATTTGTTCAATATCTCAGTACAGATTACAAACAGTATAACAAATTGACACCCACAACTGGTTTTACACATGGCGTGTAAAGTACACATTGATATAATGAATCCTAGAAGATTTGTGATAATTTTGTGGTCATGTTTCCCCAAACATCATTGTTTGTTTTCTGAGTTACGTGTCCGTCATTTCTATAAAGGTTTCGTGTTTATTAAAATATAGTTACTTTTTACATTTTTATTTCGAAAGTAGCCCACCCTGTGACAAACGTATAGGAAAATAAAGGTATGCTATCTACCAAACGCAAAACAGTGCCAATTCTATGGAAGTACTAATCTCGTTTTCAGGCGCTGCCTTTCATAGAGTGAACATGTTTCGTGTTGCCTCTATATAGCGTGGCGTGATAATTTTACAGCTCTATGCACAACTCAAGATTGTGTTCTCTGAACACACGATTCAATAAAAATAAACGACGTTCGTATGAAGAGTAAAATATGCGTTTCAGTCATTAACTGTATAGAATCAGTAAGCCATCGATGTTAGAGAATACTAGAGATTAGTATGTTGGCTTTATTAATCAGGAAAGTAGGAGGCCTTTTGCAAAGGGAATGGGGAGGGGTGAAGCATGCACGGTGGGGTATAAAATTCCAATGCAATTATTCAAATGTGAACCTTTAACCCAATGGCAACGTTAAGACAATGTCAATTCGTATGTAATTTACGGCCATGGACAGTTAAAACAATTGATGATAGTTTCTACTAAAAAAAAATTGCTAATATGTTGGCCGTCAAGAGTTTGAAAGAAAGAAAGAAAGAAAATATATTTATTCATGGGAAGCACCAGCAGCAGACCCAACAGAACAAAAAAAAACTTAACAACTAAAACACACACATATATATATACTTTGTATAGGTCTGTGCCGCACCCACGAATGGGACCACAACTCAGCCCAATGCTGCGACTCACGTCGCAGCGCTGATTTTCAGTTGTGCCCTAGAACCCCGCCCCGCAGCGCGCGTACGTCCATCCGCGCTCAGTACACCGAAATTAATTAATATAATGACAAAGATAAACTTGCTAATCATGTCAGCCGCCTCAATAAAATCACAAAATCTTTTAAAGGGCAATGTATACGCTTTTACAATAAAATCCCAGCTAACATTCAAGATCTACCCCTTAACAAGTTTAAAACTACAATAAAACGAAAGCTTTATGCAAAAGCCTATTATAAAGTATCAGACCACTTAGATGACAAAAATCCACGGGTGTAAGCCGCTCGCCTATCAGTTTGCCTCAACAACATTATTCTTTAAGCACCTATTGCAAATTTTTTTTTTTATTATTTTTTATTATGTTGCTAAAAAAGAGCGTCCCTCAGCCTCCCGCGAACTTTTCTGAGAGGAACTTCTGGTGACGTTCTTCCACAAAGCAACAAAATTAACTCCTGTGACGTACTTCAAGACTATGTCACATAACCACGAAAATAAAGATATTTTGATTTGATTTTTTATTTGATTTGAACACTCCCACCACCCAGACAGCAATGTCGCAACCCACGCCACGCACGCCACGCACACCCTGACATTCATATCTCCACAAATGGAGACTGCACCACTATTAGCAACCCCGTATCACGGCAACGAGAGCTGGGATTTGAGTAAAAGCCCCTTAAGTTTGTTTTTAAAGGTTTGTTTTTAAAGGTTTTAAAGGTTTGCGTTCCTTACACATGAGATATATAGCTATAACATCATGTTTGTTGTGAGTTGACATAATATAACGCCGTTTACTTATCTACGATCATATGGAGACATATTTTGCGTAGTTGCATTGCACTAAATAAATCAAATTCTAATTGATAGAAAATTTCAGTTAAAGTACTGAAAAAATATATATTTACGGATTTTTCTGAATCATAGTAAAACATTTTCATTATAGTCCGGCCGTGGGACACTAAATTTTACTAAAAGGTTTTGATAATTCTAAAGTTGTTCGTTTTTGGTGAGTGGATAGATAAAGTGCATGGTGAGCTACTGTCAAAAAGTTAGAGAAGTTTTAGGGCTGTGCTAATGGAATGGCTTAGGTTTTCCTTAATATTTCGTGTTACACAGTGTATATAGAATTAAAATTTGAAATTTTAATCCTACTAATATTAACTCACAATGCACTTTATCTATCCACTCATTAAAAAACGAACAGCTTTAGAATTATCAAAACTTTTTTATGAAATTTAATGTCCCACGACCAACTTATTTTTTTTAATTTTCGTAGTATCCCTTATGTTATCTTTCTAAAAATTTTACAATATGAGGTAAAGATAGTTCTAATTAAAAACCAATCAAAATTTCAAATTTTAATTCTATATACAGTGTGTTACACGAAATATTAAGAAATACCTAGTTACAGCCTTAGCACAGCCCTAAAACTTCTAACTTTTTGACAATAGCTCACAATCCATTTTGTCTATCCACTTATCAAAAAGGAACAGCTTTAGAATTATAAAAACTTTTTTATGAAATTTAATGTCCCACGACCAGACTGTTATTTTTATTTAATTTTCGTAATATCCCTTATGTTATCTTTCTAAAAATTTTACAACGCGAGGTTAAGTTAGTTCTCATTATGACCCAATCAAAATTTCAAATTTTAAATCTATATACAGCGTGCTACACGAAATATTAAGAAATACCTGGCCACACCCTTAGCACAGCCCTAAAACTTCTAACTTTTTGACAATAGCTCAGAATGCACTTTATCTATCCACTCACCAAAAACGAAGATCCTTGGAATTATAGTAAGTAATTTTTCTCTGGCTACGCGACTATTACTGAAAGCGGGTTACGAAAAACGTGCATTTCGAAAAAAAAATATTCTGATGAACCTTGTTTAAATTTAATTTGTAAGTTTTTAGTTTATATGTTTGATAATTAAAGATATATTCATATGATCATTATTTTTTCCATCATCATCATCATATGAGCCACGGAACGTCCGTTGCTGAACATAAGATATCCTCTCTAAATCCCCACAATGCACAGTCTTGGAACACCAGTAACCAACGGTGGTCCGCTACCTTACCAGGTCGTCAGAACACTTAGTGGAGGGCTGTCCCACGTTACTAGCAAATTCAGTGATCTGTGTCGATCGCTTTGGTTCTTCCTTACAAATTCTATCCTGCGGAGGAACTCTCTTTCCATAGCACTTTAAGGGAGTCTGAGTTTGCCAACGAGGCCAACATTAAGGGGGCATGTTTCATTTCCGAAAATCATAATTGACAACACGCACTGCTTAGATACTTTAGTCCGACACGCTGAAAATATCGGACTCACAGACGCTGCGTATCATTCCGACCACTGGCCTAACCGAGTTGGATTTAATGTTACTGTTGTTCAGTAACAATAAAACTCTTTCACAAAAGAAATGAGATCTAAAAAAAACTGTTTATTTTAAGATATAAGAAACATGTGTCTGTATATATATGTAGATTGATATAATGTATTTTTTAAAGTTTTGTATCCAAATTGACATCAAACATTTAATATGGTCCAGGTTCTAGAATAAACCTATCTGGGATTTACTATCATGCAACCAAAATGTGTTGTCAAATCTGCATGGACATTGTCACAGACCTGATACTTTTATACAAGAAGGATATAGGGCAACTTTTCCACTTAAACTATTTTAGTTATTACCTATTGTTTCAAAGCACCAATACGGGCCTCTGCAGACCACTTTTCGCCCCGTCGGGAAATATGGCGTGATGGGTTGCGAACCACGTCGCTGTCATATTTGGATTTATTAGATGTTTTGTAATCCATTGTGTTCCCACGAGCAGCAAGGGAAAGTATACTGTCGATCCCAGCAGAGCCCCGCATGCTAGGACAAGGCTAATAGCACCTGGGGGCGCCCAATCCCAGAGTGTAATGTACGTTCACGATTAAGCTTGCCCCTAACCATGCGCTCTTTTGTGGGCAGCCAAAGTGTTTCTCGAAAATCTAGTTTGGCTGTTCATAGGGGAGTTTTTGCGCCGACCTTGATGTATGGAAGTGAGTGTTGGGTATGGCAGAGGAAGCATAAAAGTAAAATTAATGCAGTAGAGATGAGATCATTGAGAAGTATATGCGGGGTTGGTTTGAGAGACAGAATAAGGAATAGTGTGATAAGAGAACGGTGTGATATGGAAGAAGATGTAGTGACGAAAATTGAAAAAGGAATGCTGCGATGGTTTGGTCATTTGGAGAGGATGGATGAAAGAAGACTTACGAAAGAAATTTACTGTGCGCAGGTGAAAGGTAGGGTCGGAATGGGTCGCCCTAGACGAACTTACAGGAATCAGATTAGGGACATACTAGAAAAGGGTCAAGTTCAGAGTACCCGGAGTATCCGGAGTGCCCGGAGAGCGTGTATGAGAAGAGTGATGAGTGTTGATGAAGCGAAAGAAGTATGCCAGGATCGCACTATGTGGAAATCTGTAGTCTCTGCCTACCCCAATGGGAAGCAGGCGTGAGTATATGTATGTATGTATGTATGTATGTATGTATGTATATATATATGTATGTACCTATTGTTTTCGAAAGAGAACATATTTTAAATTTACATCTACGGTTGATAAATATTTCTGCATCAAGATAAAGACTGGATTATCCCCCAGTGAACTAAATTACAAGGCATTTTTTTTAAATAAGTGTCCATGTTACACACATCATCTCAGGGATGGAACTTTTTAATCTGAAAATATTGATACATTTAAAGCATTTATTTTTTTATACTATTGTTATTTTCATTCAAACTTTCCACTTTTAGAGGCGAGAAAATCCTTAGCTTCATCATAAATGGACAGGTTTGGGAAAATGTAATATTTTACTTGGTCAATATAACCTGAAACTCAACTGACCAATCTAATCTTACGCTGATAGGCTAAAGAAACTCCAATGTTTATAAGAGTTGTAGTCAATTGAAACACAAAGAATAAAACACGTGGAGACCCACATTTATTAATTCCGTAAATGTTTGCTTTTATATTTGTCAAAATATCTTTTTTTTGCATGCCTTAAATAAAACTTCATACTAACATACAGAATAAAACTTTAGTAGAAAGCTCGTCATAAAAATACTTATGCTCAACTTCAAAAGTAAAAATGAAAAGATGACACTGGGAAGGATGTCTTGATATGTTTGAAAACTGTAATATTTTAAAAGTCTATGTCATAGAATTGCATCATTTAATAAAACATATTACGAATAGGTAACTTTAGGGTTCTTTTTTCAACTTTTCATATTTTACAGTCTGTTTGGTGGCACTGAAGGTTACCTTAGCCAGGAAATCGACCGTCAATATCATTTCAATCTTAAATTTATTAAAATTAATAGTATACCTAACCATATAGTCATTCTTTCACCACCCCGTCGAAATCGCATTCGGACCCATATGCCGCTTTTATTTTACGTCGTGTTATGAATACTTTGTTATTTTTTGTATTATTATTTCCATAACCGAGTCCTATTCCGTAAGATTTTTCATCTTCTGTTTCAGGTAAATTCTTGGAACTACACACTCCGTTACAAATCTCGTTTGGATTATTGACTTTGTTCTTTGTTTCTTTAACAGAAAGGTCGACACGCTCGCATGGAGTTTTCTTCGCATAACTTTTGGTGTAGAAGTTGAGGAAAAGCAAAAGAAAAATGCTGACATTAGAACATATGATGTAGGTGAAAGTGTTGGTGAACTGACATCGTGGAGTAATATGGGTCCACACGCAGTACGTCAGCATGAACACGAATTGTATCTGTAATTTAACAATGGTAAATTAATGAACAAACTGATGAAGAAACCGTAATATGACATGCATTAAATTACTTGAAAACGCAATTAATGTTTCGGTTTACACTCTGAGCGAACTTAATTCTATATCATATGAAAGGTGCTAGCGTTCGTTACGGCATACGATCGAACTACAGATTTACGAATAACTTTGCATTCATAATTGCATTGCGTAAATTTTCAGTTAAATAAATCGAATGAAATATGAGACAAATAGATGTCCTCACCAACTGTATTGTTGTGACGTATTTTTTCCACCAGAGATACTTTTGAAAGCGCGGTCCGAGGCCCGCCAAGAAGTAATATGTGTACATAAGTACGTGGACGGCTGAGTTGAGCAACGCCAGCACTGCGCCCTGACCGCCAGCCGCGAATTTCAGGTAACTCCAGGAATACAACGCCATTAGCGCGTGGTGATACACGTGGAGGAACGTGACCTGAAACAATAAATGCTTAAAAATTAAATGTTTTTATTTTGCATTGATATCTCAGTGATAAATCGAGACAGAAAAATAACTGTAAGAATGTAGAGTGGAAGAATTAATATACTCGTTATTAAATTAATATCAACAATTATATCAATACGATTGCGAAAAAAAATAATTATGTCGCCTCATTTCTAGACGAAACTCTGTGGTCACATAAAATACACTTAGTTTAGAAAGAATAGTGACGCATGAGTCCTAAAATCTATTCGACCTAAAAATTTATAATATACAATGAGTACTGATTACAAAAAGCATGTTACCGTCGGGCAACTTGGTGTTTTATTATTTGATACGAAATTATTGAAACGAAACGAGTAAAACTTTTTTTTTTATTGAAACAGTTCTGTTTTAAAATTCTGTAACAAAATAGGACCATAAAATATCTTAATATGATTTTTTTGTGAAATGCAAAATACTTTCTTTTTATATTATTTACACTTTTGTTTATTCATAATTCAATTCTCATATCCGCGAGCGAAAAATATATTCGAAAAGTGACATACAATGGAAACATTTTGATCTCTCATACTCGAGAGTGTTTGAAATACGAAATGTATGTTCCGCGTTTTTTTGTTAACACGATCTTTTTGAATGGAACTTTCATCCATCGTCACCAGACCCTCGTCATTTTGTGATGTGGAAAATGCTCGTAAAGAACAATCAAATGAGCTCAAACTCGGTAAGTTTACTAGTAGCCAATCAAGGATTCTATTGCCCCCTGTCCAGCTCCAACATCAGATCAGCTTAATGGTACTATAATAATCGATTTTCATCCAAACCATACATATCTGTTAAATTTCAACTCGAAATGACGAACGTTTGAGGAGTTCCCTTGTGAAGAGACGGTCCTGCTGCATCAGCAGGATCTGGCCACCAGGTTATTATATCGTCATGCAATTTTGATCTATGTTAAACATAGCTCAGTTTCAAGTCATCAGCTAATCGTGAAGTTAGTTAAAAAATGATTGCAGCATTTATACCAAACAGACAAACCAACAAATAAACCGACAGAGAAGAAAGCGAGTCAATAAATTAAAAAAAAAAACCTTTTAAAAAGGTACTTTCCTCAATCTAATTAAACCTGAGAATTAAACGAACAAAAAACATAGACTCCAGAGTTTGACTCTATGTGAATCATAAATTATACATCAATACGTACAGATCAGTTGTCAACATAGCTAGGTATAGGTTAAATTTCATTTATAAAAACAATTAAAGAGATTACTAGAACTATGGAGTTACTAAAACTCCAAAAATTGCATACCAAATGCCATTATCCATTTAATAATAGTACATCATGTTTTGTTGAATAGTTCAGAAAACTAGAGGGCGCAGAGCTAATCGATTTAAACAAAACGTTTCAAGTTAGTCATTTGTTTACATGCCGCAAACTAACGGTTACCATGAAAGAAAATTAAGTCACATTTTTTTGTCACGGCAACGGGTAAAACATTTGAAATGAATACAAATTTAAAGTAATAAATTTTTTTAAAAGCAAGTTTACTTGTAAACTCAATAAACCACCACGAGACTGTTTCACAAATCCTAAACTTGAACAAACACTAGTTGTGAAACAGCTGATAATAAAAATGATCGACAATTACGTGAAATACAAAAAAAAAATACATGCAAAGAAAATTTTAAATATCTTAATAATAAGGTGATCAGCATTTAGGTATTCCATGTTGTCACATTTTTTTCTCAGTAACCGTTAGTTTACGCCACGTGCATAAGTTTTGGGGACTGTGTTCAGCCGAATATGTTGTGTATCAATGAGATCAATCAAAAACATTTAAATGTCTAACTTTCGTGTCTGACTTTGAGATTAACAACCGATAACTATAACGAAGGAAAGGTCATCTATCATTGTCCGCAAAGCAATATTTTAAACTAATTTGGACGTAATATATTTCTCTGATCAATGAATAAGTTCTTTTTTGATGTAACCTTACACCTACTAAAAAAAAAAAACTTCGGTCGTAGCGTACAACTCTCGTGCCTAGGGTAACTATCTGATTTGGTCCCCGATTCACATATGAAACAGCATAATCCAAAAACCATTAGCGCTAAGTCTGCTCCCAAGGACCATGCAGAGAGGCCCTTGTTACCCTCCTCTAGATACGCCAATCTTGCGAACAGAACATTGAAGTAACAGAATTTTTGTATATATGCACGTCTTACTTATAGGCACCAAGACCTTAAATTGCTAGCTGCCTTCACTGCTTCCAAGGTCGCTGACGTGAATAAAAATCATCTTTTAAATCCAATTAACAAAAAAATAATTATGGACATACTTTTCACAATCAGATGACTCAAATGTCAAAGCATTAATTTCAGTGTATTGTTTAGTGGTAAGTACATAATACATAAAAAAGAAAAAATATTCAGCAAATTGTAAATAACATTAGGTAGTTTTTAGAGAATCTTTATAATATAAGTACGGCACGAGTAAAGAACGTTGGGCGGCAGGAAGTGAGGTGTGACGGCCGGAAGATCGTGTGAAAGTCAGCGCTCTTAGCTAATGCTTCTTACTTTACATTTTAATTGATTCCATTTTGTTTTTAATTAGTTATTCTGAAATTATAAACTTTCATGTTCATTTCATAAACTAATTCAAATTCGTAAAACGATTCTATTTATGTTTTCAATACCGCAAGATATGATAAAGCAGAAATCTGAGTATTCTTTTTTCGCCTTTTTTAATGAATAAAGTGTTCATTTTAAGAGTAAAAGTAATTGGTTCAGGGATGACTCATTGTTCGATTGAAATTTTATGACAACGCCTTCCATGTAAATACATCGAAATATGTTTAGAAAATATGCTGGTACGTATTAATATAAATCAGAAGTACGTCTAGAACAAACGCTTTGCAAAGGAATGTGACATTGACTATTAGAAACTAGATCCAATTAGTTGTGGAGAATCCCGTTACACGATATTATGCGCTTTGGTGGTTTTTCAAGAACCAAGTAATTAGTGTACGAACGTAATAGTCACGTAGGTCGACAAAACAGGTCATTAGTTCAAGCAATCAGTCATCGCTTTGATAAATTTGTTTTAACAGTAAACAATCTGAAGTGTTTATTTATGTGCATAAGAATCTTTTAGTGTTTTAGCCCAGTGATAAGCGTTGACAATAAGATCCCAGTTGACATTCACGATCTACCCCTTAACAAGTTTAAAACTAGAATATAAGAAAAGCTTTATGCAAAAGCTTATTATAAAATATCAAACTATTTAGCTGATAAAAAATTATGGGTTTAGACCGCTCGCCTATCATTTTGTTTCCTTAATATTTAATATTTAAGCACTTATTGTTAAAAGTCTCTTTACAAACGCCCATCTCCCATACAAACATGGGCTAGAAAAAAAAATATGGGTACTTTGAATTTTGTGCATGTGGTTTGATGTATAGGTACACAAAGCCTTATAATATAGACATATATTTTTTTAAAGCTGGAAATTGACCGTCATCAAGCTATAAATGTTAAATAAATGCGTTAGAAGTTCGGCTTTATTCAAAATAGCACACATAGAATGACTTCTGGCGTTATTTTAAAAATAAAAACTCTATAAATCGTACATATAACTTTTTGAATGCAAATGAGTATTATAGTACAACATGATACTGGCAAAACCATCTGAACACAAGATAGTTGCCAAAGATAAAAGAAGAAATGTTAACACTTATCAAAACTATACTGTGGTCACAACTTGTCATGTTATCTGAATGACCGTGAATGACAGTCACAAATGTCAGTGATGATAGCACATGGAACTTGATAGCAATGAAAATCCGCCATAACTAAGAAGAAGAAGAAGAAGAAGCAATGAAAATGTATATGCCATTATCGAAAATGTTTAATCCCCGAGAAACTTATTTTCAGAATTTAAATTGTTTTTAGTAAAACTAAACTGAAAAAAAAATGTTGGAAATACGATGTTCAACCATTTTTTTCAATTTTCAATAATAATTATAAGCCTGCTAACAAAAACAATAGTTTCATCATTAAAAGGTATTTTTTTTAAATATACCCGTGTAATATTAATATTTTTTTTAACATTTTATTGTACGTAAGTCAAATATATTTAATTAATTACTTTCGGAAAAAAACCTTTCCCTTCGAATTCAGTCTAGAATTACTTGCGTTGGGGAAATCCTCATAAATGGTAACCCCAATTTGAGTAATAAACATTGCGAATAGATGCATTCATTATAAACTATTATAAATGATTTATAGATGCGTTCGAAATACAACTTGAACATTATATTCAACAGTCATTTTCTATTTTTCACGTACTTTTAGAAAAATAATGAAGTACCTAGCTAAAAAATGCTGCTTTACAAAGGGTATCAACATTTATAGTTCTTATATCAAGTACTCTTCCTAGCCCAGGATTGGTATCATCCTTTACTGTAATGCCATGTGATAATAATAATTACTTTTCTAATTCCAGTACAATGGTATTAGAAACGTTATTACAAACCGAATTCAAACTTGATTTCTGTGGCAACCACCAACCTGTTGGTTTTTCTTCCTGATGACAAAGAAAACGGTATCCAAGAGTTCGGTAAATTTTGCGATGAAGTACCACCAGCCCACGTCCAGCAACTGAAATATATAATTATTAAAAATTATAAGGATTTTAGGGGTCGTCCATTAATCACGTGATGTTTTTTTCTACATTTTTACCCCCCCCCCCCCCCCTGGTGATACATGGTGAGGTTTAAAACTAACCCCCGTCCCTACCCAAAATCAAGTGCATTTTTTTAGTACGAAGTATCTTAAAAATTTTAGAAATATTATTTTTAAATACAGTTACATATAATTTAATTACATGTACTGGCAGGTACATATGACCTGTTATTGATTTTATATGTTTACTCTGTATGTTTTGTTATGGGTGAAATTGATTAACAAATAAATCGTGAGATTTAACAATCTATTTAGTACTTTTGTGTAGGAAATATAAAATCTGCAAATTATTAATATTAGTTTTAAGGTGTATGCAATGGCAGAAGCCATACAACGCTGCTGTTACGTTCCTATAACATTACAAAGTACCTATGACTAAACTCATTTTCAAAAAATTTCATTCTTTTTGTAGTTTAATTTTTATTATTTTTCTCAAACTAAATTGGGCCTGTTCTGGTTTTTGAGATCACTAAGGTATGGAAGACCGCAAAGACATACCTAAAGACATGCCTAAGTTATCTTAATGTTCCAAAATCAAATGAAAATTGTTTTAACATACCTGAATGTTTTGTGTTGTACCCGGGTACCGGCAGCCAGCGTATATAATGCCATCTCGAAACAAATTTAAGTTTAACGCCTGAAATAAAACGACGGCAATTTGTTAAATTTAATTACATATCAGCCGTATAATCAATAATGAAACAAAATATTATATTGATAGCATTCATAAAAGCTATGTTAAGAAATGAATGAACTATCATTTCTTAATAGAATTATAACACGGAATAAGGATAAGGGCGATTGGATATCGGTTGGTATCATATCATTGGGACTATATTACATTCTTTAGAAGGATAAATGTTAGAAGAGAAACATAAATAAAAAAAAAACTACAAAAATAATAAGTCATTTGTAGTATGTAGAAGAGGGCTCAGCAAAGACTTTAATAAAAAAACCATGGATTGCTTCGATACAATTCAAATCAAGTTATTAATTGGAAAAAATAAAAAAAAAGCAATACAACATACTTTATAGCATATAACAGAGGAGAGCAGGACTTGGAGCGCGTTGTAGTATGTGATGAGTGACGTAAGCCGAAGTGGACGACGCGCTTTCATTACACGCGGACCGACGACCACCAACGTCAAGTAAGCCAACACTGCACACAGAACTGGTCCTGGGCTGGACATCAAAAGCCACGAGTCCACTATTGGACCTGAAAGTATAAAAGTGTCAATTAATTATGAAATTTATTGACTTTAATGGATTTAATTACCGATGGAAAAGCGATATAATTACTATTGTAGATGATACTATATTGTTATTCGATGGTTATGATGGGGTGAAATACTTAAGCAAGTCCAAGCCGATTGAATTATATTATAACATATGAAATATGAGAATATTTTGACAATTTGCAAAATGAAAACTATCACTTATACATTTTTTTACACTTACAAAATAACCTTATTTGTTGAGATTGCTTATGTCGTGTTTCTAGATTCATACCTACTATAACTTATTTTTTAATGTCAAAAATACAATCACTACATATTATAAAATAAAGTCCTTCTGAACGCGATAAACTCAAAAACTACTGAACGGGTTGATACATTATTGGTACCAATGGACGGACTGATTCAAGAGGCAGGTTTACGTGTATAATTGATTAATGTTTTGTGTAAATTTGTTGAAATATGAGGATTAATGTTGAAGAAGTCAGAAAAAAATCAAGCCGGCTGGGATCTTTTTTTGAAAACGCTGCCTAATCCTTTTAAGATATACCAAAATAATGTGTGAAGGAATTGTGTATCTTATATAGGACTAAAGAAAAGTCCGCGATGGCATATGTCTATCTTTCATGGATAGCTTACTATACCTATTTTTATGTTTAAAAAAATGGTGTCATATGATGAGGTAATTGGAAAGCTATTTATACGGCTACAGTATTAATCCTTATCAAATTAAATACGTTATTTACCTTCAGCATTTCATGCATATTATGATTGCCTTTTTTACTATACAATTTAAATTAATATTTTAGTAGTTACCGCAAAATATAAATATCGCGCGACCAGCCGGGTGGCCATACGTCCCGTATGACCACGCGACACGCGTAGTTAGGTTAGATTGGGTTATATGTATTTATTCTTTACTTTTTCAAATATTTATAGAATTGGAAATTAAATACTTTAAAAAGTCTCTAAGTAGGATGAACTTACGTCAGATTTAAAGTTAATTAAATCCAAAAACATTACTTTAAAAAACAAAATAAAAAAACATTACGGCTTATATGCTCTGCTACCCGTGCGAAGCCGGGGCGGGTCGCTAATAATATATAAAAGATGTTGTAATGTGAATGATAAAGTTCATATTGTTTAGTTCGAATGAATCCTACAGTTAATATAACGAAATCGGTTGACATTGCTTCTTAATTTAAATACCAAAAAAGCTAATTATGTATTCTAAATTCATTGATTGAGCAGTCTGGATTGATGATTATTCATGGCAAACGTGATGCAAGTACGTTTGAATTAATTTACTCAGTAAAATTACTTTTTCCAATTTTCAAGGAGTTGTAGTAGCCGTCCATCTTCTCAATTTGAGACATTCTTCAGCGGCCAAAATCTGTAAAAACATTTAACAAAAATCAAATTTTTACTAGTTGGTTGCAATAATAATAATACCTATGTATGCACGAGACATACTTGTGATTAGAGTACTTAGTAATAGTATAGAAATTATATATTTAAAAAAATACTTATACATGAATATATAACGTAAATCTATACTAATATTATAAAGCTGAAGAGTTTGTTTGTTTGTTTGTTTGTTTGTTTGTTTGAACGCGCAAATCTCAGGATCTACTGGTTCGAATTGAAAAGTTCTTTTTGTGTTGGATAGTCTATTTATTTATTTATTTATGGCTATATGTATAAAATAATACTATCTGTCTGTCTGTCCATTTCAGCAAATCTCCAAAACAGCTAAACTGATTTTGATGAAACTTTACAGATATGGAAAGGAAGGGGTCAAAAGTGACATACACTACTTTTTTGTATGTCTGTATGTACGTCCATCTGTCTATTCGAGCTAATCTCCAAAACGGTTAAACCGACTTTAATGAAATTTCACGGGTATGAAAAGGAGGTGGTCAAAAGTGACATACGCTACTTTTTGTCCGTCTGTTTGTCTGTACGTCCATGTGTCTATTCAAGCTAGTCTTCAAAACGGCTCAACAGATTTTAATGAAACTTTGCAGACGTGAGAGAAGGATGTCAAGAGTGACATCAGCTACTTTTTGTGTCTGTCTGTCGTTTGCCTTCACTGATCTATCAACGTAGATAAAGCCGAAACTTTGAACGAAATTTGGAACGTTGGTTTATTTTATAAAGTATCAATTTTTTATGAAAGGAATATTTGGAAATTTCAAATTTAAGAAGGGAGGGACGGAAGGGCTTTTTATGAGTCTTTGTTCTATAAAATTAGAAACATAAAAATTTTGACATAAATAAATAATGATGTCTTTCAGAGTTTTTGGATTTCCACATTTTAAGGGTGGGAAACGGGAGGTGAAAAGTATGGGAGTATCGGTTTTCCTAAAGGAGTGGGGAGAATAAAGATTGAAAGTTTGAATGGGTGTACCTAATATTAGTTTCAGCAAAAAGTATGTATAAACCATTTCGAAAGTTAATACAACCTAAAACAGGAATGTGTAGTCTACGCCAGCGAAGCTGCGGGCGGTCGCTAGTAAATAAATAAAGTAATTAACAAGGTGGAGGATAAATATGGAAGAGATGAGTGGATTGTTTCAAAAATGACATGAGTAGGTATGAGGTGAATACTGACATGACGTATGAAAGGGATGAATGGAAGAAATGTAAATACTGTGGCTATCCCAAATAACTGGAAACATGCGCATATGATTAAGTAAAATAAAATAGTACACTATGATTCAAGTACAGTAAGCTGTATACTGTGACGTCTATCTATGATAGCACGTCGACATGTCATCGAATTTACTCGAAAAGTTCCCACGGCCATTCAATAAAACAGAAAAATCCAGATAGAGAAATAAATTCCATGAATTGAAAAAAATAAATTGGAAGACGTTTTTTAGAAAGAATAGCGCCTCCATATTTCGAATTTATAAAAACATTTTTGAGATGGAATGTTACTGTCCAGACAAAAACAAGCGCCACGGCACCAGACATTCGCACGCACGTACAAGAAAATTCTCACGCTGAAATAGCGATGTAATCATTAAATTAAATGTTCGAGAATTAGAACATTCGCGACATCTGACTTGTGGAAGGAAGTCAAGGCGGCAATTCGACGTTGGATTGACAGCTTTTATGAATAAGTCAAGTGCGATTAACTGCAAAGTGTGGGGTAAGATAACGGTATAATTTGTGTTCGATATTATTTGTTCTTAAGTTAGTTTGTGATTTCGTCTTATAATTAAATAAAGTTAAATAAAATTAGTGTTTTAGTAAATCCCCGATATCCGGACTGGTAGTCCGTAACAATATTATACTCAAGGTGTTTATAGGCACGAGGAGAAGCCAAGTGCTTATAATAAACCGAGACTATAATAGCCAGCTTACTGAGTACGAGTATCATACGACGTTTTTCAATACATTTGCGATTAAAATGATTAAAATAATACTTCAAAATAAAAGTAATAATGGCAGAAGCTAAGGGCGCGAGCGGGTTGCTTTTAGGTTTAGGCATGCGTTACAAACAGAATGCTCTTTTGTGATTGGTGTAAAGTAAAAAAGCCTAGTACTGTAAAATACAACATTATGGTACAAGTGTTGATGTCATAAAGACCATATTAATTAAATAATTAATATAAACATATAAATAAAGCCAACGTATTGAAAAATATATTTTGTAAAAACATTTTTAGCTCTCGTTATGCGGTATTAGCAGAGTCAAATTTCGTAAATGTTCATTTAAGTTCAGTATTCGAAAATCTTAAATAAATAAGTTATTTTTGAAGGTCGTTGTTACTTCCTTGCTGTACTTATTACAAATTGACTTTTACTTTTAGTTCATACGTGTCTGAACCTGATATCAAAAATGCACACATAAAGATGTATTTTGAGTTTTTTTCAAAAATTTTAATTTTTTTTTAATGGGCCGAAACAATAACACAGATGCAAAAATATAGTCAAATCAGTACACGAAGGCACAGTCACAAGACTGGAACTAAAGAAGTTATATCTATATTTGATCGTTTTGTTAATCGAAAAGCTACGTCACATAGCTTAATTTCGAAAAGTATAGAATTACATCTCTTTAATTCAGTAGCCGCCGTATATTAGGGCTTCACACTCCAGATCTTTATTAAATCGTTTTTGTGTCTGTATATATCTCTAAAAAAAATATTTTATGTCTAAAACAACACAACCATAGACGTAATGAAAACTAGACTACCTGTCGCTGAACAACCAATTTTTATTGGTTGTTCAGCGTAGTGACGGCCGAGTAAAGGTAAGTGGAACTTTGCAGCGTATTGGCGGTCGATAGACTTACTGTGGTGTGAGTGTTTTTTTGTTGACGCGTGCGTACTGATATACGTACATATCCAATTGACTTACTAGGGGTGCATCGATAGTTAATTCGCATTGCTACGTCCGGGTATTTTTAGGTTCATGAACACAACATAGATATTTGTTTAGTATAAACTAGGACTTGATGATCCACACATATTTAAGCAATATTAGTTTATGAAACATTTTTACTTACTCTCTTTTAACCGCTTTTTTAAATTTTGTTTCACTACATTAATGATAAATGCCCAATCTCCAATTTCATTATACTACTAGCTTTCGGCTCGCGGTTCCGCTCGCCTGGATTACACAGTTTTACCGGGACTTCTTTTTCAGAGATAATAAGCAGCCTATGTCACTCTTCAGCGTATTAACTATATCTATGAAAAAAAATTACAACTGTGTAGTGAACGCGAAGGAATGCTAAAGCTAATTTAAAACAAGATAGAATACATGTTCCTCGCTGATAAAAATAAATAAATTAGAGAAGTGGTTTTTGAGTAAGGGATAAACGTCACAAACAAAAAATCAAATCTTTCCTCTTTATTTTAATATTAAGTAGTACCTTTTTTGAATATACCTTTCAATACACATATATGTATTGATTGGCACGAGTTATCTTAATGCCAATATCATATGTCTTTTGGATTTATCACAAACACAAAATCACAAAAAGTTTCTAGAAATTTTTTATGGACAAGGAGGGCTTTGTCTTGAAGTTAATTGTAGGCAATGTTGTAATTGGTCTATAATCATATCACGGTGGATAGTGTTTCGTGATATTTTATTCATAAATTGAAAATTGTAAATTTATAAATAACATGAAAAACCAATCTTCTGAGATAATAAACGATTTGTGCTAAAGACCCTGTCCTGTTGTGGTTCGTTAGTATTTTTTCATTCCATCATCATCATTCATTTTCCATTCGAAATTTTCACTTTTCACTCGTAATTGAAATATTATGTATATTGTCAATATTCACTATTCAATTTCTATCCAGTCACAAATTTAACTGAACGGTTTGACAACTTTAAGGATGTTATTTTTATTATAAGATATGGATTTGCTCATTGAAATATGCTACTTGATTCTATAACAGTTTTATAAACAGATATTAAATAGATTTTATTTTGTTCGAATCCCAGGTCGGATCAGTATTTATATGATGAATATTGATACTGGTGCCGGGTCTTGGCTGTTATATGTATGTGGTGTCTTCGCTTGGTACCCAAAACACAAGCTAATGCTTAGTTTGGGGCCTAGGCGTTGCTGTGATGTGTACGTCATTATTATTATATTATTATAAACCTACAAAAAGATTTCACAAAACTTCATCTCATTTGTAGAAATGAGCAAAAAGTTGTCCATATGCACTAGATTAGTTTGAAAATAGCCTATATAAGACTTTGTTACAACTTTGAAGTCCTTATGAGTAAAAACACAGTCAATGCAATAACATTTAGTTTGGCCCGGCCTTTATGTCTGAACCTAATCAAAAACTTGATAAATAACTAGAGTCAGATATTGCAAGTTTGTATATGGTTTCGCATATATTTTTAAGGGTCAACTATGAGTTTAACCCATATTTAACCCATAACCACGTTCAAAGGTACTATAGATTTTGTGTCAAACTAGCGCGTTTATATTTCGTGGATAGTGCTAGAATTTTAAACCTTAGAAATTATTATGTAATATGATAGGTACTTAGTGTGTTTACTATTTAAAGGAATAATAGATGTCTATATTTTTAATGCAAAGGGTATTTATTGCTCAAAAATATCATAATATTTTTAAACCCCATAAAAAGACACGCTATTTCAGAACATTCTCCCTAATCGAATAAAGGTACATACTTTGATTATATACGTATACATCTCTAGATAGAGTTTAAAAAAATACAGAAGAAAATATCACCTAACTGTTCAGCTTTTCACACACAGAGAGACGGTTAATAGATGGTTAGTATGGCGCAGAGAGAGTATGTGATCTGTTTAGTCACACACAAACATAAAATATTGACCTCTTTTTGTTGTTGTTATTGTATGGTGGAGTTCTATCTAGACACCTAAACAATATAAGGGTACATAATGTAATTTAGAATAATTTAACAACTAAAAGATACATAGGAGCAACTAAGAAATCATCGTACGATGGCAATTTAAATATGGTAATGGCATGATAGTTCTTACCGTTTCGATTGAACAGAATTAACCATGATAATCCAACGCTAGGGTGCACGAAGCACGTGTGTCGTGCGGCGGGTGCAAGCCTTGACTCGGCTATTGTATTCAGTTTTAAGTGAATTTAAAACATTATATGAACCACGCCCACTCACGCCAAATAAATTGGTGGTTGTCTACTCGCTAATGAAATCCTATCGGGTCACTGGCACACATGCAATATTTTAATTATTCGGCGTTTCATATTTCTTCAATATATGTTTGTGTAATAAATAGTATAACAAAAATATTGTATATCTGGTTAAAAAGTCCCTGTTAGTGTATCGATCGAAGACATTAATAAAAAATTGTGAAAGCTACTGACATAGTTCCTTGATATAATGACGATTTATGACTTACCTATCTTTTAGTGTAAAGTGTTAGAAAGTACATTGGACCACAAAGCCAAAATTTGGTAACCTAACCGGGTTCGCTTGGATTCGCCCAAAATAAAATCACCAGAACAAAGGATTTCAAATTAATGCCGCCTACATACTGACCAAAGTGAGACATCGAATGCATCAAAGTTTCACCATAAGAGTTTGCTTATTTATTTTCACACTATTTTCAAGTGTAAAATATTTAAAAATAGTTTTAACATATTGTACGGTGCTTTATTTAGTAATATATACTTTATTTTGGGATCACTCGTAAATAAGGGTACTAAGTTTACCCGAATGCAAAGAGAAATTCTGGTATGTTTAAATGTGGTATTTTCATAAGTGGAGCGGTATTCTGATATTTCTATATTTATTTACCACTGATCGGTGAGGTCACGTGGGAGTCATACTCTATTTTCACCCTAAAAATTGTTATCGATAAATCGTGGCGTGTGAAGGTCGCTTTCCCTCCCCATTCCTTCTTTGAAGACTTCCGTTGGCGTTCGGAGGAAAGAACTGTACCTAACATGTACTAAATAAATAAAGAAATTTCATAGAAAAACGTATATAAATCGCATAATACGTTATTTGCAAAAATGAATACCTCTGTATTCATGTATGTAGTTACTGGCTTTAAATACTTATTACACTTATATTTCCATTTATTAAAATTCTGAATTTAACGTTTTCGCATTTGAAACGAGATAATATAGTAAATAGCTCACCAGTTTAAATAAGGCATTAACGGTATAGCAAAGAAAGCTTATGCATCAGATACAAGTCGGCAAAATGGCATACTGCCAATTCTAACAGTTACAGAACTAGCATTTCCATAATTATGTTATTCGAAACGAGCAAATTATTTCAGGTCGTGTAATAATAATAAAGGCTGCCATTTAAATAAATAGGTGATTGTGATTTCCATCATAACAACTACTTGACATAATACGTGAATCAGGGACCACCGTTAATGTCAACTGTGACGTCATCGACTACTCCGTTTTTAGACAGGTCATCAATATCATGCGACCGACGCCAAATGACCCGAACGCTTCAACCACGTCTAATAATAGATACTCTGTGACAAATGATACAGTATGTAGGAAAATACAACGCTATATTTGACCAAACGGGCGTTCGTAGAGATTTGTTATGAGTTATTGTATGGCCGTCAAAAAGAAACATGAGTAATATCGTCCCTTTTAGATTTCGTTAGAGAAAATACTTTTTCTATTTAGGAATGGCGATAACCGTTATACGTGTACGTCTCCGTATATAATTTTATTCTTTTCGTCGTAAGAAAACTATCTTTGACATCGATAACTGTAAATACGTTTTCGGTGATTTGCTCACATTTGAAATTTTCATGAAGTATGTACAACTTTGGCGCTATAACAACAAATGATAAAAATAAAATAAAGTTAAAAATTAAAGGGGATCCACATACAAAAATCGAGTTATTTTATATTGCACGGTGGAGCGGAACCCATCGTGTAGTAGTCCTACTCGCACTTGCCCATTTCTTTTAAATTAGGCATTTTTTGAAGTTTCCCCAATTCTTAGCCTAACCTAATCTTATATTTATAGATAATTCATGTAAAAATACTCTTCAACCACTCATACAATTTCAATATCTTAGGAATAATAGATATTTGGTACTTGTTGCTAAAAACAGCTCCTTGCCGGATTTGATAAGAACACCATTCTCAATGATTAAATAGTGTATTTAATAAAGTTAGGGAAACCTGTTTCAGTCTCTTCGATTCGTTCATTATTATTAAATTATTTTTCTAGTTTACTCAGCATATTTCACTTTCTGTCAATAATCCCATTGAATTTCTATAATTATTTGGATTTAAGCTATAAACGATAACTCTTTTTTAAAAAGGTCATTAATAATTTAAATACATATATAAATAAATGGTTGCGATAGTAAATTCAGTGAAATTAATTTCTGATGAATGTCCACCTCAATCAAAATGACAATGCAATTTTTAGCGTCAAATGTGTACAATGGGATTCCAAACGCAAAAAGTAGTATAAATGGCGACTGCCGTCATGTTAAGCGACTAACTACCAATGATTCCATTAGTGTTTTTTGTTGAAGTTTTTTTAGCCCTGGCTTAAAAAAAAGGAAGAAGTACAAATCAGTCTGGAAGGAAAGCGGAACTTATTGACAGACATAGACTGTTGGAGACAATATACATTATATTTTTTGAAAACAGTAGATCAGGTGAATTAATATTATACACCTGTGTTGTTTACTAAATAATAAATTTAAATAAAGTACAACACAACATAGGTGGGAAATTGTATACATGTGACATAAATTCATGTCAACCATTCGCCCTATGGAAGGACAAATTGGCAGTTGAGATCCCCATCAAACAGGCAAATGGTTATTTGTGCAATAAGAGAGTAAAGTTTGGTTTTTGGAGTGTAAAGAATTCAAAAGTAATGAGTAACAAAATGATGAAAAATGATAGCTCTCCTGTGAACACATACAAGTTTCCACCTCAGTAGCGAGAAAATACAAGATGCACTTCAGAAAAATGATTGTAACTTGATTAAGAATACATTTATTGGTCTGGCATTACTGGTTTTTGTTGGCGCCTTATTAGCAAGTCTTTAAATAAATATTTAATAAATAATTCATAGGCCTACAGATTTTTAAAGTTGAGTGAAGCATTCGAAACTCATTCTTTAACCTTAATGATGTTAAATTCTATATAGATTCACTCATAGTTTCAACTTATTAGATTTTCACAGTAATAAACAAAAAACTGAATTGATAAAATATAAGAATTTATTTCTTTTCCACAATTTTTTTTGTTTTTTTTTGGCGAACTTTCGAAAAGTGCGACATTAAATAAAACTTTATATGAAAATCATCAGTAATGAAAATGTAACTAATTAATTTTAATTTCGTATCAATTGATTATACGATATTTCCGAACATTTATAGGATATTTGTCTTTAAAACACAAAACAATCAAAAATTCAATAGTTCCTAAAAATATTGTTAATGAAATAAAATGTAAGAGTGCAGTGTTTCTGCACGCTTCATGATCTAAAATTTTCTAAGCTTTCCACCCGCGGTTTTGCTCGCGTGGACTACACAATTTTACCGGGACAGTTAAAAGAACGCAATGCTCCAGAACATTGTAACACTTTCTAGGACATTCTGAAACTTAATTACCTAAGAAATCTCAATACTTAATTTCATAAAAATCCATTTAGCTATTTTAACTTGAAGAATAGCTATCCTACAAGTGGGTCTCAAAATCAGTCAGTCGTTTTGGAGATTAACTGGAACAGACAGACAGACTAACAGGCACTACGATTTTTTTATGTATATAAAAAAATAATTGATTTTCACTCCTGACAACGCCCATTTTATGTTTGCAAAATTTCAGTAAAATCGGATCAGCCATTTCGACAATTAGCCCTAACAAACAGACAGATAAATACACAGACAAAAACCAACTTATGTCACCTCTGATAACCTTCTTTTTATGTCTGCGAAGATTTATTGAAATGGTTTAGTCGTTTTGGAGATTAGCCGGAACAAAAAGACTGACAGACAACCAAACAGACAAAAAATTACATATATCACTCCTGAGAATCTATTGTTAATATCTGCATATTTTCAATCTTTAAAAGTTTAGCTCGAACATACATATAGTTAGACAGACAGACTAACAAAAAGTATCGTATGTTATTCCTGACAATCTTTTAATCACATCTTTGAAAGTTTCATTGAAATAAGTTCAGCCCTTTCGGAAATCATTTCAAACAAAGAGACGGACGGGTAAACAGACAGATAAATAAAAGATAAAGTATGTCACTCCTGATAATCATTTAATCAGATCTGTGAAGTTTCATTGAAATCGGTTCAGCCGTTTCGGAGATAAACTCGAGCATACAGACAGACGGACAGACAGACAGACAAAAAGCAGCTTATGTCACCCATGATAATGTCTTCTGTATTTCTGCCAAGTTTCATTGAAATCAGTTCAGCCGTTTCGGAGGTCAGCTCGAACAGACAGACAGACAAAAAGTAGCCTATGTCGCCCCCGATAATGCACTCTGTACGTCTGCCAAGTTTCACTGAAATCGGTTCAGCAGTTTCGGAGATCACCTCGAACAGACAGACAGACAGACAGGCTGATAGACAGACAGATACTACAATTTTATTAATATAGATTAGAAACATAATGAATTTTCGTACAACATTCCTCTCTTTACTAGGGGAAGTATTGGATTTTCATACACTTTTCTCTGCCACGGGAATAAAGAAGGACTTTCCGCCTTCTTCTTTAAAGAGTATTAGAGCGCTTTCCGAGCAGGTGTAGTATAAGTATTTTTGTATTTATGAACTTTGGAATACCTGGATGTAGCATCGCGAACTAACTAGGTACCGATGCACCCTTAGTAAGTCAGCTGGCTATGTACGCACGCGTCAACTTGAACACACTAATTCCATAGTGCTTCATTGATAGTTCAGTCACAAGGAGTCTAGAATTTTTATCTCGTCTGTGTTTATATTAGTATATTTTACTTTCAGCAACGAGTGCGAAAAATAATCGATAATCTAAAGAAGTAAATATAACTAACTTAATAATCGCTTTGGACGGTAATAATTCTGGGTTAAGTAAATGTATTGATTTTCAAGAAGTTGCGGCAATCGTGTTTACTGTTTCATGGTGGCTTCAGACTGCGGGACACTGCGCCACGCCAAGCCGGCCGTCTCGCTACAACTCATTGCTCGTTATTTGCACGACGGCAGTAGCAATTGCATTACCTTGTTAAGAATTAACCACATTAATATTGAATTAAGTTCTCAATTGAACTCGATACTGTAGTAAGTGGTTTTTCTTTCTGCTAACCGAAACTCAAAACTTTGATATTAGGTTAAATTCTTATTTAAATGTACGAGAAAATGATTTAGAGTAATAGTGGCAGTTGCTGAAACATCTTGAGGCAAACCGAGAGCGAGGTGGTACATGATGCTCTCGTCTCGCTTCGGCTTGCTACCTCTAAGTCGCGTGCACTCAAATCTAACTAAATAGTAAAAAAGTATAGTACGTAATCGCAAAAAGCCGAATAACAGCAGTGAGTCAACGTATCATTCGAAGAGTTTCCGAACTGCGGAAGATTCGACAAGGGTGAATATGGTGAGCATTCGGCAAGACCGTGCAGAGTTTTTTTAAGGCCGAATGATATGTTAAGGGTTTATTCACAACAACACTTTGGTTGTTTAGGAATCAAAACGAATCTATTCGCTCGCGTTTTCACGCTTTTCCTTATTGCATTGTTAAATGCAACATAGTTCTAAAATGTCTGTACTTACTTGAATATGGGTGTCCTTATTCGACAGAAAATATTTGAAATTTTTGGAGGTGTGGTGACCGAGACTTAAAAAGGAAACGTGAAACATTATTGTGACGTCACTAATACATACAGAGGTCGATCACCATGCAAACAAGTGCGATACGTAAAACATCGTAGCTGTAATCGCTAGTTAGTGAAGTTATAAAGCAGATCAGCTATGAATTTTTAACAATCGATTGTTCTTTGAAAAACCACACATAAAATTTATAAAAAAAATACTCAAATACTCCAGATTGTCTATATTTATATAAAAAGTATTCAAATGTGAAAATTTTTGATCCCTATGATGTCCATCCACGAAAGGTAACCAATTTTTTATGCGGTTAGCCTAGAATACAGTCAGATCTTTTGAAATATCATTAAAATGAGCATGAAGATTACTAAATTCTTTCAGAGTTTTCAATCTTCCAAAATTTTACAAATGTCCTAGAAATTTGCAAAAATAACATTTTCCTATGCATTTTCTTAATGATTCTACGACAAAATACACTCAACAAAATTTTAAACTAAACTAGACTAAACTAGATACTAAAGATCGTTTAGTTTAACAAGTAAGTTATTGTACTGCTTTTTACGATTTTTATCTTAGCATCCTAGGTAGTACAAATACAAATAGTTTGTCTATGCTGAAATACACTTTTGTAAAAAACGTACAATTTTTTAATCACATAAAATACTTAAAAAATCCACATTATTGGTATTTGTACACACAATACTGTTTAAGATGTTTTTCATTATGTTTATTTTATCGGCTCCGTTGAATTGTTCTAGCAACAACAAACACCACTCATGTAACTATCAACCTATTTCAGGACATTTCAAATATTTAAACATAGTCTACTATAGGACCTTACTCGTAGCAAAGTTTTATTATTCAAGTTGTTCATTAAATAAAACAGCAAAAGGAACTTTATTAACACGATCGCGGTTTGCTACGAAATGGAATCTTTACTGGTAGGTATACTGGGTTAATGTTATGAATATTATATTACAAATAGGCAAAAGCTTGGTTACCAATGCCTGAAACGAACTCAAGCTAATTTAGGATCAGAACCGTGTTTATTTAATATCAAGTTCTTGAAGTGAAAACATACTTTCTCTGAATGGTGAACGAAACTGAACCGTCACACACTCGGGTAGGTGACGGTGAATCTGTCTATTATACTCGGCTCCAGTCGTTCGGTAAAGTATACTGTTTGATAACGAGAACATTGGACTCAGTCGGACTCGCACATTAAAAGTTTCTTACCACCGTACTATATAAAAAATTAAAAACTTAAAAAACCCCCGACTAAAAGCGTCGGGGACCTCTAAGTTAACTTAAGATATCTAATAATTAGCGGTCCCCAACGCTTTTAAGGATCAAAAATTATTAGGCAATGAACAAAATTCTATAATTTCACACTTTCAAAGGTTAGTTTTTTTTTGTGTCGGGGGTTTTTTAAGTTTTTAATTTAATTTTTATTTCAATATTTTTAAACTTTTGTTCAGTTAAACTAATTCATACATGATCAGACAAAAAAATATTTTTCTAGTTTTTAGTTTTCATTTCGTAAGTTCATCATCATCATCATCATCAGCCCATTCTACCCCAATGCAGGGGCTTAGGCCTCCCCCAGGGTGAGGAGGGGGTTTGGAGCTTAAATCCACCACGCTACTCCACTGCGGGTTGGGGATTGTAACGACCGCCATCTATTGACAGCGTCCGCAACCGACTGCTTGACGTGCTCTCCGAGGCACGGAGTCAGTGATAGTTAATGTACTTAAGTCAGGAAAATTCATTGGTCATACCCATATTGAAGGATTTGTGAAAAAAAAGTAATTCCCTATTTTCCAGTGGCGGTATAGTATTCTACTAGTCAAGTCCTTTCATCTGATACCCATATTGATGGAATAGTGAAAAAAAATATGTACTTCGCCACTTTGTTGTGGCGGCCATCTTGGATTTGAAATTAGTCATAGTGTATAGTATTCTACTAGTCAAGTCCTTTCATCTGATACCCATATTGATGGAATAGTGAAAAAAAATATGTACTTCGCCACTTTGTTGTGGCGGCCATCTTGGATTTGAAATTTGTTATAGTGTATAGTATTCTACTAGTGAATTCCTTTCATTTGATACCCATATTGATGAAGTAGTGACAAAATATGACGTCCGCCATTTTGTGGCGGCGGCCATATTGGACTGATTTTCATCAAACCTAGCTAAGAACACTCCTGACTAATTCACCTTTCACATGAAAAAATCTGCAACTATATCGATTTATCCGTTTCGGAGCTACGATGCCACGGACAGATACACAGATTCACAGATACACACACACGTCAAACTTATAACACCCCTCTTTTTTCGTCGGGGGTTAAAAAAGACGTTCCCTGTATGACGACTTTTTTTAATTTTTAACTTTATTTTATTTTTATTATTTTTTAATAAGGCGGCCATAGTTAAACATCTTCACTGAAAATTTCAAGTGTCTACCTATTACGGTTCAGACAATACAGTCCTGTGACAGACAGACAGACGGACGGACTTACGGAAAGCGGAGTCTTAGCAATAGGGTTCCCGTCGGTAGCCCTGGGGTACAGAACCCTAAAAATTGTAATCAACCAAAATCATAAATTATAATTATGTAACTACGCGTTAAGCTAGTCAGCCATAACTCGTGAACTACGTGACCCTTGGTGACCCTATATAGGGATAATAATTTTCATTGTAAGTGCTGTGTACAACGTACAAGTGTTATAGTTTTTTCAGTTTAGAGCTCCAAAAGGTAGAAGGGGGTTACACAACTTACTTTAGAAGGCCATTTTAGAATAAAATATTTCGTAAACAAGACTTTACTTTAAAAAAAACCTCATGGTAATATATAAAACACGTATATATTTAACGAGACTACACTTTCGGACGCACGTAAAAAAAACTTTTTTTATACACTTCTATGTAGGTAACAGATTACCGGTTACAACGTGGAGAAACTATAATGGTTACTTGTGAGACTACAGAACCCTGAAAAGTGCTATAAGACTTCTATGCTATTCTGGCTTTACATGGTGTACTTACATAATACAAGATGGTAACAATTTAAGTGAACCGTTTTCAAAAATTAATTAATTAATGGTACGTTCTATTGTGTCGACTACTACGTGTATATACATGTTTATCATCACTTATATATTTTTTATATTAAAATTATCATTTATTGGCTTTTTTATCGAAGTCGGTTGAATTCCTTGTTATAAATTTGTTTCATTTGACGTCACAATAACACATGCAACTAGGTAACGGATACTATCTTCGCGAACTGCCTTACACCAAACTAACTTAACTCGAGCATGAGGAGGCCATATTAAGTAGTCGAGGTCATTAGTCCAAATAGAAATAAAATTATTTATGTAAAATTGGTTCCCGCCGCAAGATTATATCTAAGCACGGACTCAGTGCTTGTAAAGCTTGCGTTATGCTTGACGTCAGTCAGCGTCATATACACAATTGCTGAATTTTGCAGTGTAACATAAGATTTGTAAAAGTTTTAATTATTCAACTAAAATTATTATAGTTACTCATTGTAAAGTATTCTTCTAATAAAATAATATTATAGTATCATAATACGGAATTAAGTTATTGAATTAAAAATGAATTTCAAAGTTTGTTCAAGATTTCCACTGACCACCTTCAACTTCAGTGCTTCTTAGATTGCAATTTTCATGTAATCCTAAAAACATGTTATATAATATTTTCAAGAAATCTGACCTGAAAATGTTGATTCCTTAAAGGCACTTAAATAACATGGATCGAAATGGATTATCTTCAGGGACTTTTCAGTTTGCAGGTATCGTCGTCTGCCGTCGCGGTCCCAGCACTGCGTCAATATCGACCAGTCGCGCTTATAAATACGCGGCTAGCACGCGAGCTTTGCCGTGCTAAGCCACGTGCCGGCCGGCTACCATTTAAAAGTTGCGTTTGTCCTATAAACGCTGCGCTTTCATCCAAGGACTACACTGACACAATACAGATATATAGAATATCGACAAACCAAAAATAAATTACAAAAACGTCTTAATTTATCGCGAAATCATGATTAATAAAACATATTATTCAATATTATTTGTGTACGACGGGCACTCAGGGTCAGTGGCATGACGGTAAATAAGGAAATAATCTAGATCAAATCAGGTCTATAACTACGTTGATCTATATTATTGTGCCAAGTGTTGCGGTATAAACGAGCACCAGCAATACAATCATAAATAGCAGTTATCTATACTAATATTATAAAGCTGAAGAGTTTGTTTGTTTGTTTGTTTAAACGCGCAAATCTCAGGAACTACCGGTTTAAATTGAAAAATTATTTTTGTGTTCGATAGTCCATTCATCGAGGAAGGCTATAGGCTATACTACATCACAATACGACCAATAGGAGTGGAGCATCAATGAAAAATGTTGCGAAAACGGAAAAAATTATTCCTTTTGAGAGCTTCCGTCGCGCGCGCTGCGTAAACGGTTGATGGTAAGCAAAAATCATGTATTACGGAATTGTTTCCCTCTAAAAGTTCTAACCAAAAGTCCGCAACAGCATATGTGTATCTTTTAAGGTTACCTTACTATAACCTTTTTTATGACAATCAAATTTCTAACATAATGTAGGTACTAATTGCGAAGATGTTTTTTAAATGTGATATTAATCCTTATCAAATTAAGTACGTTAGTTGTCTTAAGCATTTCATGCATATTATAATTGCCCTTTACATCATACAATTTAAATTAATATCTTAGCAGTTTTTATCGAAATACGAAAACAATAGCGGGAGAAAATAAATTCGCTGTCTGCCACTATTCGTTAACTTTTTACTGCCAAACGACGCAATAGACTTTGATACGGTTTTCAGTAATATCTTATTTTCTTATTATCTTATAATCTAATAACAGAAGTACTTATTATAAAGCTAAAGAGTTTGTTTGTTTGTTTGTTTGTTTGTTTGTTTGTTTGAATGCGCTAATCTTTTCTTAAAAATTCTTTTTGCCTTTGATAGCCTGAATCTAGTGGAGGGTTATAGGCTATATATTTGAAAACGAACTGTCTGTCTATTCGAACAAATCGGCTTCGGCCAAAACGGCTTAACCGATTTTGATGAAATTTTATACATATGGAAAGGATGTAGTCCAAAGTGACATACAGAACTTTTTGTATGTCTGTCTGTACGTCCATCTGTATAAACCGATTTTAATGAAACATCACAAGTATGAAAAGAAGGTCGTCAAAACTAAAAAATGTTACTTTTTGTCCATCTGTCTGTCTGTACGTGTATCTGTCTATTTGAGCTAATCTCCAAAACGACTAAACAGATTTTAAAGAAACTTTGCAGACGGGAAAGAAGGTTGTCAAGAGATTTGACATTAGCTACTTTTTGTCCTTCTGTTTGTCTGTATATCTATGTGTCTATGCAATTAAATTTTACCTATTCAAGCTAATTTTCAATACGGCTGAACAGATTTTAATTAAACTTTGCAGACGTGAAAGAAGGTTGTCAAGAATGTCATAAGCAACTTTTTGTGTTTGTTTGTCTGTCTATCTGTCTGTTGTTTGTCCACACTGATCTATCAACTACTACAGCCAAAACTACTAAGTCTAGGAAGCTTAAATTTGGAACATAGGTTTTTTTATAACGTGAGCATTAAGTTAAGAAAGGCTTTTTTAGAAATTTCAAACTTAAGGATGAAAATGGAAGGACTCAAATAATGACGTGTTTCAGGGTTTTTAGATTTCCACATTTTAAGGGTGGGAAAAGGGAGATGAAAAATTGTATCGGTTTTTTTAAAGGGTGGAAGGGGAATGAAGATTGAAAGTTTGAATGGGTGTGACCAAAATTGGTTCCAGTAAAAAGTACGTATAAACCATCTCGGATGTTAATAGTACTTATAACAGGAATTTGTAGTCTACGCAGGCGAAGCTGCGGGCGGTCGCTAGTTTAAAAATAAATGTCAGTTCGATATATATGTAATTTTCAATAGTTCTGTTTTTGTTAATTTATCAGACGTTACCTACTCTATAAATTGTATCAACATGGTGTTTGATAGGGAAATTGATTGAAATTGAAATTTCGGTAGAAAAAAATAGATATAAAGGGGTAACATGGGAGAAGAATGGAAATCAGTTTCGATAGATTGCAAACGTTATAAGCTAATAGTAGACATGCTTATTGAAACGTGAAAATTGATTGTGTTTACATCGTGTATATTACCATACCATCAGAACATTAATTACCCACTGCAAGGGCTTAGGCCTCCCCTTCAGACGAGGAGGCTTTTAGCTTAACCACCGCGCTGCTCCAGGGCTGGTTGGTGGTTTTTAACGACTGCCATTTATTGGCAACTGGGACCGACGCCGACGGCTTAACGTGCTCTCCGAGATATATAAGTTAGAAAAAGCTCATTGATACATGTCCTGAGATTCAAACCACGGCCTTCTAAACAAGAAGCGGTTTCGCTACCACTCGGCTATCGCAACACATATCATATCCAAAATGCTCCGAAGGTACCTAGAGAGGTGTGTTTTGATTGATTTTTGTTTGCCAAGCAGATAATACAATTAATAAAGCAATTTTCTTTGCTAATAATAATAATATTATTATTATTATTAATACGAAAAAACATCAATCACTTTTTCTACGTCATCTTCATTTATACAATTAACTAACGTTGTATAGAAAGCGGAGTTGAAAAAATATTGCGGTTAAAATAAAGAATTATTATTTTATGTTACTTTCAATGTCTGAAACGTTTACTATGTTTGGGTAAATAAAATAAGAAAAAAAAAAATTATGTAGTCTCTTTTTACTCATCGCAATGTTGATGGTGAGTCGTATTCTTTTATTACTTTTACGAATTGCGGCTAGTTTGAGGCCATGGAAATATATTAAGTTGTGACATCACAAAAAAAAAAACAACATACAGAATGGACATATCGAAATAGTACAATTTTCTATCGTTTCATACAGAGCTTTATAACTAGGATTATTACAATGTGTATCACATTAAGGCCACATTTAATATGAACGGGAAATGAGCGCTGTGTAGTCCCCTGGGGGACTGATCTAGGGAATTTAGTGGAACGAGCGAAATTAAATATTCTGCTGTATGCAAGTATCCGTATTTTTATTTAAATTAAACGTGACGTAAATTTCTATAATATATATATATATATATATATATATATATATGAGGTTACTATATTATGTGTGTTAAAATCTACGTTTTGATTTTTTTTTGTTTTTTTAATAAATGATGGACAATTTAAATAATCACAATTTTCAATTCCCATCTCGTTAATTGAAATAGCGATAGATAGTAGAATTGTAAACGATTGATTTAATTTTTATTTTATATATAATTTTAATTTAAACTAAATAATTAGAGCTAATTTAAGAAAGAAAATAAAAGGCAACAAATAATTACATTAATTAAAAACACTACATACAAACAAAAGTCCATTTCTTAGTAAGCAATAAAACAGTACAGTACACAATGCCAATTACAAAACATCTGATTTTGTTTCTGTCTGGACTTATTTCACACAGTCACCATTAAATAAATTATTGTAAGAGCGACACATTCTTATAAAAGAGTTATTTTGTGACACAAGATATTGTTACAGTTAAGTAGGGCAAACATACAAGGTTTACGAATCGATCGTTCTTGCACCTTGAAAATACCTTGGTAATCAGATCGCTACCCAGGTGGTGATAATACATGATTCGATACAGAATAATAATATCATGAAAGCTCCACCAAGATTAGGAACTTTTAAAATGGAATCGCAGTCTTTGTATTCAGGTCCCGAGCGTCTGATTCCCAGTTTAATGCAAGCAAATCATTTTTGCAGAAATTCAATTTTCATACTATGCACAGTCTAAGCTGGTAGTTAAACATTTGAGCAATATTCCAAAAATTTCCTGTGTAAAAAACCAATAGGCAGTGAATTTTCTTGAATTGTTTCGTAGTACCTATTACGAAACTCAACACTTTGTTTGCCTTTTTATATAATGTAGTC
Source organism: Luffia ferchaultella (assembly GCA_949709985.1). Lineage (NCBI taxonomy): Eukaryota > Metazoa > Arthropoda > Insecta > Lepidoptera > Psychidae > Luffia > Luffia ferchaultella. The sequence goes on from OX453247.1 coordinate 24,054,070, forward strand.
ATAGGGCCTAAAAGAACCAAACCAAAGGTCTTTTTGGAACCAAAGATCAGTCCAAGATTTCTGATTGAGTACACCCGTTCGAGTGCACCACTGGCTCCTTCATAGTCAAAACTTAGGGGAAATTGGTTTTTAATGAATTATATTTGGCTTCTTGAAACGTTAAGGCTCATTACATTTTGTGTACACCAATTATGTTCTGTATCTAAGTTTTCTTGTAATAATTTACATTCTGAGTCGCAACTGATTTTACAACCGACTTTCGCTAGCGTAAGCTAAGCATTCGCTATAAATCTTATGAAGATGTTGACAAAAAAAAACGAACAATAGTTGACCTAACTTAGATCCCAGAGGAATTCCGGTTTTAGCAAGAAGTGGATCAATCTCATGCACATAAATATATCATAATAGTTACTAATTGCTTTCCTCTATCAAGGTAGGAAGTAATCCAACGCAGCAAGCTACCGTGAATCAATAAATGCTCAAGTTTGATTAATAAAACTCTATGATTTGTCGACCGAAAGCTTTGGTGAATTCTGTTTGAACATATAATCAACTTGAGATTTTCGTTAAATGATTTGAAAGAATATCCGTGTATGTAAGTTAGTGAGAGTTGAATGTCTATTAACAAAACAGGTATATATATATATATTTGTTTATTATAATATTTTTTAGAATGATTATACAAAATATGGATAGATAAGCTTTTTAAATATTTTGCCAAAATACATATTAGATGACAATAAGTTACATCAGATTTATTCCTATTTTGGTGATTCGTGTCATTTTAGTTAATTTTCAGTTATCATCATTCATTTCAGTTAGTAATTGTTACAGTGTTATCGTTAAAGGCTTTACCTATGCTAGAATACAGAGGCGTACGAATATGGGGTGAAGGATATAAGGACCGACATCGAGAGATCTCAGTTGGTACATGCCGTTTTTTTTGTATTATTGTAATCATTGAAAGAACAATAATGGTGCGAGGGAAAATTCGGCGTATTGTTATAGGAAGTGTCAATAGAATATATGGTGACGAAGTACCAAATAAATTAGCGATATCTAGATCTGAGTCCGCTTGCTGCCTATCATATATAAAACTGTTAGGCAAGTCGTTCGTATTTCGCTTAGATTTAAGAAAGACTCGAAAAACTTTAATATTTATTTTTACGTTACATGACGCTTTTGACGTATGAAACCAAATTTTTAAAAGAAGCAAGTTTTTGTACAAAGAGAAAAAGATACAGAACGATTTTTGTTCGTTTTATTTTTAAAATACTATTTCTTTGTTTTTATTTTTTTAATTAAATCAGGCGTTAACCAACTGGGTTGTGAGTGGGGATCTTTGTTTTTTTTTTATTCTTGTATTATCGTTAATAACCATACAAGCAATATTATAATATATTTGCACGTATTCACCACATTTTAGTGAAGCATATTCGTCCCAATGTATTTTAAAAAGTCAGTAATGAACTTATTAAAATTAAGTAGTTTTCCTGAATCAGTAATAATAGCAATAAAAGTGAATAAAAGTTATTGTGCCCGAGAGTCGCACTTGAGTTCATTTGTAATGATAATTCGAAAGGGGATGGTGGTAGTCTACACGACAGCGCACAACAGGCTCGCTCATCAACAACATCGGTGATTACAAGGGCAAATATTTTATTGTTTGCATTTATATGTAATATGTTTAAATGTAGTAAAGAAAAAGTGTTCAAAAAATCATAAATTTAATTATTTTTAGGTCACTCAGCTTAGACAAGGACGTTTCTATTTTACCACAGTTCCGTGTTATATTTGGAAAATTAAACTCAACTTAGATGAAAATCTTAACATTGGGTATCAATAGGGCCATTTCCTCATATTTGCTTATAAATCTGTAAATAATATAATACGAGGATTTGAAGCAATATAGACTATACATACATACAATGATATTTTAAGGTGCACACTTGATTTGCAGTTAAAGATCCTCTATATAAGACACATTTCAGTTTTGATTTTACTGGAAGCGGCAATTAATACTTAACCTTATATTTGTCCTTAAATTTGGGGGAACTATAACAACAATGGACAGTACATCGATGATCGGAAACGTCTGTACAATTTATACAAGACTCAAACCGAGTTTCAGTAAAACATGTCGAATAATAATCACTATTTAAAGCATTTATATTCACCTCAATTGGTTTTAACTTTAAATCACGAACATTCTGATATGTTGATATTGCCACTATTTTCTATTGTAGTGAGACCAAAAACTCACATAATTTATATTAATTTTTATGCTATATAGACATTAATCTGAATTTATACAATAGTTAATTGAATCCATTCAATGTTTGATGTCTGTGCGGAGTTTATCATATTTGGAACTGACAAAATCCACTCATTACTTCAAGTCTTTCAGTTCTTGTTTGACAAGAGGCAGGTCTTCCTGTATAGCTTAAATATATAAAATTCACTCGAAAGCTCCCATTATTCTTCGATAGCAGAAGCGACTTTGATCTTATGCACCGAATCGTTCTTTTTGTGAACAAAATAAAACGAACAGTAAAACGAAGATTTTGCAAACAGATTTGTTAACTTTATCTGCTATTTCTTCGGTCACCAATGTTGCAGGGCGCTTAGAGCAAAGGCATTACTAATTGAAGCATTGAAGTTATTTCAGGTTTAAATTCAGTATACCATGCATTTCTTAAGTTATGTTTTACTAGTGAAATTTACCCGGCGAAAATAATTAATTATCACGCGAACCTCCATTTTTTTTAAATATTCGTACAGGAGATGCAAATAATCAAGACTATTAAAAAAATAGGATAAATAAAAATGATTTTACAGCTACGTTCGCTACGGACCCGCATGTATTAATTTGTGTTGTTTCAAAGAGTAAATATCTCATTCTCACTTTATGTCAACTCCTCTTAAATATTCAATTGGGATAGTTAGATTGTGTCACGGTCGTGTATCGTTTTAGGTTGATAAATATAACCCATAACTTCCGGCTTTCGATTCATCTCCTCAAAAGTCTAATTAAATAATTCCATTTTTTAGTTTATCCTTGAGTTATATAAGTAATCCCCGTACATAAAATCATGTTTCTATATGCACTGTATTGGGCTATGTGTTGATATTCATTATTTTAAACAGCAATTAGTCGCTTCAGAGCAATGCACCAAATCAGCCCCATAGAGATTTAATCTTGAAAATCAGTAAGAAATCACATACAAGTAAAAACACGTTTATAATAATTTGTTTGGTAAATTTTGAAAAATTTTGAAAAAATTGTGCTTTTTGATTCCTTACTTACTTATGTGTGGTAACTTCGTACAGCATTATTGTCAGTCTGCCTGATGGAGTTTTTCATTTTTTTAAATTTAGACTACTGATGTACAGCTCGATAGGTAGGTATTGCTGCAGAAATGTTAATAGTGGTATTACGTACAAGATAAAATTAGCTAAGTCTCTATTAAGATAACATAATTTTATTTAGAAAAATAATATACACATTTTGTTAGTAACCATGACATTAATCAGATTTGTAATTACTATTCTGATCTGGAACTTGGTCCCGTGTCAGTCCGTTAGAATTTTTTGCTATTGCCACTTTTGTGATGTTTAGAGCTTTAGACTTGGGTTTCTTGATGTAGGCTTTAACGTAAAAATCGATGAAGAGAACCAGCATGAAAAGATTCTGCGGTAGAAAGATAGCGGCTGTCCAGCGAGGGTAGGCGCAGTCGGGCTCCACCACGATCAGCGCAAAATGTATCACACACCACAGGAATTGAATCTGGAATTTAATTAAGTTAGTATTGAAATCATTATCATTAATATGTTATGTTACTAATGAAATTAAATTGACAATTTCGGATACGTGAAAGATCGACTGTCATGTTCGAAATCTATGTTAGAGACAGAATTTTGAAAACTATATTTAACTTGTCCTTATATCCAGTAGATGTAATGGAGCATTAAAAAGACAGACTGACTCCGAAGACGCCAAATTTTTATATTAATTTAATTTAATTTTACTAGAAATTTTAAATTGCTTTGTTTTCAATTTTTTTTTAACTCATTTTCCCATATAAACGAACACAAATCGGGAAAGTTGATAAATAGCCGTCAAACAAATTTATTACGCAAGCATAAAGGCTCACCTACCGATCACGATAAAAATACGATTTTGTATTCGTATGTTCTAAAATAAATAAAAACTCCATAGTTTATATATGAACGTTGTCAATCGAATTGCGTATTAGGTTTCAATGAATCTCACAATTTGAAGTTGCGTGATGTATTTCTTCCACCATACTGAGTTCTTATACTCTGGCCGAATCACCGTCAGCAAATAATATCCGTACATGATCACATGCACGAATGAGTTGATCACACCCACCAGCGTGCCGTGACCACCTGGAAATATATAAACGTTCTTTAAATGAAAAGAAACTTAGAACAATTAAGTACTTGAGTTATGTTATATCTTTTAAAACTGATCAATATTACAATCAATACTGCTTGTGAAACATTGAAAAGGACTGAGAACTAAATTTTTGTGAGACTAAGCTGTGTCTATACTCTAAAGACTACTAAATATTTTAATCAACTAAGAAATATATATTAGTAGAGTACGTATCGTTTAAAGCGAGCAAACAGTGTGTTTATTCAAGTTAAATATTTGTTTCATGTCAAATGACATGATTGGAAAAAGTACTTATTTGTGTTTATTTATTATTTTTACGCTATATTTTAGAATCCTTCAACCCACACTGGAGCAGCGTGGTGGATTAATTGGAAGAAGAAGAAAAGGAATGGAATTTCTAAAATTAGTGAGGTTAATAGCAGCAAATATTTACTTATACTTGCTTACGGTTGCGATACGCTCTACGCAGCAGGTGAGGCTATAATTGATCCCTACTCTTTAAAAAAGCATAAAGCTGTTTTTAATTAATAAAGGATAGTTATGAGTACTCTATTCAGATGAACATTTCTTAGCTCAAATTCGAAATTATTATTTTGGGATTTTTTGATAAAAATTAGCTGTTGCATAAAAAAATATATCGAAGGCATTTTAGATATTTTAAGTTTAATTGGTTTATAGATTGACTTCGTTGGAGGTGCATAATTACAACATGAAAAAAAATTGGCCAAGTTTGAATGTTACCAGGGTAGTAGGTGATAGCGGCCCATACCAGTGCCACCATGCCCGTGTGGTGGTATACGTGTAGGAATGTGATTTGGCTGTTCTTTTTCCGCAGGACAAAAAACACCTGAAAGTTTAATTTGTAAAAGGTTTACTTCAAAATGTCAGAAGAGGCAAAGAGCGTTAAATTCGGTTTTATTAAATTGTTGTTAAATGATTAAAGACGATTGTATTTATTTTTTTAAGATGTTCCCTCGCAGGATGTTTCCAAATTACTTTGCTAAGAGACGTTTGGTTATTTGCTTTTTAACATAAATGACAAATATAGACTAAAGATTGGTCTCGCTCGTACTTTTACTAGACCCCGCCTGAGTGCAAATGATATAGTGATGATTTGTTGACCTCTATAGAATTAAAAGAAACTGCTCAAGCTGTTATTGATTACTTGTTGAAACCGGGAAAAAGCATTGCAGTAAGTTTTAATAATTGTAGTAATATTAATTATTACTTTAATTCACACCTAAACATTTCATTCGTTTTATGTTATTTCTAATGGATTTGTATTAACTGGCACAAAAGTGACTTTTTTTTAAACATTTCTTTAACATTCTCAAATTTAATTAATTGGTCAAAGTAATCTGACTCTAAATCACTGATTATACTCTTACTATCTAATAGAAATTATGTCAGTAAAAATACTAAAAAAAAACATTAGAATAGAACTAAACATTCAATATAAACATAATTTGAATTCAAGTTACGTTCACTATGAAGAAAATTTAATTATCTCTGCGCATAAATTATTTTAGTTTTTGTCATTGAATATCAATTTTACTTTACTATGTAACGAAAACTATGTGATTATCCGATGGAACACATTCTAAATTTATTCAACAGCTTTGGATGCGTTCACAGTCTCTTAAAAAGTGGTTGACGAATCGACCACAATGGGGACGACACGCACTCGGCGTTCTTAGCCTAGTGGGCAGCGACCCTGCCTGCTAAGCTGGAGGTCCCGGGTTCGAATCCCAGGTCGGGTCAGTATTTATATGATGAATATTAATACTGGCACCGGGTCTTGGTTGTTATATGTATGTGGTGTCTTCGCTTGGTACCCAAAATACAAGCTAATGCTTAGTTTGGGGCCAAGACGTTGTTGTGATTGTGTGTGTTATTATTATTATTATGTCTATTCTGAATTTCAGTCTTATGACCCCTCTGTTTGTCATTTTCGATCAGATTTGGGTAACGTATAAATTTAACATTTTATTAAATTTTCTTTACTTTTTTTACTTTATAAGCCAATTCACGAGCAGATTTGTTTATGTATGTACGTCTCATGGTGTTATATTGAGTTTGCAAGTGAAACTTATTATTCATAAACATGCATTATTTTAGTATTGTAATTCTATATTAGTGTTTTTTTTTTGCATTTAAAAAACAAAATAATTAAAGAAGAATGTGTCTTTGAAACGTTTTTTTAGTAACTGTTAGTTTGCGCCTCTTGAAAATTGGAGTCAAACGACCCTGAGTTACGACATCAAAAGATAAATTTAGTGGTTACAGAAGATTTGCTGAGGTCCGTGCTGGTGTAGTGTCATTTATGAAATTTTTTAATTCTGTACTGGAAGATCGTTGTTAGTATATCAGTTCCAAAATTTAGTTGACGTGATCGTATTTTAGATTTAAAATATTGTATTACAATTTATTTTATAAACATGCAAAATTCCAGCTCGGTCAGTTATAAAGTAATAGAGTAGTGAAATGGTTATGTCACATGTGTTATGTGATGTTACAAACATGTTACTAAAAAGCTAGTGACAAAATATATATTTGAAGGTTTCATTATGAGTGCAATATTGAATTATGCTCTAAGTGTATAAAGAAGGTTACATACCGTATCCAATAAATCCAGCCATTTAAGGAGGAAATAGTAATAGACATAGCTGGCGACAAGCATCGCGTGCTCAGAGTTGGAGTAATCGACTGGCTCACACACCCAACGGTAGGTCCAGCCCCACGCGTTCCACACGGACTGACCAATAAAATGTAACAGTTAGCTTGAGCCCATGAACAAAAATAGTAACGACTTACTAAAATTATATATTTTATCAAGTGGTTGTACTTAGAACAGTGCAGTTAGTGAGGTAACGTGCGTTAAGATGCGGCTCACTTATGATTACGTGATTCAAATCCACTACGATTATTTAAATAATATTTTTTATATATACTGTTCGTGTTTCCGTATATAAATCAAGTAGAACCAGCCTTGGCAGCTTTTAGGATATCGGTTCAAGCTTTTATTACGCCTTTATTACGACTAACTAGTGTCAATTCTTTGTTTTTGTAAAAACTAGCAGCAGACCATTAATTATATTGTAGAAAATTGTTAAATCTAGTATTTGTAATTTTTATGCAATTGTAAATCTGCCCTTCTCTAACGCACACATACGTACCTAGCTAAAGAACTGCTGTCTATGAATGAGCACCGTAACTACTATCATTTATTAAAAATTCAGCTTAAGAAAGTAGTGAAAATTTTATTCACTACCAGATTGTAATAATCTGGTTTGATAAACATGATATTAATTCCAAAACATTATTATTCGAGATCTTGGCCTTGACTATACGCCTTGCCGTTGATGGCCTCCATGGAACATGCAGTGCATGAGGTTCCGGATCAATTCCTGTGTCGGTACATGTTGGAATCGTACATTATAACGCGTAGCTGAGTCTGGGTGTCCCTCGTTTGTGGATGTTGTGGTATTGGTAATAATAATACAAGGAACTTTAGTTTGATGCTAGTGCATTATGTGCGAATTTTAAGATGTTATGAAAAAAGATAATTAATTTAACTCTCATTTTCAAACAAATCATACAACTTACTACAAGAAAAATCCACGCGCATGCAACAACTTGAACAGCATTGTAGATTACTAGGAGTTTTTCTATATTGAACGGGCGTCGATTCTTCATCCACTTAGGGCCCCATTTTAGAACGAACATCAGATAGAGTCCTAGGAGCAGTAGCCCTTGAAAAGGGGAAGCCACCAGCCACCATGACTTTGTCCGAGGATCTATGGATAAAAACTAATTAAGAATTTAATTTTAACCAAATGTGTATTATTACTTTTATTTTTGTTATACAAGATGTCCTAAAACTCAACGATAAGCTGAAACGGGACGATAGGATAGATTATTGTAATCATCAGAAAAATATTTTTAAAAATCCATGCTATGATCCCTGGCAATTAGAGGCATTTAAAAAAAAAACATGAAATACTGTAGTTAATGTGTGTAGTTTTTATCCATTCAAACGTTGTTACCATAACCCTAAATATCATATACATAACCACAGTCAAAAATAATAACATAATTGCCCCAAGTTTTCTAAAAATAACCCTTTTTTCCGAACTAAGAATTCAACATTTTTGAAATGTCTCTACTTTGACAAGGCCTTCTTTAAAAAAACTTGTACTAGAGCACTTTGGCAAGTGATATGAAAAGTTGGCGCCTTTGATCAGAATTCCAAAATGTATAACACTTGTTGCTTTTAATACAAAAATTTTTTTAGAAAAAAAACCTGAAGTAACCCGATTTGACACGAATTTAGTTGACTTGGTTAAAATGTTTTTAATCCGCGAAAGCAATTTGGAGGTCTTTAATTTATCGCTAGAATGATGAAAAAGATGGATAGAGAAATATTTGCCGAGACTGAGCAAGACAGATAGTAACGCCACTCAGTGAGGCGGAGATTTGTATCTCCGCCTCACTGCCTTTTAACTAGTGTAAATGAAACAGATAGTGACGCCACCCGAAACGAATGATACTAGTGTAACGAACTACTTCAGTACGTTTCGCTCATCATCATCAGCCCATTTTACCCCACTGGCTTAGGCCTCCCCCAAGGTGAGGGGGTTTGGAGCTTACATCCACAACGCTACTCCACTGCGGGTTGGGGATTGTAATGACTGCCATCTATTGACAGCGTCCGGGACCGACTGCCTACCGTGCTCTCCGAGGCACGGTGTCAGTGATAGTTGACGTACTTAAGTCAGAAAAACTCATTGGCACACGCCCGGATTCGAACCATGGCCCTATGGCTTTATTAATTTGAGACAGGTTCGTTGCGCTCTGGGCTATCACGACACGTACGTTTCGCTCATTCGTCTGAAAATCGGGTTACTTCAGGTTTGTATTTTTTTTTCTTCTAATTTTTTTTAGTATTAAACCAACCCAAAGCCAAAGTTGTCAGTACTAAGTCGACACGAACGAATACGGAAAGGTGCAAGTAACCCGATTTTGAGACGAATGAGCGAAACGTGCTGAAGTAGTTCGTTACACTAGTATAATTCGCTTCGGGTGGCGTCACTATCTGTTTCATTCACACTAGTTAAAAGGATGTATCTCCGGCTTACTGAGTGGCGTCACTATCTGTCTTGCTCAGTCTCGGCAAATATCTCTCTATCCATCTTTTTCATCATTCTAGCGATATTTTAAAGACCTCCAAATAGCTTACGCGGAATAAAAACATTTTAACCAAGTCAACTAAAATCGTATAAAATCGGGTTACTTCAGGTTTTTATTTTTTTTTCTAAAAAATTTTTAGTATTAAAATCAACAAGTGTTGTACATTTTGAGATCCTGATCAAAGGTGCCAACTTTTCATATCACTTGCCAAAGTGCACTAGTACAGTTTTTTTTAAAGAAGGCCTTGTCAAAGCAGAGACATTTCAAAAATGTTGAATTCTTAGTTCGGAAAAAAGGGTCATTTTTAGAAAACTTTTGGCAATTATGTTATTATTTTTGACTGTGGTTATGGATATGATATTTTGGGTTATGGTAACAACGTTTGAATGGATAAAAACTACACACATTAACTACAGTAACCGAAAAAGGGTACATTAAGGAGAAATTTCATGTCTTTTTTTAAATGCCTCTAATTGCCAGGGATCATAGCATGGATTTTTTAAATATTTTTCTGATTATGACAACCATCTATCCTATCGTCCTGTTTCAGCTTATCGTTGAGTTTTGGGACACCTTGTACTGGTGTTATTTGCTTCATCCCCATATATTTACTCCCACTCCTCCATTTACTCCATTCCCGTTACCACTCCTTTTTCTAATGTTAATCCACATTTTGTATCTATATTAATTTTTGTTATTTTGTTTTATGTATTAAGTAGGGAAGAAAGTCTTCTCGTATTTTGTTTGTTCATACAAACAAAATACGAGAAGACTTTCTCCTACAAAAAGATTGTGTTTATATATGTACAAATACGTATATTAACCTTTTCATTAATATTTTTTTTTATATTAATTTTTGCATTTCTGGTTTTTGCCTCGGTTTTTATTTCTTTAACAGTGAAACTATTATTATTATATTATTCTACAACCATTTTTACTAAAAAAAAAAATACCAAAATAACCGAATTTTCAAATAGTATCGCCTGTTAATGTATAACAATATGGTAGCTGATCTCACAAGCGCCACTTGGCGGGTGCAATGGTGTACATCGCTGTCATTGAAAAAAAAACAGCCGGAATTAATCAATAGAAAGGGCGGCTGGTGGCGTCTTTCGTCACGATAACATCAGACTACACACAATATCTTTAGGCATTCAAGAAAAAATGAGACATTTGGCTGGGACGTGTTAATAAATCCACTATATAGCTATGATCTTGTACACTCAGACTTTTACTTGTTTTGCTCTCTTTATAATTCTTTAAGTAGTGTAAGTTTAGCATCAAGAGAAGGCTGTCAGAACTACTTGTGGTATTTTTTCTATCTATCCTAAAATTTCAACAGCAACGACATCATGTCACTACCTACACGAATGCAACAAGCTATCGAACACAGCGGCACATATATATTTTAATTAAATGCTATTAAATTATGAGAAAAAAAAACGCTTTGAATTTGTATATATTATACGAAAAAACATTCTCCCCAACCCAATATATTGAAAACAAGAATATAAAAGACTTGTTTGAATCGATACAGCCAGTTTTAAATATTGAATACTAGCGACCCACGCCGGCTTCACATGGGTAGCACGGGGTATATGCCTACACTTTTTTATTGTCGTAGTGTCGTCATACAAAGTACTCTGTGGGTAATGCCATGTGCATCCATACAAAGTAGGTCTGCATTCACTCACACATTGTACGCGCAAGCTAGACGAGTGCAGCAATAGGGTATATATACTACGCATTTACATCACTGTCTACCTGTCGATAGCGGCTCACATGAAATACAAGCTGTTCCTGTTTTCACGCTTGCTTTCCATTTACATATACCTATATAGTATGATTTCTTTTTATTTTTTTTATATATAAAAAAAATTAATATACACCTATCCAGTACATACATAAATACACTAGTTAAACAAATATATACTTTACATATATTTAAAAAAAGTAATTATTATGTTAAAAAACCTATCTTTTGAATACAGTTCGATTATATTAGTCCTATCCATTGATGTACCAATTTCTGTAAAGATTCGTAGTCGGTAAAGAAAAGCGAAATATAAAGTCTGCAACGTGCGTATCATAGTTAGTATGTATATATTTTACTTGAAGCATGAAAATTGAACTCTATCCATAACAATTATGACATATTATATTGGCATAATGAAATTCTACCATAAGTCCTTTTAGTATCCACTTCTTCGAACGGAATTTTTTTTTTCCATAAAGCATGGAAATTGAGCTTTACTCATGACATATGTTTGCTGAGAGAAATTTTAATATAAGATCGTTTAGAATAGACGTCTTCGGACGCCACGTCAGTGAGCAACTAGATGGCTCACAAGTGTTTCTTGGACTGGTATTCTACCTACAATTTCTAGATTGTTTACTAATTCAAATTTTAGCCAAGTGTATTATAATTTTAGCCAAGTGTAGGTATTGTGACGGCTTCTTAATAAAAATTACGACAAAAACACAATTTTTCGTTATTTACAGTAAATCTGTCACGTCCACCGACCTTTCTTTTCTCCGATTTTGAAGTCAGAATGGTATAAGCTAAGTCATACGAAAGAAGTCATTCAGCAAATGTGTAATCAACAGAAAAAGAAAGGAAAAGAAAAAAAAAACAATACAACAAGAGTAGTGTGACATTGTATCCGTTTACAACAATATTTTATCTATAATATGTAATATTGTGATAGGTCTGTAATTTCTATGCATCGTTTCTCATCTTTCAAATGCAGGTCTGACATAGTTAAAATACTTCAAACAAATTATACTTATTTGGTGTTACATGCGTTTATAAGTTAATAATGGGAGTCTATTATAACAATTATTTAGTTTTATAATAATATTTAGTCTATTTTTATTTTGTTATAGCTATTATGTTTTTAATCATATTCACCTTCAATTCCTTTTTCCATCAGTCCGTTCTAAATACGGATTCTATACGGATTGCATTTCTCATAAGAAGATTTTTTACGGATTAATTCTTTTAAAATTCTGGCAAGAATTATTTACAGTAGTCTATGTGTCTTTGCTAAGTCATTCACTAACAACAGTATTGCTTAAGGGTCACACAAGTAGAATTTCAAATAAGCAGATTTAATTCAATGAAGGCATTTGAATTTTAAATAAGTTTCATTATGCGTTACATTTTTACTCTTTGTATAGCTGTATTCATAGAAAAATAATGTTCAAATTGTGAATAGACGCTCAATTGTAAACCAAAATCTTAAATTTTAGTATTTTACAATTATAAGGTACAAATATGGTTATACAAAAATTTCACTTTTTTTAGAGGACGATATTTTTAATGAACTTTTCCTACTATAGATTTTTTAGTCGTAGCTTCCTTAAAATGTTTATTTACCTTTTATTTTTTCATTAATATTTTGATTTTCTATGAAATTCAGCATCCCTTTAGCGGTCCGGGTACAAATGTGTAATTCAAACGGGTGGAAAATTAGTTTCAAAAGTACAAACTTTCAAACATAAATTGGTAGTAAATACATTACAAAGTTTATTAAGGAGATATGATATCGACTAAAAAATGGAACGGAAATCTGGTCTCGGTCTAGAATAAGAGTAACCAATATTAGAAGGTAAGTGCCAGCAGGAGCAGCAGTGGTTGGAGACGTGAAAAAGTATTCCGGGCTATAAAAGATGTAATAAAAATGGCCAAGTGCGTGTTGGTCACACACTAAATTAGGGTTTCATATCATTTACCTAGTATAAGTGACCTAACCATCACCATTCACGCAAAATTAGGATTTTTGGTAACAGGCAATTGCAAATAACACAAAAACTTCTAAACGTATCTTGATTAAAATAATTGTTCTTAAAAGTATTTGCGAAGCTGTACTTCCCTAATTTAATCAGATTTTATTCACACAGTTAAAAATTTAGAGGGGGACATATCATTAACGATTTTAGAAGCTCATATCTCACAATACATTCATCTAAATGAAAAAGTAACTTTAAAACTTTTAAGCATTTCCAAAGATTCGTCCAACGATATCCAATACAATAGGGTGCGCGAAAAAAATATATTCTTGTCTCTGTCTTAGCTTTTGCTTTTTCCTTGAGAAAGTTTTCTAAACGAAGATTTCCTACCCCAATAAATTCGGTCATTAGTTGTGAGATCCAGAATACATGACCAAGTTTTCTGGTCGTAAAAAGTTGTGTGGCAACTACACCCATGTACACCAAGTTTGCATGTAATTTTTTGTTTTTACTTGGCAAGTTTTTGATTTATTTCCTGATAGTGCAAAAAAAAAACTTGCCAAATAGGTTAAGACAACGTTAGGTGCAAACAAAGGAAATATTGGGAATCAGTCTTAAGAAATGTGGGTTTATGTGGACGACTACACACACCACTTCTTCTTATAACCTGTAAAGTAGGCCATGTATTCTGGATCTCACAACTTCTGAAGGCCAATCTTTTTGAAGGTTGTTCTATTTTACCTTTTTTAATTTTATTATAGGTAAACCAACATCATACGTACAATACATTCACAAGTTAATAAATTAATAAATTATATCCTACTCAGGTTACAAGGATTTCGGAAAGTGCTCAATACCCAGCTACCTAGATTCACTTTAAACAGGCGTTTTTGGAGACCTTAAAAATAAAAAGATAGATTTTTTGTTTGTACGTAAAAGTACCAAATTTCAAGTGTCTAACAGAAAAATCGCTTATACTTTTGATGAATCAGTCGGTGAGAGTGTAGGAAAGTGTGTACATATGTATAAAATACTTCATACTTTTTTTTAATTATCTGATCTCGTGTTTTCACATAAATTTTGAAAGAGTTGATTTTGAGAACTCTAAATTCTATGAAACCTTAATACGAGTAAGAATATAAAAAACTAAACTTTGTAACGTTTTCATTTGTAGTGTAACAATTTACACTCTTACTTATATCTTACATTATATTTAAAAATTAATAAGTGCGAGCCATTATGGCTGGCACTTTGGGTACAACCTAATAGTTTTTAATGATGCAAAGTAAAGTTACAAATAGGTTACCAAACTCTAAAAATAAATTAGTTATTTATTATTTATGTAAACAGATAAAAAATTTAAATTATTACTCTTGCTGATAAGCAATGACATACGTTTTAAAATTGAATCAACAGTCGTTGTCTGATTTAGACAAAATATATAGAAAAGTATTGTGTTACTTAATAAATGATAGCCGTCGAGAAAGTTTTAATGACATGAAAATAGTAAATAATTGGCTCGAAATTCAGTTTAAAAAATAAATTACTAACGGATGCAATCAAGTTTTTACTTACGTCTGTATTAATCATTAGTTTGGAGAATGATAGTAAGTACAGTTGTATAAATTGTACAAATCATATTACACAAAAAAAGAATTGTTAGCATAAATATTTTAATAGCACCATTATGATTATGTTCAGTGAAGGTATTCAAAATGACAGAAACGCCGGTCGTTAATTGTGACAATTCGGAGTTACTAGTAACTTACCAACTAGTTCATCGAATAGGTATTTGTAGCCTTGAAATGCCGCTTTTATCAACGCTGCCATAGTCCCAAGTCTCGGCGGACGCACTACACTCTTCAATAAGGATCTAAGAGAACATAGAATTGACCGACGCTTTTATTTGTTTCATACATTCGCAATCAGTGTGCGAATCGTCGTTTAAGGCCGTGCCGATAAAGAAACCTATTCCTGGAAACTGCAGTTCACGAATTTTGAGATCGCGTTAGTCGCGTTATTCACGATTTGTAGTCACCGCAGCTTGTGCGTCGCCGTTTGTCACACTTGTGAGCCAGCGTAATTTCGTGTCTACATTAAATCACTGAGAGCTTTAATTAACTAATGTACACGCGATTGAATACGGGTGTATTGACATTTCCATCAGTCGGATAGTAGTCAGAATTCAAACTAATTTAAAATGCGACTAGAAACATCTACAACTTGATTCAGTCTGTCGATCGAATACGACATATTAAATCGATTGCATATAAGTGAATCGTATTCTAATTAATATTATAAATATTTTTCTGGATGTAACTGACTTCAAAGAGCAGGAGTTCCTCAATTCCATGTTTTTTTTTTAATATTATTTTCTATGTAATGCGATGCTTTATAGACTACTTAAGAGGTTACCTACTGAACTATTTACTTACGATTTATTCGGATTCCCCTAATTCATATAATTTTTGTAAATAAAATTATATACTTTGTTATGTAACTTTTTCCCACGCTTCTTATCCAATTTCCTGTGCCTTTTCTTTTGACTAATCAGATTCATTTGAAGAAAAACGGACACTCTCTCGAGGCAGTATTGTAATGTAAGCCTATTAATTTCTGTACATTCAGGTTTCGAAGGTAATACTATAAATAATAAAAGGCGTTTTCAATCTTTCAGGGACGTTTCGGCAGCAGTGCTTATAGTAAGAACCTATTCGTACAAAAGCGCAATTAATCTTTTTCTATTTATCTATTAGAACAAGTCTAGCTAATACGGAAAAGAAAAACACATAAAAAGCTTTTTTTTAATTAACAAATATACAAATAACTATACTATACAAAATGCTATAAATATGATATGTAAATAATGTGTAAATATGTAAAAATTACTATGGGGCTAGCACCTGAAAATAAATAATTATTATTATTATAAACATTATAATACACTCATAACTCGCATGTACACCTTAATATGATTTTTGGCAACCGGTCCGTTACCCATACGGTGCGCGTGCACCGAATAATCGTAGTGCGGCCCAGAATATTGTTGTCACGAACGTGTTCCCGCCGTGTAGTATTGCCTCGAGACTACATTCTAGGGTGCTGGAGAAACGAAAGTATCGACGGGCTGCGTCGGTAAAATAACCAAATTCATAATGGGTGCTCTTAAGGTGCCTCCTTTAGTTTTCATGTTGGCCGTCCGTGTAACTCCGTCTGTGGCGAGATCGTGCTGCAAATATCTTACTTCGTGGCTAAGTATTATGCGGTGCGGTGAAATTGACTATGAGAAATATGAGGTCGTCGATGCGAAGCAGTGGACCGTATCCTTGAGGCTCTCGCTAGTTTCGGAGATCGGACTCTTTATGTTACTTCTTCTAGAATATGTCGGCAAATTTCTGTGCCAGTGCGGTTTGCTATCTAAGTTTATATCACTGAAACTTCCTGAATTCTACCCTCTTACTGTACCTCTCACGATGAAGTGGTTACGAGTGAGAGCTTTATCATACTCTAGCTGTACAGACATGTATTTCTGTTTGTTTTTTTTTTTGTTACCGCAAAGCATCTTTCAACGAGGGTTGCTGAATAACGCACCGAATATTTGGCCAGTATACATATTATTCATAAAAGTGCAATTAAAACTTAATTCTGTATGAAATCCAGCCACTTAGTTTATAGTTTTTTTTTGTCACGACAAGTAGTATTTCAAGCGCGATATACTTCCACTTCGAGCAGGCAGACTGACATATTCAGCATCAGAGAGTTGTTCTTTATCATTTCAACTCAGCCAGAGTATATAGGCCGTGACCTCGTAGGCTATAACAATGTGGAACACGATTATTTCTACTTCTGAAAATTGTGTCATTCCGAATTATAATGCCTGGTTTGTTTGCGTAGCATCTAAATGTCGAAAGTATATTGCATTTAAATACATGTATTTAAACTTACATTAGCATGTTCTTTTTCCTGTTACAAATTCTATTGTTATAAATCGAAGACATTTCATTTATAAGACACGGTGAAAAAAATGTGTTCGTGAAGTCGTTATTAAAATTACGTTTTTTTACATGTGTGGGTGTTTAACTATTATGGCTTAATGTTATTACACGTTTTGTTATCAAACTATTTGCAATCTTCATTTTACTTTTCATAATATCGACCGGTGGTAATACAAATCGCTGCAATTTTGTCATATAGAACTAAGTATGTTCGTTTGCACAGTAAAAAGAATCTAAGTTCTTAAAGAGAAGATAAAGATCTTCTCTTTAAGCAAATAAATGCTAAAATAACCATTTATAAATACAGGACGTTTTAATTGATTATTATGGCCCAAACTTTCAACCGTAACACCAATTTATTTTTCCTTCCGGTGTGCTCTCGGTCATCTCTTAGATAATAACTACTCGTTTCGCGGTACAACTTTTTTCTAATTGAATTTTTTTAGTAAGAATTCAAAACCGCTTAAGATTTGATTCAGCACAACTATATATCGAACAAACTTTGAAAATTTACACATGTCACGTATTTATACCGTTGAAAATAGCACTCTTTGGAAAACAACTAGGAAACATTCCTGGGTTGTAGGAAATTAATAACTTATCTATTGGTTCCAGGGTTATTTCAACTGCTTAGTTTTTGTAGTATAATTTACAGTAACAAACTAATGCAGTCCTTTTATAGGTAAAATATTGTTTTGTTTGTTTCGAATCTCTTTGTGGTCATCGCGCGTTCAACCACTATTTTTTTTCGCAAAACAGAAATATGAACTAAAGTAAAAATAATCTATCTGTCATTTTCTTTTTATACTAAGACAATGACAAACCAAAAATTAGCCTAGTGGGTAGCGACACTGCCTACGAAGCTGAAGGTCCCGGGTTCGAATCCCAGGTCGGGTCAGTATTTATATGATGAATATCGATACTGGTACCGGGTCTTGGTTGTTATATGTATGTGGTGTCTTCGCTGGTACCCAAAACACAAGCTAATGCATAGTTTGAGGCCTAGAGGTTGTTGTCATGTATACGTTATTATTATTATTTTGTTCAAAACTGTATAATATGCACGTGTGGATCTCCTGATAAATGTATTATATTTGTATAGTCAGTGTTAAAGGATCGAATGTAGAAGGTGTCTTAAGAATGTGAAGAGGGTCGACTTGCATGAAAGTTAACTTTTTCCAGGAATGCAGAAAAATTAAGGTAATTGTTAATAATCTTAAACAGTAACAAGGACCATGCCAAGATTGTTATTTCAGCGACACAGTATGGTTGCATTTCGCGGTAGCTTTCGGTATGCTGCCTCTAAGTGTTGGAACAACCTCCCGCCGCCAGTTGCAAGTTCAAAGTCTATTTACTCCTTTAAAAAGAATCTTAAAAAACATCTACTAGAAATACAGTTTTCAAATACTTGAATAGCCGTGCAGTGTACATATCTACCTATACTTTTTCGGATATTTGTTGTGCCCACATGTATCATAGTGTATATTTGTTTTTTGTTTCCCTGCATGTTCCTCACATCTCTCCAAGATAAATTTTTTGCAACATATATTTACAATACATCTCGAATAGCCAAACTGAATACTATACAGAGCCTGAATAATATTTATAAGATACGAGCCATTGGCCACTCCTTGGTTCCACAGAAAACCAGCGTCTCGGCATCCAAATGCCCTGACATATAGCTGAGTGGAAACCATTTCGGTCACTATTTTTTAATTTTTAATTAATTTACTTTGTTCATTTTTTATATTTGTATTTTTACCTGTTTTATTTTAAAACATTATTACAAGTGTTATCGTAAGTGTGCCAAATAAATATTTTTTCTTTCTTTCTTTCTTTCTTTCTTTCTTTCTAACAATGAATCTATACGTAATTTCTTTTATCTTTTAAGTATATAATTTTACATCGTTTAGCAAAACTAATGTAAGCATCAAAATCATTGCCAGTTCGGTAAGCAAGAGTTAAAAAAAAATATTGAACTTTTTTCAAGCGAGAAATATATATATTCCAGACTACACTAGGAAACTTGAGGTGACTGCGGAGAAAAGTGTAAAACACAACTTAGTATGTCTTAGAACGCTTAAATGGTTTCGAAAGTCTTTATATTTAGTTTTCAAAATGCAAGTTATAGTCAAGAGTAACTCCTAAATCTCTTACATCATTTACACGCTGTAAGAATCTGTCAGATATTAAATAATCAAAAGGAGTTAGAAGATTTCGTTTCGTCCACCTTTCGTCCACCATGATTATATATTTTTTTTTTAAATTGCGACGCATGACATAACCTATATATCGATTCAAGACACTTATGTAAACAAAACATTACTAAGGTTAATACGTTTTAAAACATCACATTGCTGGATTGTTGCTGGAAAGTTGTTGCTGGACACTGCTGTTAAAACTGAATGTTGAATTGTGCCAGTTAAAACCTAATATCCAGCTAGCGTAGGTCACTTGGAAGATTAGTATTAAAACTACAGTAAGTATTTTTCAGTTTCTTTATATAGAACAATTTATTGGATAATTATATGTACTCAGTTATTGAGATAACTTACATATTATATCACAAATACTAATATTTACATAAATGTTCTTTTACCTGATTTTACCCGTTTCATTGAATTATCGGAAGTTTTTTTTTGAATTTTTTATCGATATTTGTAATCGTGTATTTGTATAAAAATACGAACATGAAATAGGTAATGACTAAATGGATTTATGAGGCTTGAATTTTTCGTCCAACTGTACATGAGATAAATATGTTGATATTTTCTATTACATCATATAATCATACAATCACTTATCAAATATTATTTTAATAATCGAAACATTAAATTTTTAAGCTTAAAAACTGTTTAGAATGAAACAACGGGAAACTTATTTAAACTAAACATAACATAAGAAATTCATAATAGAGGAACAAAACTGACACACATAAGTACTATTGCAGTAGTTGCATCCAACATCCTATGTACTTACTAGTTTTCTATCTACGTTAAGGGGAGTTTAATTCGTTCCTTTTGTTATGGCGAATTCTAAATATGTAGCTGTCAGTTTTTTTACTCTAAGATTATCATAGGAGGAAGTAAATGGAGATAAACAAAATTAATTAATTCAATACTAATTACAAATAAATAATACAAAATTTTAATCAACGAAGATGAAAATAGAAAAATATTTAAAACAACAATAAAATTAAATGCTAAATTAACAACACGTACAGTTCCAATAAAGCTTTATGGCGGATGTGAACATAGGCACAAGTCGCGTCGCAGTAACCAGTCTTAGGTGTAGCGGGACGCAGTGGAGCGAGGGGCATATGACTGAACCTGCGCATGCACGCATAAAGCGTTGTATTCCGATCCGCCATAAAGTTTGATTGGAACTATAAACACTGTATGGATACAAATCATATATGTGAGACTGTAAGCCGAAAAAATTGTCTTAATTTGATGGAGTGAATTCACTATGAGCTACAATCTAGTGTATATGTGTAACGTATCGTCATCTCTTTCACTCATATGTACTGTCACATATAATCGTGTAGTGAAAAGTAGTACATAGTGTACAGTGTCAAATGTAAGAAGTGTCATCAAAAGTGCGAAAAGCAGCCTGCTTCCGCCATAATTACCTTTGAAGTATCTACCTAATTTTAATCGCAAATGTATTGAAAAACGTCGTATGACGCTCTTAAGCTGGCTATTGTAGTCATCGGTTTATAATAAGCACTATTATTACTATTAATACATAGTATTATATATCTATGAAGATGTTAGTGTATTTGCAACGCTTGATGCTTTCATTTTCAAATCTTATCAATATCAACCCCTATAAACGGAGAATTTGAAGATGTAATAAAATTTATTAAAATTTTGTAAAATGTACATACATTAGTATATACATTAGTTTTTTTCTAGTGAATTGAATTGAAAAAAAACCGCTCAACTGCGAGTCGTACTCGCGCTCTATCTCGCGCTCTTTAATTGTCTAACGTCAATTCCCGCCAGAATGCCGCGTGGACGCATGTAGGTATTTCAACTTATTATTAATAAAAAGTATTTTTAATTGATAAACTCGTAGCTACAAAATTACTTGTGCTGTGAGATCTTGCCTTTTCCCAAATTTCATGATTCTACAGCTTCATGGGGCCGTAGACTTATGCATTTGATATTAATTTCAAATTTATACCTCTACGCGTTACTAGAGAAAAAGATCTTGACGGACAGACAGACAAACAGACGGACAACCGAGTGATTCTAACCTTAAAAAATGATCATTTCTAGAACATAATAATTTCATTCGTATCAAACGTCATATATTTGTACATTCGCAAATGAATATTTAGAAAGTACGTATCACGAAAGTAGTGTTAGAATGATTGTATTTTTTAACGACTTTTACAAACCACAAGCTAATATATTTTATTTTGTGTTTAATATACATATATTGACATATTTGTGCAGATTATTTTCACGATGCCTAGTAAGAATCATAGTATACATATATTATAGGTGATCTAATTGATAAGCTACAAAAACGCCACCAAATAACAAGAGGCTATTAAATATTGGTTCCATCATTAGAAAAGCAAAACACTAAGTATATTACGATTTTAAGTGTTCCCCTGTACGTGTCTCTCTATAGAGAAATCTATTTATTTTGGTTTAGCTTGTTTAAATACTTAATATTCACTATAGAGTAGGATCCTTTAATGCGTAGACAAAAAATAGCGTTTGTCATATATTAATATATGTAGTTGTTTCTTACTTCGGGTACTATTCAGGTGTACAGTTATTCATTATGTCTTTATTTTTACAAGTATATTAACTTAGCCTTCTACTTTGTGTGGTAATAATGTATTATTTGAAAATAAAGAAAATGTAAATCAACACTTCGGAAAAAAATTATGTGATAATTTAAATTCAGGTAGGTACCGAAATATTAGTTCAATCCGGTTTTTTTTTTTGCTAAACATGCAATGATAGATACAGGTAGGTACCAGTATTGAAAACTTTTTATGGGTAGGTATTATGTAAATATATGAAAATCTGATTCGCATTTTTGAACTAATTACAGTTTCTCTATACAATAATTATTTTATATTGATGATATATCACTTATAAAATAAATCACTGTAATATATCACTTCTAACATATGAATGAAGTACTCGTATATCGTGAGGTTTCACCATTTGAACGACAGTTTCTAGTATTTAAAGGCGTTATGTAGAATATGACATTTTCTCCTGTTATTCTGTAGCATAAAAAAATCGAAGTATTCAAAGAATGAAGGAGTCGTCTAATTTTGAAATTAAAAAATACGCAGTGCAGGCTTCGGTGGTTGCCCATCACACTATGTGGACTTAGAAGAGAGAATAATTTCATAAACTTATATTTAGCACTTTTTTCAACATTAAAAACTTTATCTAATTAATTTTCAATGGAATGTTTTAAGAAATTTTTATCGAGTCGACCGAATCGATAACTTGTATAGCCTAGTTAATTGTAATAGTTTTCCTTTTTACTTCGTTATAAATATTCAATTACAGTGATTTTTTTCATACAACACACAACAACACTTCACACTATACGATAGACAAAAAAAAATCATCCTCACTTTACGGGTTTGGGGAGGTACTCTAAAAAATATTTTGAAGATTTAATTTCACTACTATGTCGGCGTGACTAATATGTTATATTCATGCCAAATTACAACTTAGTAGTACTTCTCAGCTAAGCTGCCAACAGACAGACAGACAGAACGACAGATAGACGAACAGCTTAAGGCGGAATTTTAAGGGTTCCCTGCTTACTACGGAACCCTAAAAACATGATTACATAAGTAAATTTGTTAATAAACTTATGGTGAGATTTCTATGTACATCACCTACATAAAATAAATAAATTATATATTCATACGAGTATCGACATGTTCTATTGTACAGTTGGTACCTACTCGTTTTCAAAATCTAACTTACTCGTTCGTATTTTGAGATTTAACACCTTCGTCCACTTGTTTCTGCAATTTATTTCGTTAATGCGTAATGACAAAGCTATAAGCCGACATGGTTTTGTCATTACACATTTTATCCGGGGTCAGTGTTTTGTAACCAACATTTGATGTCAATGACTTCTTCGACGTGTCAATAAACAAAATAAAGTTCATTTCAGCATTAGAGAGTGTAGGTTTCCGTTACGTTTCTAATTTTTTTTTTGTTTAGTTTTATGACTCTGCCTTCAAGGCTTTTGAGTCATGTGACGTTTCCATTTTTAAATGTTGCCAGTTGCTTTGTTGCTTTACTTCTCAATTATACTTCTTTTTCTTCTTAATTAAGGCGTTTTTCGCATAAAAGCAATTTCGCCAGTTTAGAGTTTAATTATTCCTCAATGTTATTATTAGTGACGGTGAGACTCTAAACACGTGATTTCGGTCTTAACGTTTGAAATTATTATTAAACAAAAATAAAAAGGTAACGTTGTATGGTCATTATGGAATTCTTATCAAAATGTCGTTAGTAACTTCCACACTCCAAGTACGCCATATTGAAAACAATTCGCAATTTTTAACAGTAACTTTTAATTTATGATACCTTCGGCCGCAGTGTTTTCTCCATTTATTAAATTACGAGTAATATTGTATTTTAAGACTTTAACTAATGAACTTAACACGAAAAGCTTATTTTAACAGATTTTTTAAATAATTTAACAAAAACAATTTCAGTTTTTGCGTTTATAGTAATTACTTATAATTTCAGGTCACAAAAAATTATAATTAACGCTTAGTTATAACAACCTGGTTATACTGTCTAATAAACCACTAAAATCTTAGGTGTAAGTATGTGCCTTAACTATAACTTGTTCTAAATTGATAACTATAAGATAAACTATCACAAAACAATTTAATGTAATATTAACTTTGATGGTCCCACCGCTAGCAGTCTTTTGATTTGTCATTAGTCAAAACGGCGTCCGTTTGTTTGAAGGCGTGTCCATTTTGTAGAGATGGACTTTTTGTGTTATATTGGTTCTTAATGTAGTTGTGATAGTAAAATTTCCCGAACATATAAAGGAATATTCCGGCATTCAGGGTCAGGAGGAAGCTGATGCCTTTAGGATAATTGCAGTCTTTGAACAACAGGCTGCCGTTGTGATAGAATATGATGCAGAATTGAATCTGTAAATGAAACAAAATATATATTAATAACAAAAATCTTAAAAGTACAACTACATGCCAGTTTAAAAATAAATGAATCATTTTCATTGCATATTTATAATGATGTTCATGTTATAATTAATTATAGATATCCTCAGTTAACAAGAATACTTTATATTGCTTAGTGATTTTTGAGCAATGTTTTTAAGATATATCATTGGGCTGTGATTGGATCTTAATTATTGATCTGTGTTGTTGTAAAACTGTAACCGAGTAGTTAATATTATGTACATGGAATCCATTGTTGACAAATTTATTGTAATAGACGAATCGACTAAATAAATAATAATAATATCCCAAGAGAGACTCCCAATAAAGTAATATTTGAAACCTAAATACAATAGTTCGTCCGCATCTTTTTCAGGTGTTTCTTTTTGATAAGGGATTAACGATCTTTTATTTGCGCTTTGGATACTATGACACGAAATAGCGATTCGGTGCTTTGACCAAACCATTCTCTCAGGTTTTGCAACCAAAATGTCATCCTTCCACAATGAGGTCTTTTGCCTTAAATTTTGCATTGCGTCACTAACTGGGGTATGCGGTATTTGTCGTTCCTCCTAATAAGGCCTAAATATTTCAATTTCCTTCCCTTAACGGTGTACAAGACCTTCATGTTTGTGGAAATGCATCGCAATACTTCAGGTTTTTTCAATCGACGAAACCATGACATGCGGAGCATACGGTGGAGTATCCATATCTCAAAGGCATCCAAGTTTTTATAGAGAACAGACGCCAGGGTTCAACTTTCCACGCCGTAAAGTAAAATGCTGCAAACATAACAGCGGACCATTCTCATATGGAATTTGATATTGAAACGTTATTGCACAAAACCTTATTTATTTCTATTTCCTGTTCACTATCCCAACTTTCATTAACATAGCTTTCTAGTAATTTTTTAATAGTTGATGAATCCTTCAATGTTCTTAGCTATAAAAATGGTACAAACAGACAAACAGGTGGATAACTCAAATGCGAAATACATAACCATAAACATAGTTCATCTTGACATCCAGAAAAAAAGCTTTAAACGTTGAAATACATCAAAAATTAAGTAATGATAATCATTAAAAATATGTTTGAGATGTCGAAATAAAATTCAGTTTTTAAATAAAATCGTTCTTACCAGTTGCATGGTGGTTAGGTGTCTCTTCCACCACAAATATTTTTGGTACTCGGGACCAAGACCGGAAATCAAATAGTATGTGTACATAATGATGTGGATGAATGAGTTGATAACTCCGAGCAAGGTTCCGTGTCCACCTGTGCATATAAAAGAATTTATTAATTTGGTCACTGCGATTCGATTGAAATAGTTTAAGCACTGTTTAAGTGATAAGCGTGTAAGCGATAGTAATTTAAATAAATGCTACAGTTGAATTCAATGATTCCATAATTTGATGTTCTGTCCACACCTTGTTTACCCTTAAAAATAAATTTATCTGCTTATTGATTTTCAGAGAGTAGCATATATATACATAGTACGTTTATATTTTGACTGTGAAGTTGTTTTTATTAAACAGAAATTTTTGTTTGTTTAAACACATTTAATAACTTTCCAGTTTTTAGAAAACAAAAACTGTTATATCCCCATGGCTTAAATGCTTTCAAAACTGATAGAACCGAAAAAAAGTATAGTAAATAATATAAATATACATAGAGGGTCGTGACAGCACGAACGCAGCGAATATGTTTCGAATCTATAAGGCCATGTGGCCATGTTTCGAATCCATGCATGTACCAATGAGTTTTCTCTGACTTAAGTACATTAACTATCACTGACTCGGAGAGCACGTTAAGCAGTCGCTCCCGGTTGCTGTCAATAGATGACGGTCGTTACAATCAACCAACCCACATTGGAGCAACGTGGTGGATTTAAGCTCCAGCCCCTCATCTTAAAGGGAGGCTCAAGCCTCTGCAGTGAGGTATAAAAAGGGTTGATGAAATGGAAATAATATAAATAATAATAGACAGTATAAATAATTTATAATCAATACGCAAGTGAAGTTGTGGGTGCTCACGGTTTTCACATATACTTTAATAAATATATTGACAAGTTATGGGATTGAAAATAAGATTATCACCTGCTAAGAATTTGGTTCCAATCCAGGCACAGATGGGCATCAAAGTATGATGATATAGATGTAGAAACGTTATTTGCCGGTTTTTCTTCCTAAGTACAAAAAACACCGTATCCAACAATTCCACGATCTTTGCGAAGAAGTACCACCACACTGCTGCAGCCATCTGAAACATATCAAGTTTATAAGGTAAGTGCGAAAATTCACTTTAATTTAATAGCACTTAATTAATAGCACTTCGAACGGGTAAAACTGGTATCTCTAACGCCAGTTGGGCATTGCTATGTCGATGACTCTAATGAGATGATTTAAATCAAATAAAAATTTTTAATGAAAAAAATTTTGACGACCGCTTAGCCTAGTGGGTAGTGACCCTGCCTACGAAGCTGGAGATCCCGGGTTCGAACCCCAAGTCAGATCAGTATTTATATGATGAATATTGATACTAGTACGGGGTCTTGGTTGTTATATCAGTGTGGTGTCTTCGCTCGGTATCCAAAACACAAGTTAATGCTTAGTTTAGGGCCTAGACGTTATTGTGATGTATACGTTATATATAAAAATATATATGGATATATAAATAAGATTAGGTTTATTGTAAATCTTAGTAATTAAAACAATGAACACTTTAGCACATTTGGAAGAGAATTTTTCAGGATGTTCTTGCGAAACGCACTGAACTTCTTTTGAATAAAACAAATCGCCTGGAAAAATTACGTTGCATCAGTTTACCTCCCTTCCATTTCCAAAGTGTTGTACACATCGCTATAGACATTATGTACTTCAAAAAAATCTACAAATTTCACGTTTCTCCCAACTATCGGAGGATATTCAAATGAACATAAAAACTAAAATTGTTTAACACTTTTTTGTCAAACTATTTCATAAAAAAATTTGAAAAAAGTTATAAACAAATTTTCGAAAATTTCAAAACTCATGTATCTTTTGACAATACTACTTTTCAAATACCTTTCTAACTTTCTGAAATATAGCGAAATCTCACTCTCCGGTGTAACTGATCTGACAATGATTAAATGAAAAGGGCACCTGCCCAGCTCACAGTTTTCGACCGATTCTAAAATTTCTTTTTCCAAACGGTAAACAATGTGTCTACCTCGGGAGTTTATTTCATTTTCGATATTGCCTTTCGTTTTCAAAATAATTAACTTTTTGTATGAAAAATCGGGAAATCTCGTCTTATTTTTTTCATTATTTTCGATTTTTCGAAACAAAAATACTGACTGATTTTAGAACATTTGGTAATATAATATTGGTCTTAACCTATGAAGTTACCGTTTTGTATGAAATAAGTAAAAGTATTTTTTTTCAAACTGCAATCAACTGAACGGTAGGCAACAAACTCTTCAAAGACATTTTGTACTGTCTCTCGGAAGTTGAATTTTTTTCCCGTTAAAAAGTTGTCAAAATTTTGAAAAAAGTAATAGCCGGTAGCTGCACGGTCTGGTGAGTATGGCGGGTGATAGAGAACTTTCAACCCCAACTCTAGCAGCTTGGAGACTGTTTGTTGTGCAGTATGGGGTCACGCGTTGTCGTGAAAGAGCCGGGGACGACCGATTGACCAAAGCTGGTCGCAGACGCACGACTTTCTCCATCGTTGTCTTCAGTTCTTCACAGTACACATCTACAGTAATGCTCATGCCATTTCGTAAAAAACTATGATGAATCACACCGGCACTAGACCACCAAACAGTCACCATCACCTTTTTAGGGATTACTTTTCATTTAACACATTGCTTTTGTGCTGAAACAGGATCTAACCAACTTGTTCAGCGCTTTCTATTGTCGAGCAGAATCCATTTTTCATAACAGGTAACAATCCGGTTCACAATTCCTTCATTTCTGTGCCTGTTGAGCAACGCGAGGCAGGTCTCGACGCGTATGTTGCGCTGGCGATCGTTAAGTTCGTGGGGTACCCATTATCAAGCTTTTTTACTTTGCAAATTTGTCGCAAATGGTCCAATATTGTTTTTATGCTAAGATCAAAAGCTGCTGCTATTTCTGCTTTAGTTTGAGTATCATCAGTTTGCACAATCGCCTTCAATTCATCATTGTTGACCAAAGTGTCTGGACGACCACGAGATTCAATATACAAGTCATAATTTCCAGACCGGAAACAGGCAAACCAAATAACGGGTTGTGCTTTCGTTTGTTAAGTTCTCTCCGTAAATATTGTTGATGTTACCTGCCGTTTGTGCCGCATTAGTACTATGACGGAACTCATATTCATATTCATAATTACACGAATTTTCAAAGTGTCCATGATGACGAAAAATGTTCAAACGTAATTAAAACACAACACTAATCAATAAACAAAACACTGACTTTGTAAAAAGAATGTCATGTTTTTTGTTTGAAATGGCCACCCACGAAAACGATTTGGTAAACATTTTAAGTATTAAAATCTTTACTTTTAACATATACAAAACGCACCGGAACGGATGATGGGCGTTTGATACCAGTGACCATGTTATGAAATACTCTCTCTAGGTTGAGGGTGAGTCATAAATAATTAGTGAGTTATTTGTCAACTGTATGGTGACAAATACAAACATGAAATTTTTGTAGTACCTATTGATTTAGATTTCTGTAGTCATGTCGACACACGACGTTATTCTGTGTATAACTAAACTTAAACGGTCAAACACTTGTAGTAAAAGAAGAATCCAGTGCATTGTTTTGAAGTTGAAGATTTCGGGAAGAAATGACAAAAACACATCTTATAAGAAGTATAATCATTATTTCTTGGAGATAGTGCATTTTCTAACTACGTAAAGTTGTAATTTAGAGCATCACAAAAGCAATAAATTTTAGCTGGTCTTAAAGAAACAAGATTTTTGTATAAGAATCAAAATAAAATTATAAGTCCCTATTCAATAACAAGAGAACTCGAGATGTTTATACGTGTATGCAAAAATAGAAAAAATGTTTAAAATTTTAAATATTCTTACCCTTTTGGCCTTAGGTGAATCGGAATAATCAACAGGTTGGCATGAAAAGCTATAATCATTCCACCACCCTGATGCTAAACCCTGAAAAAGCGTCAAAAAGAAAATATAAAAATTTTATAGCAAAATTTTAATTGGCTCAGTATTGCCATTATTTTGCAACGGAAGTTAAATATTTTTAATAAACGTATTGAATAAAGGCTCGCATGAACGTGAAATTTAGTGTTCAACGAAAGAGACTTTTCTTTAGCAAGCCAGTCGCCATCACAAGTAGGCACTTCTACAGCGTGTTCTTTTGTTCCTATAGTTATTTATTGATGGATTATGTAGTAGATAAGTATTTCTTCTGATTAAAATCTGAATAAATTTCAAACGATATCCCACTTGATGTGGTGAGTGGATTTTTTTTCATTTTGCATGTATTGGAAGCGCCTGTGAAAATAGTTATTTGAGCAACAAGAGAACAAAGTGCGTTTTTGTTGTGAGTGCTGAGTCTGAATCCTGAGCATAGTGAGAGATTCAAAAACATGAGAAACAAAATAATTTACTCTCTGGTGACACATACAACTTTCACCTCACTAGCGAAAAATGCTCTATAAGAAAAAGTATTGTCACTAGGTTAACAATACATTCATTTTACAGGTCACCGAACAAATATTTATGCCTTTAGCAAGTCTCTAAATATAAATTAAATTAGTTAATAAATAACTGATAGTTTTCTCGATATTTTTCATACAACTTTTCTACAAAAAATTCCGTTCAGCATTAGACACTTGTTTTTTTTTAACTACGAGGGTGTTAAATTACAATCCTGGTCACTAATTTCACTCATTATTCAACCTTTTTAGATTTTTACAGCAATAAACAAAACAAAAAGTTTATGCAGTGGAAGGACTTGTTTTTTTTCTAACAATTCGTTTTTTTTGGGGGTTCAGAAAGTGCAACAATATATAAAACTTTAAATGAAAATAAAAACAAGTAATTTTAATTTTTATCTTTATATTTGATGTTATCATGACTTAATATACGATATTTTCGAACAGATTGAGTTTCAAGAAAACAAGTAATCAAATTGAATAGTTTTATACATACAAAACATAATTAAAATATTTTTTACGAAATAAAATGTCAGTATGTGTGAGTGTAGGGAGTTTCTGAACTTTTCGTGAACTGATGAAATTAGAAATGCCAATTAGTAGCGTTCGGAATTCAAAACGCTTTCCTTCACTGAGTGTGTGAAATTGAATTTTTCTTACTGATTTTAAAGAACAAAGATCCGCTTTTCTCAGATGCACGTAACTTTCTAAATCGAGCACATTCGACAATAGGCTTTTCGAATCTGTTTTTGTCATTTTCAAATTTTGTCATTAAGCGCGACCAATATGTCAGAAAACGGCCTCGCCCAACAATCTATAATAACTAATCCCTTACTTGCTGTTTTGTGATTATATTCATTGTATACACCCAATAACCAACTTCAAGTTTTTTTTTCAAGTTTCTAGGTCATCTGAAAGTGATCAACATTTTTATAAATTAATCATAAATATTGTGATTTTTTAGGTGTCAATGTCATAGAAATTATAACAGATTTATTTATGAAACACGATTCTTTGTCACTTGGGGGTTCAAATAAACATAGGAAATTCCAAGTGTATAGAATCTATCTAATCTATTCCAAAGCCCCCTTTGATTCAAAATCCGTCTAATCAGATTAGGCTTTGGAATCAAAGGGGGCTTTGGAAATAGCTTGAAATGGTTCATGGGTTACCCTTGTTTTTTCTGAACTTGCTTTGACAGGCAGCCATAAAAACATAAACAAGATACGAAATAGAATATTAAACATACCTCGTAAACCAAAAAAATGCTCATCAGCACTTGGCTGATATTGTAGACTATGATGCTGTGTTTTAGGTCATACGGTTTACGATCTCTCATATACCGCGGACCCACAGATGTGCAGAAGTATAGGTAAGTGATGAGTAGAGTCAACAGCGGACCTGGTCCTGACATCAGCCACCATGTCGACGTCCGAGGATCTGCGTAAATGGACCAAATATCAAAAATAGATTTATTTATTTCCGTAACAATTGTAGCTTACAGTCTAACAACCAACACACTATAATGTAATATATTAGTATAGTGATGGTCTATTCTATTATTTGCGTTGTTTGTTTATTGTACTTTGTAATTGTTTATGCACTAACAAACCTTAAAGATTCGAATAGACCATTGCAATAAGTGTCTAAATTATTGCGACTGGCTTTCTCTCCTTCTACATTTATCAAATCGTTCCTCGTAAGCTCGTCGGTTTCAGAAGCCAAAAATTGGCACTTCATAAAGATGGCACTAAATTGGTCAATGCACTTTTTTCTACGGCGCCCTTTATTTTAAACATATTAAATATCTACTTTATATTACTTTATTAACAAAATTATCATAATCGCTGCCTATACTTTTAAACAAAGAAATCATAATATTTTAAATGGCATTTAGGCGTGGAACCCATGCACTCAAATGGGATCAGATGCAAAGTGTCTAGTGCCTGTGTATGATTCTGCCTATATCTTATATTTAGAGATCTCTGCAGTTAATTTATTTATTAGCAACACAAAACATTATTTTGCAAATAGTCACATGTAAATCTATATTCAATGGTAACCATCAACATTCGTTTCCACACAATTGTGTCAACATAATATTAAAATCTATTCTAATTTATTTTGATTATTAAATGCCAGAGAGGACCCAACGCAGAGTATAGTGTAAACACCATCCTTTTTTTTCGTTATAAACGAGTTAGCAAGGTTCATCGTTATTATGCAAATGTGAAAATTTTACAATTATAATGAACGCACAACGTCACCTTCTGTAATCAATATTTGTCATAGGGCCTTCCTCGTGCTGGTAATTATAATATAATTCGCTTCTAACATTTATTTTTAAATGTAATTCTTAACGGAGAGCAGTAATCACGTATTTTCTATGTCCATACAGTAACTTTATCATACACCCCATTCATTATTAAGCGACAAATAAATATTAATTTCAAAGCTATTCATTGGGTTATGATCGTTTTATATCGAATAATAAAGAACAATCATAATAATAAATAATACTAATAATACTTATGACATCCCACACAGCGTCATCTAGTACCAAACTAAGCAAAGCTTGTATTATGGGTACCAGACAACTGATATACATAATTAAATATTCCTAATAATATATATTTTACACCCACACACGGCACAAATAGACATGTTCATGCACAAAAATATGTGTCCCGGGCGGGAATCGAACCCGCGACCCTTGACCTGCAGTTAGGGTTTCGAACCACTCGGCCAATCGGTCCGTCAACAATCATAATTTTGGTGACGTTTATTCATAAACAAAATATTTATCTATTCAAATATTTTTTCCTCAATCTGTGATTTTTAAATATAAACTTAAGGCACCTTTTTGTGAAGAATGAAAGTCACTCTGAGATTCATGGTATTGACGATTTAATCGTACTTAGTCGTTACAACATGCATTCGAATAACATACGAAATTCTTAAGAATTTTATAGGTCGCGTCGAGGAGAAAATTTTTCATATTTTATATTTTTGAAGTTTGTGGCAAAAATATATGAAACTTAGTCCAACAGGAATGAGACCTTTTACAAGCTGGTGCTGGACATCAAAGGGACTACGTATAAGGTATGATTAAAAGTAACGAGATATTCCCCTACAAAAGGGGCCATTTTGTATAGACCCTACAAAATGACAACATGTTAACGATTAAAATTTAAAAAAAAACACATGAACATTATAAGTCAATGTAATTACATTTTAAAATTGTTGGTCTTTAACTTGTCTTTAAATTGTTGGTCTTACCTACGTATCAAAATCCTGGTTAGAACAGATAAGTCTCTGAACATTGTCTTTATTTAGATATAAGTGATGGCAAAAATAAAAATGAAAAAGGATGAAGACAACAACAGAGATACAGTACAGAACATCCATCTGCGAAACATATTTTCCTCGAGGCCGCGTCGTTTGTGTCGCCAGCACGTAAATAGTATCCGGAAATCTTGGGCGTGGTCATTGTCATATTTTTGTCTGCCTGTAATAAGTGTCCAATAGATCACGCACAACAATAATTCAAAACTAAGCGATATCATCATAAATATATCTAACGAAGTTTTGAGTTAATGACGGAAATATTCCAATAAATCAGGACAGATTGATTCGAGATTATTCCATGAACGGACAAAGAAGCATTATATTCATATACATGGTATCTACGCATTACATTTGAATGTGATCAAAAGATAATTTATAAACCCGGGTCTTAAGAGCAGAGCTGTGAGAAGAAAAGGGATGCAGAATGAGATTTCTTTAAAAGAGATCATAAGCGCAAAAAATAGTTTATTTTAGCTAAAAAAGGATACCGGTGTTATTGTTTATCTAGCTTAATTACTTGAGTAAGTCGAGACATCGGCAAAATTCTACCTGAGTGATTTCATTTACCTTCGTGAGTTAAGAGGAAATTTTCAAACAAATGACTTCAACGGTTGCACGCCATTAAACCATAATTAGCAAAAAAAAAATTTATTTTATTCAGATCAACAAAAACTAGGTTTATACGTTTTTAATTTTTTAAATATTACGTCTTAACCTATAAAGTTGCCGTTTTGTATGAAATAAGTAAAAGTATTTTTTTTTAAACACTTTTATTTCTGTTATTCAAATTAATCACCAGTGCAATTAATGTATCTTTGTCAACGCAGTGGCAGTTTATTGATGCCCTTCTTGTAAAAATCAATTGGACGGGAGGCAACAAACTCTTCAAAGGCATTTTTTACAGTCTCTTGGCAACTGAATTTTTTCCCCTTAAAAAGTTTTCCCAATTTTGAAAAAAGTAATAGTCGGTAGGTGCAAGGTCTGGTGCAAGGTAAGGTATGGCGGATGAGAGAGAACTTCCAACCCCAACTCTAGCAGCTTAGAGACTGTTTGTTGTGCAGTATGGGGTCGCGCGTTGTCGTGAAGGAGCCGCGGGGATATACCGATTGACCAAAGCTGGTCGCAGACGTGCGAGCTACTCCATCATTGTCTACAGTTCTTCACAGTACGCATCTACAGTAATGCTCATGCCATTTTTTAAAAAGCTGTGATGAATGACACCGGCACTAGACCACCAAACAGTAACCATCACCTTTTTAGGAGTTATTTTTCGTTTAACACATTGCTTTGGTACTGAACCAGGATCTAACCAACTTGCTGAGCGCTTTCGATTGTCAAACAGAATCCATTTTTCATAACAGGTAACAATCCGGTTCACAATTCCTTCATTTCTGTGCCTGTTGAGCAACGCGAGGCGGGTCTCAACGCGTACGTTGCGCTAGCGATCGTTATGTTTGTGGGATACCCATCTATCAAGCTTTTTCACTTTGCCAATTTGTCGCAAAGAACCAATATTTTTTTGATACTGACATCAAAAGCTGCTGCTGCTAGTTTAGCTGTAGTTTAAGTATCATTAGCTTCCACAATCGCCTTCAGTTCATAATTTTTGACCAAAGTGTCCGGACGACCACGAGGTTCATTATCCAAGTCATAATTTCTAGACCGGAAACAGGTAAACCAATAATGGGTTGTGCGTTCGTTTGTTAAGTTCTCTTCGTAAACGTTGTTGATGTAAGGTGCCGTTTGTGCCGCATTAGTGCCATGACGGAACTCATATTCCATAACAACAAGAATTTTAAATTGTCCATTATGACGAAAAATGTTCAAATCTAATGAAAGCACAACGCTAATCAATAAACAAAAGATTGACTTTGTAAAAAGAATGTCATTTTTTTAAAACAAAATTAATTTGAATTTAGAATTCACAGCCAATCAAATTTTTTTTTTTATTTGAAATGGCCATTACTGAAGAACGGCAACTTCATAGGTTTAGACCTAATATTTTGCTACATGATAAAAATAAAACTTAAATGAGTGGGAACTTTTTTTTTAATTTTTTGTTTTTTCGCGTGTTTAACATGAAAGTAATTGCATTTTTGCAACATCTTATCGAAATCCTTAATTTTAACCTTTGAACCCGCGACTTTTGGTCCTGCAGTTGGGGTCTCTACCCACTCGACTAATCGGTCAGTCGATCAATCAGACTTTCCAACAGAAGGTTTCCTGATCAATAAATGTAGCAATAACGGCACGTAATTATCCGTAGACATCAGCTATGAAGAAGCTCTTTGCTCCGATACACTTCAACAAAGTGGAATTTACAGTATTTTTTTTCTGGTAATATTTTTACCGTAATAAAGGTTCAAGATTTTTAATAGAAGTACAGAAAACTTATCGGAATTAACAACTTACGCAAATCACTAATAATTTATGATCACACACAAAGGAAAATATGTATTAACCTTAAAGAACTGTTTTGACAAATGTTATAACTTTAAACTAGAAAGATACATCGCTTAAAAAATTGATTCGTCTATGTTAAAATACTCTTCATTGTTATATCATGCTGCTTCGAATCAACTTCGGCTTGTCATGCTCTGACGTTAATTAAGAATGGCATATTTTTTTACGCACATAACGGAATTTTTTTGAAACATATAGCGACAATAAGCGACATCTCGTGTTCATATGATCAAAGTCACATGTTACAATAAAATTTCCAATTAACAATCAATCCCAATTTCAAACAATTATCGATAAAAATTAGACAAGGTCTAATTTATCTTTTTCATGTTATGAACATTAAAATGAATTTTATGAGACAGGTATCAGCAAAAGTTTAGGACACGTATGCTATAACTGGCAAGCGAATTAAAATAATTTAAAAAATTATGAAAAATATCTTATGAAATTGCAAATATCTAAATACTTGCAAGCCTATCCTGTTGAAAACAGTTTCCATTGAAAGTGTTTGCTAAATATTATCTTATATTACTAAAACGTATACATTACTAAAATATTACATACACAATTCATGGCCTGAATTCATATAGAAAGTTATGGTAAAATTATATTTCCTAAATCTATAAACTATAAAAATGGTAAACACGTATTGTAGATTACAATGTAATACTTGACACATACACACCCTTGCATGCGCGCATATAACCCTATACACATCTTCATACACACTTGCATGCACATCTACACCCACACACTATCACCCGGGTTGTGCCCGCACGACAGGTATTTTTCTTTCTATTGCATATTTCAATTCGTACATATAAGAACGGGCTCCCTGATACAGGTATTATTTTACTTACTGTACCATAATTTTTTAGATTTTTTACGTGTTTAGGGTACAGTTGAAAAGCTGAAAAGATCATATTGTTAATGAATCATATCTCGCAGAACATTAAATTAAATAAAAAGTCATCCCAAAATTTTTAAAAGCATTTGTCTAACGATGCTGGGGATGCTGCTTCACACGATGGGGTGTGCATAAATTTTTTATACCTTATTTCAAAATATGGAGAGACAGCCTTAAATAATTTAGTTTTTATAATTTACCTGCCAAATCGAATGAAGATTAATACAACACATCCGCTTGTATTTCATCGGGATCAACGTGAAGGTGGACGGATGTAAATGACAATATTAATATAAAGGTTCTGTTTCTCCCATTTGGCTACGGAACCCTAAGAACGGTAATAAATTTAGGTTTTTTTTTTAATTTGATGATCTGAATTGAAAATCATAACATGCGAATATGATCCTACAACCACGATATAATTATTCATTTTTTGATAGCAGCTATATATTTTTGTAGAGTATATACAAAGCAACCACTGACTTTAATGTGCAACTTTATTTTGTAATGGTGATGATTAATTGATTTCTAATTGCAATTTTAAAAAGAGCATAAATAAGTAATTAATAAGGGAATTTTGAATGTAATAATGATCGGACTGGCCTGATGGTTAGAATGGCTAATTAATAAGATACAAGTTTAAGTTAGTAGTGAAGTATTTTAGGTATGTATATTACTTGTTATATGTGTAATAAATTGCAAAAATTATATTTACTTATATTGTTTAGTATATCTACTTTAAAAACACCTATGTATCAAGTTTACATTTAGGAAATAAGATATTGCAGTTATTTACATATAATGGTGAAACATTTGGTATGTCGACAATCATGTAAAATATTTTATTAATAATGAGGTCTTCTACATTTATTTCCACGACGAAAGCAGCATGATTTCGAACCTAGATGACAAATATCATGGTGGGAATAGTGATACAATAAAATAAGTAGAAAAGCGTGAAGATAAAACTCCTGGTATTTACCAAAATTGTTATTTTGTCCGTTAAGAATGGATAAACCGAACTATCGTATTTCAGTTTTCCATTATTCATACAGAGGCGTTAATGTTATTGGCACTAAATCCAAGCTGTACAAAAACACTGGATTTCAGCGTGTGACAGACAGACAGACAAACTCACAAAAATCTTAAACAGTGTCATCTGGTGAGTGAAATTAGCGCCTATTAGCGAGGCGGTTTATTTCAAGAACAGCAGTATTCTTGAAATATGTATCATATCTTTTTGACCAATGATAGGTATCACAACATATTATTATATATTCGTATTTTGGGTCACCACATTACAGCAACATTTGCTATCCCCGACCGACCGGACCGTAACGTGAGACATATTTTATTGGACCTCATTTCAATTGCAAATTTCAACGTATTTGTACATGTTACGGTAACGTAAGAAAGAATTATGTAAAGCACAAGTTTTAAATATGTAAATCAAATTTTAATTATAACATATTTAAAGATCGACATTGTTTATTAAAATCAAAAATTCATTTTTTAAAATCAATCAGCAATAATAAGAGCCTATACCAAATTAAAAACTAATTAACAAAGCAAAATATACTTACCAATAAAAAATGTACTCTGTATAAAAAATACCTCGCTATATGGCAATACTTAAATGATAGTCCTAACTAACACACTGCTCTACACCGTATGCCTTATTACCTTTGAATGTGATAGTAGTGTATCTCAATAATGTCCTATATGAAATTAGAGAAGAGAAAAGTTTATCGAAAATTAATATAATTTCATTTTCTGTGATATTCCAGTATCTCTATAGTTGATTTAGTTCAGGACTCGAAGAACAAGGTACAACTAGATACTGGTTTATATGGTATAATAAAACCGCAAGGTGCAACAGGACACGAAGCAAAGAGTGGAGTTGGAGAGAAAATGCAGTGGAAAACGAAACAGAACTGAATCAAAACTCAAAATTAATGAGAATATTATATACTTCAACGTTTCAACTTCAACTATAACTAGGCCCACAACTAACTCATAAGAGGCAGCGGAATAACCTTAGCAACGGAAACCCGCACCAGATATGTTATGGAAATCGGAATATAAATCGAAATGACAAGCAAAACAGACATCAGTTTAGGTTTCAATGGAAACACCTGATGGAATTGAAAAGAAGACTAAAATTGAAGACATGGTGGAAAACAGAGGTTGAAAAATGAATCATCGAGCTTATCGAGCTAAACGAACACGATCCTAGATCCTACAAAACATTAAAAAGCATAATTTCGGCCTGTCACTGTGTATGCTTAGATCTTAAAAAATACGAAATGGATTGGTATATGGTTGACACCAATGGACGGAGTAATTCAAAAGAAACGTTTATGTATGTAATTCATTAATGCTTTGTGCGAATTAATTGAAATAAGGCGATTATTGTTGAAGGCGTGGGAAAAAATCAAATCGGCTGGAAGCTTTCATCGAAAACGCTGCCTAATCTTTTTGAGATATAACAAAATAATGTATTAAGGAATTGTTCTTTTTGTATAGGACTACAAAAAAGTCCGCAATGGCATATGTCTATCTTTTATAGATGGCTTTCTATATATATTTTTATGTTTGAAAAAATGGTATCATATGATGAAGTGATTGAAAAGCAATTTATACGGATACAGTATTAATCTATATCAAATTAAATCCATTATTTACCTTTAGCATTTCATGCACATTATGATTGCCCTTTACACCATACGAATTAAATTAATATCTTAGGAACTATCACGAAATAAAAACTATCGCGTCACAGGCAGCTGGGCGTCGCGCGAAATGGCTCATGTCGACGCGACACGTGTGATGCATTGGATAGAAGTTTAGTATGTTTTTATGTATATATTTATTACTTTTTCAAATATTTACATAATTGGAAATAAAATACATTAAAAATACTCCAAGTAGAATGATCTTACGTTACATTTAAATCTAAATTCGATCCACATGTTCGCCGCAAGAGCTAATAGGACACTACGACAGAAAAAATCACTACGGCTTATATGCTCTGCTACTCGTGCGAAGCCGGGAGGGGTCATATTTCTATAAAACGTTTGTCAGATTTTTGAGGGATTTTTCCGTCTACGCAAGGCGCTCGGTATTAGTGGTTTTTCATATTAGTAGTTGTGTAACTAATTGTAGGAAATGTTAATTCACTGCAGTTGGTCCGATAATAATTCAGGTCGGGCTTTTGTTGGGTTGGAATGGCACGTGTTATCGCAAGAGGCTAAGAAAGCGCTGAGATTAGTGCTTGACCTTCCTAACGCCAGCGACTTAGACACAAATTTAGACATACGTTGAGAAACCCGTAAAAGTAATCAAATCGAAATAAACCTCGTCGAGTGTTATTGGTGAATGTCTCATCGTCGTCGTAGAAAAGTTTAAGTACACAAAGAAAAACATCTTTGTCGATAATATTTAACAATGCATGTAGTTTCACTTATTTTAGGACGCAATAGGGTATTTTAATTTTTAGTATTAATTTAATCGTGTAAATAACTTTGCTGTGCAAAACACTCACCACTGTTAGCCTCCATAAATTTTTGATAAGAATCGACGAATGACATGTTAGCGTTTGAATTTTCAGGGCCTGAAAAAAATAAGTTATATGATTAATATTCAAATATTTTTATCCTATGAAGTATTCATAAGTTCAGATGTATAATATATTAATGAAACGATTGAATAAGATTAATATGTTGATTTAGAAATATTTATTTATAAATTTTTAATATTAAAAATTAATACCCGAAGCCATTATGCAAACTTAAACTTCTACAGAGCAACGTCTGATACGACACTAGACTAACATCCTACTCGATTCAAGAAATTGATATTCAATGACTGATTAATGTACCATGAAATGCAATTTTAGCAGAACCGGACGTAATTACCCCATTCCACATTGGATAAAAACCCATTCCACATTAATTGACCCATTAGGCGAAAATAAATGTATTTAGTATAAAATTCATAAAAGCACGTAGCGGCATATTTAAAATAGTTTCATTTTAAATATTCCAGTTATTTAATTGTATTTTGTATTAACTGGATTTGACGTCATTATGGGTATCTATATTATTTATTTATAACGATTGGTAGTTTACTAATATTTATTATTCATTTCATCGTGCGACACTCGCTTTTTCATCGCCTCATTTTAATAATAACCATACTATATAATAACCAACAATAACCAATAATAATAAATAATTTAATAAATAATAATAAATAATAAATAAATAAAATAAATAATAAATATTTTAATAATCTTTTGAAAATGGTACATTTGTTAATGAACGTAAAGTTCCGTAAACGACAAAAATATGACGTTTTCCTACTTGTATCCACCACACACACACCCTCACCTTCTCACACACACACACACACACCAGGAGCCCATTAATGCCCACTGTAGGGGCCACCCTCAAGATGAGGGGGTTCGGAGCTTAATCTAGCATGCTGCTCCAGTGCAGGTTAGTGGATTTTAATGATCGCCATATATATGGCAACCAAAACCAATCGCTTAACGTGCTCTCCAAGGCACAGGCAGTGACAGTAGATGTACAAACCACGATCTTCTAAACAAGAAGCGGGTTTGCTACCATTCGGCTATCACGACGGCTATCCTAATTGCATACCTACTTATTAGTCCTCGCTGTCGCTTCTACTTCAAATTTTTTCTCAATTATTCCGAAACGTTTGTACTGTTATTACCAAAAATAAGTTTGATTGAACATAAACGCACAAGATTTTTTTTCATATTATGGTGATGGTATCGTTTAGAAATGGTTATAATAAAATAACTACACAAATAAACTTTGAAACCCCATACACTCCAATCGAAAAATAATTGTAAGCACGTAGCTAAGGAATAAAGTTATGGTTACGCCAATCTTTACTTTAACGATAGTTAATCGATTAAGACTATGAGTATTGAAATTTCCAAGACGTTGCATAACGCACGGCTCTCGTAAGCAATTATCATATATAGTAACAAATAGTATCCATCCAGTGGCATATCCAGGATTGAAGCTTGTGGTGGGGGGGGGGGGGGGGGCATATTTTTCAATGAACTTAAAAACGTACATTAATGCTATACATGCAAGGCACGTTCTACAATCTTAATATGGAGCTAGGGAATTTTCGTCAATTCATAAATAGACATCCGATATAATTAATTTATAAAAGCACATTATTCGATACTAATTTCAACTTGATACCTCCATGTGTTCCGGTGAAAAAGGGTCTAGACAGACCGATAGACAAACAGACGGACAACGGAGTGATCCTATAAGGGTCCCTTTTTAGGGTCCCGTACATCAAAAATGAAAAAGGAGTACGTATAAGGTCTTTTTGGTATCCGCCTGTCTGTCCATCTGTCACAGCCTACTTTCTCCGAATCTACTAGATGCATTTGAAATTCTCTACATGTAGGTACAGAATTTGGTAACACAACAACAAACGTATAGCGTAAATGAAAGATTTTCATTTTGGGGAGCAAAGTAGAAAATAAAAATCTTACTAAGGGCTCCTAGTGACATGTCAAATGAAAGTTAAGAACAAGTTCGGATCTTTAATGGGTTTTTAAAAACTCCGGTAATATAAATCTTCACCTTAGATAACAGAATCATCAAGATAGAGCGTCTCATTCTTCGAAATTATCGAAAACGTGAGCATAATGATAGGACTCAGAAATTGGACAGGCTATATTTAATTATCGTCTTGTGTTTTAGACGTTTTGTAAAATTACAGGTGAAATTAAATTTCGGAAAATTTATTTGTTTTTCTAGTACGAATTTTAGATGTCTACCACACAAATTTATATATTGCTGCATATTTTTGCTCACATCTTAGTGAGGACAATGTACTATTTCTATGTACATCCATGACCTTCACATTACTAGAGGTTGAGAAAAGGAAAGCTATTGAAACCTCAGAACAATTACTGAAGTTATAGAAGGCAGTCTTGTATTTACATATATTTGTTTCATTTTTCACATGTTTTCCACATGATGAATTTCAGTGTAAGTGAAAAAGATGTAAGTATATATATGCGGTTTGCTTCGACCTGCTTGTACCCTTTTCATCAAATTATTAAAATTTTTTATAATATAGGAGTAAATTATTAAATAAATTGGTGCTAAATAAATTTGCCACAAAAATGGCTTGTGTTGCAGTAAATTGCCACAATCACAGTTTCTCAAAATCAAAAGAAAATGAAAGAATTTCATACCGTATGTATCGGTATGTACCAAGTGCCTTTATTTTGCTTTTAAACTTTAAGAAATGAACAGTTTTATTTTTACGTATTTTTAAACAATAGCCTACATTGCACTGAAAATATTAAAATTACTAAACTGTGATAAAACAGCTTAAAAGAAGTAAAAAATAATTTTATTTCATATTTATGTTTGTTATAAAGATTGACACCATATGTTTATAAGGGTACTGACCGCTTATACTAAAGTCCAAATCAGTGACCCCAATGTCGCAACATTTTCCAATAATTTTTCACCGTCATTTATTTTTATTAAAAAATAATATTTCTGCTAGCTCAATACACGTGACATTGCCCAAACTTTGGACTCTCAAATGACACCAAATGTATTCTGATTGGACAAAGCACAAAACTGTCAAAACACGTCAGGCCAATCAAAGAACGAAACACAAGTTCATAAAACATATAAAATACCCAGCAACAACCAGGATCCTTACCAGTAGAAATACCACCGCACCGCACTCAGGTACGCAAGTCCTTGTCCAGACTTGTGTTATATAATATTGTAAATAGTTTTTGCATAAAGTATTATTAAATTTATTTTATTAGGAATGTCATTTTTGTTTTACTACAACACCTGCTGGTCGGCGAGGTGCGGCTGAGGACACGACAACCTTCCCGTCTTTCTACAAGTAATAGAGTCAGACAGATGTCAACTTCCATAGGAAGTTCAACCCCATTTATTTCTTACCCCTATATGTTTGTTTTTATCGAAATTTTATATCGACATCTTATTGATGTACGAATTCGGCGTAATAATCTTCTCTTAATAAAAAACCGGTCAAATGCAAGTCCGCATCAGAAACTATAAAATATTTATGTATAGAATTATTTTCCAAATATACCGCTTCATTCCTCTGTAATGTGCTCACAATCTCTAACATTTGTCTCCCGGATTATTTTAGTTTATGTTCCTGAATGCTTGAAAAATAGAGTGGGTAGTCCTCACTTTATATTAAATACAATTTATTTCAATGACTTCAGTTTCCGACTACGGCGGTGAAAAGTTTGTGCCAAAGATGTATGTTCTAAGCTACTCCCATACTCCCAATTAATCCTTACCAAATTTTTGTTGTAGTTTTTCTTTGGATCCAGAGATACGAAGTGAATGGACAAAAGCTGTTAAAAGAGTAAACTAGACGCCAAGAAACGGTCGATTGGTTTTAAATGGACATTAAAGTTTGCAAATTAAAGGATGATTTAGGTTTTGCTTGTACCAATACGAGGAGCGAAGTAGACCGAAGAAACAAGCCACCCAGAAGGCTCAAGAAATTGTGATTTATTTATAACACATGATTTGTAAAATAATTTGTTGTAAACAGCCATATACTAAACCTTTCAACTATGTATTAGTTGAAAGATTTAGTATATAACTGTTACGAAACTAGTAAAATTTTAAACTAACTTTGGTAAGTATTTTTTTTTGCTACACATTACATTGTATGGTTTAAAAAGTTGTACTTATTCATATTTTCCATAACGTATCCTTTCATTTGATGTATCACTTAATCAATTTGATTTTTTTCTAATTTCATTTTCCTGTTATCATTAAAACTATACATTTTTCATAACAAGTTTTTTTCATTTATTATGTCACATGATGAATGCACTTACATACGTTTTTTTTTAATTTT
This sequence comes from Luffia ferchaultella, assembly GCA_949709985.1. Classification (NCBI taxonomy): domain Eukaryota; kingdom Metazoa; phylum Arthropoda; class Insecta; order Lepidoptera; family Psychidae; genus Luffia; species Luffia ferchaultella. The sequence continues at coordinate 24,098,919 of OX453247.1, forward strand.
TTTAATTTGCCATCTAAAATTGATCCCCAATATCAAAATAGTTTATTATTTTTATACGTTCCCAATCGAGCCACAAAACTTTCTATTTGTACCAAAAATCAAGTTCTTCTTGTCTAATAGATTCAGAGAAAATAGGCTGTGATCGACGGATAAGTATACACCAAAAGAGTGGTCCTTTATGGGTTCCGCTTTTTCAAATCGGATGCATGGAATCTTGAAAATTGTAATTTACATTGCCTCAATTTTTGGCTTACTTAATTGTTCCTTTTTAATTTAGTCACCACTAGTTTGTTTGTTTCGTAAATGTTGACCGCTCCGTTATTAGTAACTCTAACTTAGGTTCTGGTTTCGAACCTCAGTCTATCATAATATATTTTCTGAAAATTTGTGCCGGAACATAATTAATCAGTGTTTGTGTTATCGTCGTTAGCACCCATAATAATATACCCTAACATGATCCTTATTGAAAACGAAAATAATTTACAAGTTTAAAGAAATAAACGTACTTATTTATTTTATTACTACAATCAAGAGAAATATTCAACTTTATATACATCGATAACGTTGTTGGCTACGCACAATTTCTACACGCACTTTCATCGTTTAAATAAGTTGAAATGCATTTGGGAGCTACGTTCTGATCATAAGCAGCGATGATTTTTATCAGCTATCTATTTCTTTATTTTGCTTTATTCTACATGTTAGAACAAGTTAAACATATGTAAAATTTACATTCCTTCTATAACTTTAGTAATTGTTCTGAGATTGAAACGTCTGAAAATTATTTTTTGGTTTGTTTTTAAGCTTCTTTTATATCGTTTTATATAAAAATAAAATGTCACACTTTGTCAACTGACAATACTCTCACGTATCTAAGGCATACAAGAATTGTGTCAAGCGAGCGCTTGTCTCGGTACCTTTTCATAGAAAATTTCCATTACAAAAACTCAATGGGAATTCATTCTATCTTTCTACACCGTTTGTTTGACAAAAATTTGCCCACACAACACTTAATAATATTGTTCGTAACCGGTCGGTCGAGCGCGACCGAAAAGGTTAAGTAATTACATACAGAAACTATTTTTAACTTTAAAATAACGTTGACTAGTGTTGATTTTGCTTAGTATACTCCATAACACTTATTGATTTCGTCGATCTATGACAAAACGTATTTGTTACTGTGGGAATGTATGGTGCATTGTCTGTTTCGTTTTAGATAAATCATGTATTATACTTCTAAACAATAATAATAATACATGGGACTTATTATTATTACTATTATTATTATTATATTTCTAAAAATCTTATTCAAGTTTTCTTCTTATCGAAAAAACCGAATATGTGTTAATACGACGGAAATTCTAACAAAATTTTAATAAAAGAAATAATTACTGGATTCTGCTTTTTTTTGTTTTATTTGTATCGTGAAAATGGTAAAATACACACAACGACTGACGTGATTAGTCCAAATCTTAAGTAAAACAACAAATAACAAAAACCGACCCATTTTGAGTCGGACTAGCGCTAAGAAAAGGATCCCCCTCCAAACCCCTCAAATAGAATGAAAGAAAACAGAATTTTTGGTGAATATTATACATAACACTAATACATTTGTGTGATGCGTGATATCGACTCGCACTTACCGCTTTTAAAACATAAGTATATTTTTATCATACTTTGATATAAACGTTTTTTGCATATCTGATTTACTAGCGACCGCCCGCAGCTTTGCTTGCGTAGACGACACATTCCTGTTATAGGTAGGTACTGTTAATGTTCGATATGGTTTATACGTTGATACTTTTTGCTAAAACTAATATTGGTTACACCCAATCAAACTTTCAATCTTCATTCCCCCCACTCGTTTAAGAATACCGACAATCCCATACTTTTCACCTCCCGTTTCCCACTCTTAAAATGTGGAAATCCAAAAAACCTGAAACACATTATTATTTATGCTAAAAGTGTAATGTTTCTAACTTTAAAGAACAAAGACTCATACAAAGCCCCTTCATCCTTCCCACCTTAAATTTAAAATTTCTAAATAATCCTATCTTAAAAATTAATACGTAATAAAATTAACCACTGTTTTAAATTTCAGCTTCCTAGACTTAGTAGTTTCGGCTTTATCTACGTTGACAGATCAGTGAGGACAAACGACAGACAGACACAAAAAGTAGCTGTCACTCTCGACAACCTTCTTTTACGTCTGCAAAGTTTCATTAAAATCTGTTTAACCGTTATAAAAATAAGCTTGAATAGACACATAGACGTACAGACAGACAGACGGGTAAAAAGTTGCTTATATCACTCTTGACAAACTTCTTTCATGTTTGCAAAGTTTCATTAAAATCTGTTCAGTCGTTTTAGAGATTAGCTCGAATAAACATGTAGACGTACCTAAACAGACAGACAAAAAGTAGCTTACGCCACTCACGGCAACGTCACGTCACAAAAAGTAGCTCATTTCACTCTTGACAACCTTCTTTCACATCTGCAAAGTCTCATTAAAATCTGTTCAGATGTTTTGCAGATTAGCTCGAATGGACCCATAGAAGTACAGACATACAGACGGACAAAAAGTAGCGTATGCCATTTTTGACCACCTCTTTTTCATACCTGTGAAATTTCATAAAAATCGGTTTAGCCGTTTAGGAGATTAGCTCGAATGTCTAATAGACAAATGGACGTACATATAGACATACAAAAAGTAATGTATGTCACTTTTCACCACTTCCTTTTCACATCTGTGAAGTTTCATCAAAATCAGTTCACCCGTTTTGGAGATTTGCTCGAATAGACAGACAGACAGACAGATAGTATGATTTTATATATATATATATATATATATATATATAGCCTATAGCCGTCCTCAATAAATGGACTATCCAACACAAAAAGAATTTTTCAATTCGAACCAGTAGTTCTTGAGATTTGCGCGTTCAAACAAACAAACAAACTCTTCAGCTTTATAATATTAGTATAGATATTTTTTACCTCGTTGCACTCTCTTAATATTTCGCAAACGGATCCCTGAATCTAATAAATTTAATAACTTACTAATAATATTTTTGAAAGATTTACTTAATGAGACTTCACACAATGAAATAGACAAGTTAAAAATCATCCCTGCTATACGTATAATAGAGGTATTAAAAAAACGTTTTTTCAAGATTTTATTTTACAACGTTGTAGACCTGATCAAAATGTATACACATGCTAAAGTACTTTATTTATAGTACCAAGAGTTTTAGTTTATTTCCTTGTTAGTTCCTATAAAACCCTAAACATAATATAGAGGTTTCAAAATTCCTTTTTGTAGTAAACTTTAATGAAATTTTTTAATAACATTATGTTGAGTAGCTTTTAAAATATTAGATGGGGGAAAAATTCTTTTCGCATATAGTTTGCAAGTACTTTTAAGAAAATCTCTTTGGCTGTACTAGTTGTATCTGGCCGGTTTTGATACTAATAAAAAGGTTACATTTCCAAAAAAGAAACAATTTAGTAAAATATTGTTTCCGGCCGGTTTTCATTTGCTTTTCTTTCTGTCAAAATAAGTGCATCCACATCTAATATGATGTATGATAATGCTTAATGAAGAAATTCGATACAATTTAAAATTTCTTATAAAAAAGGAAAAAATGCAACGCGAGCAGCGAAAAAAATTTTCACGTTTAAGGCTCTAATGGGATATCAGCACAAAGTTTACACGTTTTCAATCCGGGAATTTTGATGTCAAAGATGCACCTCGGTGTGGTCGCTATGTCACGGCTAAAATGGACGCCATTTTTGAAAAAGTGGAGCAAGATCGGCATATCGGAATAAATCGAAAATAAATATAGAACTATCGGCATAAGCGAAAAAGATCGTGCTCAAAGGTCGGTCAGGCTTCACAGACTGTGGCAAAACTCGGGTTAACTCGCAATAAGGTGATGCTGTGTGTATGGTGGGATTGGATGGGTATTGTTCACTATGAGCTTTTACCTCCGGTCAGATCGACATCTATTCGGATCTCTACTGCGAACAACTGATGAGATTAAAGCAAGAAAGTAGAGAAGGAGCGTCCGGAATTAATGATGATGCTAGACCTCACACATCTTTAGTCACTCAGAAAAAAATTATGAAAGATTGGCTGGAAGGTGTTAATACATCCGCCAAATAGCCCTAACCTTATACCTTCAGACTTCTACCTGTTTCGGTCTCTTCGGAATTCTTTAGACAGTATCAGGTTAACCTCTAGAGAGGACTGCCAAAACTACTTGTCGCGTTTTTTGATCAGAAGTCCCAAAATTTTTACAGCAACGGGATCATGTCACTACCTACAAAATGGCAGACAGTCATCGAACAAAATGGCACATATATATTGTAATTAAATGTAAAAAAACTTTGAAAAAAAATGTCTTGAGTTTTCATATAAAATGCGAAGAAACTTTTTCTCCGACCCAATATAATATTTATGTCTTATACTTATTATTATTTTTTATCCACCAACCTGCACTGGAGCACCGTGGTCGACTAAGCTCCAAGCGCCCGCAGGACTTAACCTTTGCAGTGGGGCGTAATGATGTGATATGGTAATTTTTATAGCAATGACTATTCATCCTGACTATGGAACTCTTTACTGAGTGTGACACACACACTTAGCCGGTTTGTTCCTTTAGTGTTCAAAAAGGGCAAAGTTTTGATACGTGTACATCATAATAGATTTAATCCATAGTTTTATCTGTTTGAACACAAAAGTTTTATCAAAATGGGGTTCCTGAGTTTTGTGCGTTAAAAAAACTGACAAACACAATAAAAATATAATAATTGTTTTTTTTGGGTTCAATTTCAGATTCAATTCATTATAATTTTCTCAAAATATCTTTTATGTAGAGACTATATATATATATATATGTGTGTAACGTTGTTGTTTTATAATGATCTAGCTTGCAAGAGATAAAATAATCCACTCAAAAAAAAGGAGGAATATTTAAAGAAAACATAATGTAACATATAAAGTAAAATATGATATGAAATCTAATGATAGAAAACAATCATGTGATATATCACGTTTAAAAATTGAATAAGAAATATTAAACATTCGTATCATTCGATGCGATGGTCATCTCAATTATGTATCAATACAGTCGTATTCATTAGTGGTTGAATGGAATTTGATATCTATGTAAAGCATTTGAGTGTTAATTATTTTTGTGGTCTAACGAATACCTAAATGTTAATTACATATATTAACGATGTAACAGCACATTGGTAATGTATATGATATCGTAACCGTCAACCTTTAAAATAACGCAATGCAAATAAAGACAATAAATAATTCCTTTTCTTATTTCAAACTATTTATTTACACGTTACATGTAAACACTTCGTTTAAAAATGCAATGAGGTCACAATTTCACATTTATTGCAATCGTAACAAATATTTATAATAGAAGTGGTGAAAAAAAAATATTCGGCGGCGTAGCGTGAATAGCTCTTTACAATTTTGTACACGAGTTGGGCTTTAAATAGTACTTGTACATATAAGGATAATCACACTGTTATGACAATATTGTTATAATAGCATTTAGCTATTTGTTTTACCCAGCTGCATTATAGAAGGGTTTTTGAATGGGCTATTGGTACGAGTACGAAAGTTCTTAACGTGTTAGTCAAAATTGGGTAGGTATAGCCATAGAACTAGCCATAGGTGGCGGCGGGAAGTTTCGCTGTCTCAGACATCGTCGGGTATGGCAGAGAAACCATCAAAATCGAATTCGCCCAGAAAATACCATTCTAAGTATGAATGTCCATCAAGTAGCGTATTAAATATTGAGCAACATTTGAAAATACATAAATACTAATAATATTTTATAGTTGCGACGCAGAGTATAATAGAACGGACTCTCGTGGGGATTTCGACTTTAATATACATATAATTACGTAGTATGGAGAAATTTCAAATATTGATTTTGGTTTCGACAATTCTATGGAATATTTAATTAAAATTTATAAGTATATAATTAATTGATTCGTTTATTTTTTAAATTTAAATTTATGTGAATTAAAGTAATGATAAGTACCGAAATCGGTCCAAAATCAGGCTAAAGCCCCTTCATACTTCAAAACTATCAAAATCATGAGGAAAATTTTAGACTCAATGATCAGACAGATCATACGTCGTTATCATTGTACCTATTCAAACAAACATTTTGTTTAATTACATAGGTACGTTAGGTAATTTCATAATATTTATTACTTCCTAGTAAATATTTCAAAACGTAAATTGATGTATATTTATTTTTTTATATTTCTATGTATTTCTTTGCTCACTAAAATAAAATAAAAAACATATTTTCAAAAATACAGGTCATTGGAGTGACACTTTTAAATTAAAATCATAACAAAAAATTCCCAAGATGGCAATGGGCCACTACCTTTTAGCCAGGCCTCGAAATTTCATGCTGCTTCAAATATCTACTCAAAATTGCTTAACAGCTCTCTGACAGTTTTCAAATCGTTGCTATTAGCATACAACATGAATATTATTTATGAAAAATGAACGAACAGCGTTATGATTTGCTTTCCCACCCACCTTATTCACATGATTTGGCACCGTCCGACTTTCATTTGTTCCCCTACCTAAAAATTTCTTTGGTTAGGTAGAGCTTTAGGGATGGAGATGAGGTAAAAGCTGCTGTAGACGACTATTTTTCGGGACTCGATGAAAGCCATTTTAGGAGAGGTATTGAAATTTTAGAAAATAGCTGGACTAGTAGGTACATGCAGCTCAACGGGGACTACGTCGAAAAATAAAAATGGTTTTAAATGATAACGTAGGGTTTTAGGCCAAGTAGTTATCAACCCACCCTCGTATCTCCATGGATTATGTGAAGAGGATAGAGAGATGTTATATTGTTTTCTTTGCAACATTGAACATACAAATGTCGTTAGATTCCTTTAAGGCTTAATGTATCGCAAAGAGTGTGGTTCGTCCCGCGGGTGCGTCGAGGCCATGGTGTGGCCTAACGCGGCAGCCGACTAATTGCCAACTTGTCACTGACACACATTAATGTGACAGACACATCTTGTATTTATCGTAAAATACACATCTCTATATTTTCTCATCTTAAAGTATGTTGACAAATATGCTCACTTTTATAAAATTATAACGGAGTAACGTCCGTTGCTGTCTATCGAAAACTGTGGTAAGAAAGAACAAAGTTTAGTATTATTTATGATTATTTGTTTAAAAATAAAAAGGCTAGCAAAAAAAATCAGTATAAAAATAAAGTTACGCGAAAATACTTTTAATTCCGATTTTGTGATTTCCTATGCCGCGGGGTTTGGTAAACTGGGAAAAAAAGTAGTGAAATTCCCATGTAGTAGAAAAACTAACCAATGAACGCAGCAAAATAATCTTAAATCGAATTAGTTGTTATACTTTACCATAGATGGCGCTATCTAACTAAATAATATTGTTTACAACAGATAGCGCTATGACTAGAGTTGTCTTGAATAAACCTTAATTTTTTTTTTTAATTATGAGCTTTCGAACACGCAACATATACTATTTCGGAAAAATATATATTGCTTGAAATAAAAACATCCGAATGCATCTGTCACCTTTTAACACACTTTAAATGGATACTTACCAGGTAATTACGGTTACAACAATGATATATTTACAACTATAACAAATATAGAACACAATATAAAGTGAATGACTTGGCCGACTTCCTCTTTTCTATAAAACAAAAACATTATTTTTAAATTTTTAGATTAAGTTATAATGTCATTTTTTTAAATAAATTAATACTTTTTTATGTTTTCACTTAAATTCATTTACCAGTTGGTGTATCAAACTATTAGGACTGTCTGTCAGTGACATTAGAGTAATTTAGTTTTGCATTTTCCCTAAATTATTAAAACAGCCGAAAACTGGTTTGAAATACTATTATCTTATGTGAGTTTCCTTATGTATTTGTTATAACACTAATTTTAACGTGTACATGTTAGCATTATAATATTAAAATAAAAATTGCAGCAACCAAAACCGCTTAAAGTCAATGCTCAACCTTAAAACTTTGGCGCCTCTGTGTGAGTGAATGGAAACGATACTTGACCAACATTTTCATTCATCAATATTATCCATGAACTACTCGCGTAAATGTTAAATGTAATCAAACGAAACGAAACGGCGCCCGCGCATCACTAGAAGGACAACGGTTACTGTGTATTTGCAATATTTTTTATATGTAGATGTAAGTAGACCTTTGTATTACAGTAATGAAAAAAATGCGTCAAAGCAAACAATACCTACCTTATACGCAATAGCGTATGGCAATTGCATTAATTAATTCCCACAACACAAAAGACTACCTATATCATTTTCTTGATATTATCACTTATCACATATCACATCGAATGGACAACGCATGCCTCGTTCATTCGTCGATCTTAGCGAGACTGACTAAAGATGAGCCAATTGACACGTATTGCGTAGCCAGTTTTCTGGGCTGTACTAGTTTCCCTAACAATATTTGGAGTGTTGTGCTTTTGTAGTTGCTGATATAAATTATTGCTAATCGGATAAGCTTTCGCGTCAGGCTCTCTACACGAGAAATAAAATAATATGTTATTATAACTATGCCCAAATTCCGATGTGATTCCCTAAACAATTCTTTGTTTATTCATCTAAGTATTTGTGTGTGTTTTATTAACTTCTTAATTTTCCGGCCGGCACGCGTTGTTCGAATACTGAGCGGACCACACTCGAAGTACATATGCAAAAACAAGAATCACTACAAACGTACACTGGGCATAACGTGGCGTCGCAGTTTATGCTGATCAGCAATTTATATAAAAGATCATTGTGCAACTTTAATAACTACCAGTACGACGTAAAAAAATTGAAATATAACCTAAAGTGTAAATCATTGGACACTTTATAGAGAAACTTAAATATAGTCTCGCACAGATATGTATGTGAAGAAAAAAAAAGGTCAAGAATTACTTTGTCATACTCTCAAAAATTTTAAGTTCACCTTCGAAGATACTGTCAGAGTAGTACTACGTTAGTTATGTTTAAACTAAGATATTATTCTAATAGTTGCAAAACATCGTTGCATCGTCTATAAACAGTACGACAACTTTACTATGACCGTCACTCAGATGTTAGTATGGCGCAAGATCTAAATAAGGAGGAACGAGACATTGACCTTTGTCTGATCACCCATTGTGGCGTGAAGGCTCACCCCACGGCACCGACACCACCAGCTATTCACGACACGGATATCGGCAAAGATTTCTATCGATTGGAATATGATTTACTGCCTGATTCGTAAAAGTTTATTGTCCGTATCTGTCCCTTGTCACACAAAGAAAGAGACAAAACATATTTTAAATAAACTGGGTCCTAAATAAACGTTTGAGAATAAACTTCGACTAAAATTTTTATCACATAGTTTTTATATTTTTTTCCAATAATAGAAATATAAAAAAATAGACCCACCATTTTATTCTTTTATAATATAGAAAAATTAGGTCTGTAATTTTCTTAATTTTTTTTCTCCCAAAAATATATTAATAAAATATTTATGTGACGTTATCTAAACAGATATTTATTAATTGCATTGTCTTGGATCAAATTGAGGCATAATATTTTTATTGATTCACGAGTATTACAATTTCATTTAACGTAATGAATTTAGCTCAATATTTTTTTTATTTACTTTTAGCTTTGTTTTTTTTTTTTGGAGACAGTATATAGCACAATAAGCGCAACCGTTGAATGACATCACAGGAACAATCTCAACATCACATGAATTTTCATAAATTTTGAATTCTAGTACAGACTTCATCAATTCGATTTCCGCTCTCAACATTTTAAAAGTATGAATTGACAAGAAGCCCTCTTCTGAGTTTACCGTCAAACCACTCATACTCTAGCTAACTGGTGCAAGATGGCGAGTTTCCATAAAACCCTGTGTGTGGCGGTTGGAGCCTATGGAAATCTAGATAAACGAAGAGCTTTGATTTAAAATTTTATGAACTTTTAATTTTGCTTAGGTCTCGCTACAGAACACATCCGCAACCTCCAAAAGAGTTCAAAAGAGTTTTTATTGGAACTACGCATATATTTAATAGGTTTATATATAAATACATTCCAGGCATGGGGTAACCGACCTTTCGCAATTTATCAGACGCAACCTTGCGTACATCGTTAACATGGTTTTTTTAAATATCAACTTTAATAAATATGTATGAAGATGGCATGTCTACGGTCATCTGCCGAATTCCATGTGTTGACGGATATAATATGGTTAAGGTTCCATGTGTCTATATACGAAATTAATCCGACCCTATTTAATTTGGCGGCGTGATTTTCCGTTCCGTTGGTTGTGCTAATGCCCCGTTGGAAAACCAGTTGATTATATAACTGAATAGCATCTGCGTCTCTGGTTATAGGTTTTATTAGCGTAATTTTTGTTCATAATTACGAATACATGAGCTATGCTAATTTCCGTTAGTTAGGTCACATTTGTTGCTAATGACAACGGTAGGAAAATACAAGCACTAGCAAAAGTAGTTTTGGGTTGATTAATATGACTTATTACTTTCAATTACCATTCGATCCTCTTATAGGGATTTTATAAAAAATCCTTTGTTAATATATGCCTGTGTTATAAGAAATCCCCGTTTAAAACTTCTACTTTCTAGATCAGTAACTTGGGGTGTGCGTTGGTCAATATACTTAACACTCTTTTTAAAAAATCACAAAATCAGTAAAAAATTAATATGAACAGACAAAGCCTATTGATTCACAATAATAATAGAGTTTCTATAGCAATAATCTGAGGTGATTATTTTGTAGATTATGTTTTATTACAAGAAAGGAGATAAAGACGCAGTCATCATGCATGTCCATACGTTGCTGCATTTATTTCATTACAGCTTTTGTTATTGCCTGACGTGTTTGCGTAATTACTCAAAGTATGTGCTAAGATTATCATATTCATTTATAATTATTTATACATTTTTACCTTACTCATGCATTATACTTTATATGGGTAGTTTTTATCTCTAACTTCCCCCGCGTTTTTTACGATTCGCGTTATTTAGTTTTTAATTTACATATACAGGCTGTTTTTTTCATCGATTGCTAATTTTTTATAGACATTAGGTATCATCTAAGGACTGCATTTATAAAAAAATTCTCACTAAAATATTTTTCTTGCATGGAAATACTGCGAATGTGAAAGGTGCGACCGTGGGTGTAGCAGACAGGGGTACCCCGTCGGTTATCGGCAATTTAATAACTTTGTGGGCCGTATCTCACTATTTTAGCACTGTGTGATATTAAAAGAAAAAAAAAACATGTATTTCATTATTTACACCAAAGATATAAAATCAAAACTAAGCAGGTGGTATAAGTAACTTGGCAAAATAAAAAATAAAACATTTTTTCCACAACTCATCTGTTCTGTGAAATCTACTAACAGATTTTTTTTTGACTGAACTCTTTCTAAAACTAGCATTAACTTAATTCGTTTAGTTATATGTGAAAGATTGATCGTAATCCGGTTAGTGGTTCTTGAGGTATAAGGTTTTACTCTCAATTTTATTACTCTATGGGAATAAATAAGTCGTCGATAACAATAAATTTTCCGTTACAAATAATAAAGTATTTGCGTCAACGAGTATAGATAGATGCATGACTAATTCGTTCCACTGGCGTGGAATAAATATTACAGAAAACGAATTAGAAAATTAAAAAACAACGTAAAACAATAGATAAAAAATGATTTGCGTTTAAATAGTATATGTTTTGAATGAACACGTTTGCAAAGTTTACAAATTTACTAAAACTAACTATAAAGCAGAGGAAAACAATTTTCCAGTCTGTCGGTAAGGATCGAAATCAGGTTTCATAGAATTGAAGTAAATACCTCGATTTCTCAATACATACCTAATATAAATCATTCTTCCGCTAGAACATATCCGTACTTGTAAATAATATCGTAAATAAAAATTTCCTACCTCTTTCCCGTATTACAAAAATATATTAGTTTACGGGCAGATTCTTGACATGCCTTATCATCATGTATTATCACTATACCTGTTTCAGTAACTTCTGTGAAAAATTCGGGATATACCCTTTCTAATAAAGAAAAGAATTATTCAAATCGGTCTACTCTGCAAAAAGTTATACCTGATCATATATTTAAAAAAAAAATACGCTCGAATAGAGAACCTCCTCCGTTTTTTTCGTCTGTTAAAAAATGGTAAGTAGTTCTAATAGTGTTGAATATTTGTCAGAAAATGGTAGCTTTTATAAAATTGGAAGAGCTTGAAAAGAAATTGCTACAACTTTCGAAATTCAAATTTAAGAAAAGTTTATTTTAAAATGTTCATAAACACTCAGACCAGTAAACTTTACCGGGTAAGATATGTTCATATACCTAATCAACTCTTATAAACGCTTAACTTCGTTTTACTGTCAACTTTCCGTCGCTAATTTCACATTTTTCTTATAAATAATAAAGAAATGAAAATCATAAACCTCACTAAATTTTAAATTACACAAATTCCACCACCGCAATTTGTCTTGGTTATGGTTATGCTCACTGCATTAAAATTAGTCGAAAATAGTATTAATAACTTCGCCATTTACAACAGATTTCAGTCACGAAAGTTCCTCTTTCGCTTTTTAATACTGATTACAGAACGAGACCTTGTCAAAGTTGTAGCTTGTGACACCGAAAATAAATAAGATATTTTTGTTGATTAATTCGTTATTTCGGCTCTCAGGGACGTATTATTAATAAATTTTAAATTAAAATTCGGAACTAATAGCATTATAAGACTTATAAGTCAATTCATATGTTTTATAATTAACTGTTTACAAATTATTTTCGATAGAGGAAGACATAGACGCAGCGGTTAGTAAATAGGTTCTGTTGCTATCTCTAAATTTTGTAGGCGAAAATTTGTAACAGTTGTAATACAGAAATTAATGTCTTTTAGAAAAGAATTTAATATAACAGGCACGTGTATATAGAAATGATAGCGAACGAAACCTCGTAACACGAAGTTTATTTTACTGTTGCAAAAAGAATCAAGTTCTATTGGGGTTAGTTTAAAACGTATATTAAAAGCTTTTTTTGCCAAAAGTAAAATAAAACCTATTTGAGCAAAGTCCTGCTTTTTTGGGTTTCACTCGGCGCCGACGCAGTACAAGAAAGATTTTGGTTGCTCTATGATTCAAATTAAAGACATCACTCGAAAGAAAATATGAAAGCGGGCATTGCACATCGTAATCCAAACAACTAGTCCCAAATCGTACTTTAGAGCACAGAGTGACAAAAATTCCACGTGGGAACGGCACGAGTCCTCGAACCAGACTGAATTCCCTTTACTACGCTCGTGAAAACCTTTTTAACGAAAAATGAAACTGACGGAAAAAAAACTAAAAATCGACATATAAACCAGTAATAGATAAACGGGCATTAATTGCTATAATAGTTTTGTTTCCATATTCATCTATATTCTATGTTCATTTTCCAAATAAAATTTCCCTCAACAGCGTTCCGTCTCCACGATGACAGTCATAACGAAGCTAGGTCTAAAATTTGCATCAACATGAATGATAATTTATAATCGACGACCACTTAGCCTAGTGGGCAGCGACCCTGCCTGCGAAGCTGGAGGTCCCGGGTTCGAATCCCAGGTCGGGTCAGTATTTATATGATGAATATTAATACTGGCACCGGGTCTTGGTTGTTATATGTATGTGGTGTCTTCGCTTGGTACCCAAAATACAAGCTAATGCTTAGTTTGGGACCTAGACGTTGTTGTGATTGTGTGTGTTATTATTATTATTGTTATATAATTGAATTCTTTTAAATAAATTTTCATATTAAAATCCACTACACACGATGAAAAGCCTTTCTTTTAAAAAAAATCAATGAGTTTATATCTCCATAAGGTCATACGATTAACGAAGGAAAAATTATTTGATGATAATGAGACGAATTATGGAAACGTTAATTTTTTTCTGTTATTTGAGTACATATCAGAACGTAACTTGTAAATTCACCAAAAAAATTATTAAAAGACGGCCATTATAATCTTTGAACATAAATATAAATATATACAGAGCAAAGAGGTTCGAAAAAATTAAAAATTCTTTGGTGATCGCATTTACTAGTAGTATAAAACAGTAAAATTTCAATTTTTATGCTTTTTTTATTTCTTTTTAAAACGTTTTTACTTTAGTTCGAATTTGACTTTATATATTAATTTTATTACAATATTAAAAGATAAAATCACTGTACATAAAATTTAATTTTAGTTCTGGTTTATATTTACTTCAGAAACTAGTTTTCAGAAATGATAAAAGGTTGGAGTTTTGGACGAAATAATCCTCAACACATCTTAAGAAGAATTTTAAATGACACTCCATTTGAAGGATTGCGAAAAGTTGTTTTTTCTGTGTTTCCTATGTTTACGAAAATACCCCATTTGGTTTTATAGTTTATATCGTTAAGATTTAAAACATTGCAAATAAAATTTTATTATAACATTGATAAACGGGCTAATATATTTCAACTTCACTAAATTTTAATCGGATTACAAAAAACGAGGTCCGTTTGTCTGCTAGCTCTTACTATTAAAATAAATAGCAATAATTTCTTGAAATTTAATTCATAACTCACCGTTCATAATCAAAGACTGTAATCCAGTCTGGTGACAGGAAGTCTTCTTCAGGAAGCTTCGCAATTACTCGATAATATCTTTTAGGCTAGTATTACAAATCTGACGTTTTATCCTATATTTTCCGAAAGCACTTGTAATTAATTTGACTTAGTCGTATAAGATGGACGGCTCTATACCACTAGTCCATGTGTCGCGCTCGAGAAGCGGTCTCTAATGTCGGGTGCTGAGCGTGCGCCGCCGATATAAACAATAATGTGATAAGTCAGCTACCTAACATCTGGCCGGACATTCGCCAAAGGACGCGGCCGCACAAACTATAGATCACTAGGTTTTGGCCGTGACTCCACCCGCATGACACACGTATCACTCCTCCTACTTCCTCTTCAGTTCTACTCCCTCCTACTGCACTCTTCATTCACACAATAAAGTAGTTGCGTAAAAATCACACAATTTTGTTTGTCTGAATAGAAAAGAAAATAATTTAGTGTTCCATACGAACCTAGAAGCTACCTACGCTCATTGGTAATTTCGAATTTTAATGAGTTATGGTAACATTCGGTCAGAATAAACAGTAGTCTATGTTACTCTCCGTCCCTTCAATTGCCTTCACGCATAATATCACGTCGTTTCATTGTTGTGTTATACGAAGTGAAAGGACAAACAAACGTACACTTCACACATTTCTAATATTATTTATATACAAGTTTGAATAAAGTTCAATAGCAACGATGTCATGAAAGCGAGTTTCATCATTCAACGACAGCAATATGCTAATAAATGTTTTATCTTGGCTCTGTATTTAGGACTGCTTTGAAATAATCGCTGAGCAACTTCATCTTCTTCTAGCTTCGTAATAAACCTGTTTAGTGAGTTTTTCAAAAGACTTCATCGCTTTCGTTTTTAATCAAAACATTTTGCGATAATAAAAGGGGCATACAATCACACGTAAAACAGGAGCTTCCATTACGACTTAATTTTTAACCGATTGAAAAAAGGAGTAGGTTCTATATTCAACGCGTGTGTTATATATATATAATGTGTGTTTATCGATGTCTCGGAAACGGCTTATCCGATTTCGATAGTTTGAACTGTATTCTATCAACTTTGATGCCGAATCTGCCCATAATACGTTTCAAAATAAAATAAAACCTTCTTCAAACACTCTGTGTTATTTCTAAAGCATAAGTGATCTACTCCAAAACGAAGATAAGACTTCAACCATGTTACACGTACGTGTACAAGCGGCTTATAGTTTATAAAATCGGTACCAAGTCACGTACTTCACATGGTAAACAGTTTACCAGGGAACAGCAATTAATACATTAATAATATAACAAATTATTATTACTTTATAACACAATATAAAGTAAATTACTTGGCACCGACTACATAAACTATAAGCCGATTGTACAAAGAATCCTTTACTTTTTAGTGAGTACAAAACTTGGAAACTAACATAAATTCTGTTTCATTGCTATCACCTAAGGATCACCCTTCGTTATGTAGTTGTAGTTATACTATTCAATGTTATGTGCACTATTTCACAATTTTTTTTTTAAATTTCTACATCCTGTCGCAATTAACAAGCGAAGCCTTTTGTAGTTTTGTTCTGTAATACTCGTAATTGAATCTTATCAAAGTAATAAACTAAAAACCGATTACTCAGTTTTACTTTTGAGGACGGCGTTCAATCATGAGCCATGCATCCAGTAATTTTCCATATTGATGCTGTACAGTGAAGATCTCGTATGTCCAAATTGTCCAAACAACAAAACTCCATCACATAAACGAGGTTATCTCACGGACTGCACAAGATTCACTTATATACGCGGTTTTCATGGACAGCCCTGGATGGCCTAAAATTAATAAATTTGAAAAACGTATTCGTTACCAACATACTTTTCGAGTTGTACTTTGTAACAAAGCATAAGAAAATTAAAATTAAAAAACTGACATACGAGGTCTTCACTCTATAGCGTCGATGTGGTATACGGATATATAAAATAATTGTTTATTTTGTTTTTTTTTGCGTTTACGATGTAAAGCAACTAGTTGTTTGGAAATAATGACTCGAATATGTTTTTGTCATTTGTTTCTCGACCGAACTTTGCTATGCGTGTTCTAGTACTTCGAACATGAACTTGGCAGCAAATTTAATGATATTTTACCCATCATAAATTTTACGCCTGAAGGTTCGGTGAAAAACAAGTTCAACTAATTTAATTTAATGAAGGTGTTGTGGTCTTTTATAGAACGACTGAATCTTTGATTGTGTAAAGATATTTGTTTGATAGAAGTATCAGATGAAGTGTCGTTGTAAATTGCTCTTGTTTTTAATATTAAATACACATGAACTCATGAAATCTTAACTACCTACTGCAAATGTGATATTCATAGTAATATCTACAAGCTTAAATATGTAGGACTAACTAGTAGGAATAAATAAAAGGATAACAGCAATAAGCAAAAGTAAAATATT
This sequence comes from Luffia ferchaultella, assembly GCA_949709985.1. NCBI lineage: Eukaryota > Metazoa > Arthropoda > Insecta > Lepidoptera > Psychidae > Luffia > Luffia ferchaultella. The sequence continues at coordinate 24,116,104 of OX453247.1, forward strand.
TTTTTAGAAAGTACATACCCATTACAGAATTTTAAAAAAAAAATGTTTCCATATCAGCCCATATAGTTGGATGTGAAAGGCGGAGGACCGTGTGTGGTGGCGAGCTTTGGGAGAGGCCTATATCCTGCGGTGGAGAGACAAGGGCTGATGATGATGATGATGATCAGCCCATTATGACCCCCTGAAAGGGCTTAGGCATTTAGTTCTTTTAGAGTAGGTTCCAAGCACCCTCAACTCGAGATTGAGGCTGCTTCAAGCTTACTCCACCATGTTTTATGTTTAGTATGTTGATAATAATATGACATCAGCTATATAACTATAAATGGCACATTCGTGTCATCATATATGCACCATATAATTGTAACCGATGATTTCTGTTTGTCTGAATATAAACAAATATTGTGGTTCGACAAATACCTCATAAAAGTTACAATTTAATGGAAATTTAATAATTTGAAAGAATTTTCTTCGAAACATATGAAATTTTTAACATGAAATGCGTTATATATCAACAAAGTACTTCAGTTTAAAAAAAAAGTTCGTAAAAACCAACTTTGTACGTGCTCATAAAAACTAAAATTTCGTTAAGTTTTTTGAACTTATGTCATATGATAACAATTCGACTCATCAGAACCTTTATTTCGTTCTGATATAAATAAATTAAGCGCCGCAATTTATAATAATTTGTAATTCTTTTAACCAAATGTTTCAAGACAAGTTTTTTTTTCATGGACCAATACTCCAGTGGAGAGAGTTCCGTACTAAAAATCGTCACATTGCCTACTGTTTCACATTTTTTAAATTTTACTTCATAAAATAGTCCATCGGCAAAGTTCTCGAGATTGCGACCAAACATTTTTGCTCCATTAATTTTTTCTCTACACCTTTGTACTTATTGCCATCTATCCCTTCCCACCTTCTTTCCCTTTCTTAATTTCTTTATCCTTCGAACCCATTCCACTGCTCCTATTTTCCTCCATTAGTCCTACGGCCTATGGCAAACATCCGGAACCTCCTTCTCTTCCGCGTATTTTGCATGTCCTATTCTCATCTGCCATCCAATATTTGTCTCTTCCAGATTCCCACATTTTAATATTGCCACCATCTTTTCATTTCGTATTTTTTTTTTATTTGACCCAAAGTTTATAAATATACAATACAATTGCATTTATTGGTTATATAAAACACGTTTACAATGCATTTTCTCATCACGAATATATTTCGTTTCCTATATAAATTCAACACTTAGGTGTGGGAACAGTCAATTTTTTATATATTTTTTTTTTGTCTTTTAAATTATTCGCACTAAAACCTTTGAAAAAATATGTATTTATTTTGCTCACAATACGCATTTCCATTTGATATGTCACATGATGAATCTTAAAATTACTTTCCTATTTTCAAATTTGTTTATTTACGCTATATATACCCTTCATTGGGTCCCTAACTTTTTACATACATACATTTCAACTTTTTTCGTCTAGTAGTACAACTTGTACCGGTGTCATTTTTTTCATCTGAGATAATAACCCTAATCAATTATTTTATTTCGATCGTACCGAACTGGTTATTCGCTATATTAGTACAGGAAATGCACAAGAAAAATCGCGAAGGACAACGACCTCTGTTTGAACTCAAGTTACGCGTACGTTCGACTGTTATTAGCAACATTGTTGGCGTTGTAATTTATTTCATAGTGCTTTATTAATTATTTTCCAACCCCCCCCTGGCTTATTTTGCTTATGATCATTGTTTGTAATTAGTGTTTTTTAAGGAAATCTCACACAAAAAAATCTGTGCCTCGAGTGAAAAGATTTCTAACTCGAGTTACTTCTTTATTTATATTATAGATAGCTTTTCGCCCGCGACTTCGCTCGCATAGACTACACAGTTGTATGAAATTCTTTTTTCCGGCATAAAAAGTAGCTTGTCACTTTTCAGTTTATGAACTATATCTATGCAAAAAAAATATGGCGGTCCAGGTACAACTGCATAATTCATATGAGCGAAGCTGTAGGCGGAAAGCAAGTTTGAAAATGAATTATAACCCATGTTACTTGCTGATAATGTAATTTTCTATAAGTGATATTTTTTTTTTTAAATAAGTTGAGTAGTTTTCGAGTTTATCAGTAACAAACAAAAATTCAAATCTTTTCTTATTGTTATATAAGTATAGATTAAACTCGTTCTGTTACATAACATATCAAAAGCACATCTCTTATATATAAAATTGTAGTGTCTGTCTGTCTGTTCCGGCTAATCTCCTAAACGGCTGAACCGATTTCAATGAAACTTTGCAGACGTACAGAGGGCATTATCGGAGGTGACATAAGCTACGTTTTGTTCTTTTATTTGTTCGTCTATCTGTTGTTCAAACTAATCTCCGAAACGGCTGAACCGATTTCAATGAAACTTCATAAATATGATTAAAAGATTGCCAGGAGTGACATAAAAAACTTTTTGTCTGTCTGTCTGCCCGTCCGTTGTCTGTCTGTTTGTTCGAACTGATCTCAGAAAGGGTTGAACTGATTTCGATGAAACTTTACCGATGTGACAAAGTGATTGTCAGGAGTAACATACAATAATATATTTTGTTATTTTTTGTTGGCATACAATATGCGGACAGCCTATCCAGTTATAATGGTACATCCATGGGGACCATCCATAAAATACGTCACACGTTAAGGGTGTGGGAGGGGGTCGATGAAGTGTGACATTGTGTGACAAGGAGTGGGAGGGGTCCTACGTTTTGTGACATTACATTTCAAAATTTTATACATGTCAATCTAAGTGTTAAAATGCCAAATTTGAACTACTAACGAAAAACCTAAAATATTACCAACTCTATCTGTATGAACGTTTAAATTGTTTTATTGGCGTGTTCACGCTCGCCTATGAGCCCTTTGATAAATGCATAAATGCAGTCACACAACGCGCATTGCCATTATGTCAATGTTTCTAAAATATTTACAACTCTATGTGTATAAACATAAGGTTTAAATTATTTTGTTAGCGTCCTCAAAGAATTGCTGCTAGACGCGTCAGAGAAATTCTTTATTTGGATGATGACGATGATCTATCTATATGGTTATATGAAAAAGATCGAATATTCCTGACATTAACGACCTAAACGAGAACAAAGTGACTGCTGTTCTGGTTATAAATAATTTGATGGAGTGGGTTCAAAATCCATGAAGATAATAAAATCCTGGCGGGTGGGTTCAAAATCCCGGCTTCGACCGGGTGGACTACGAACACGTTTCTCTTCCCGTTCCACGCATTAGTACATTGCACCCGTGCGAAGCTGGGGTGGGTCGCGGTCGGTAGTAATTAATAATTTATTGTTTTGTTAATTTTTTCTAATGTTTAATTTAATGTTCATTATATTAGAAATTATTTGAAATGGAAATAATAGTAATTTCGAAACTGCTGCTTTAATCTATTAATTTCTTGATGTAAAATTGAAAAATATGTGACGTCACTCTAGGAAGGGGGTCACATAAATGTGGCCAACTGTGATAAGAACAGGGGAGGGGTCAAAGATCACAAAATTAGTGTGACGTACTTTATGGATGACCGCGACAAGCTTAAGCTCAATACACTTCTTTCCAAGAGGAAAAAAAAAGATTAAATCATTAACTGCATGCACAGCAAGCAAAACCAAAAAAATCAAATAATATAGCAAAAAATTTATAGTAGAGAACAATGATCCTGCATTGTTTGTCACATTTTATCTTTAACGGTGTCGTCCGACCCTTAAGTTGATTTGGGTTGTTTCTTTTGAAAATCGGTGTTCAGGACTTACAATTCTACTATCCATAGAATTAAAAGAGAGATTCTGAGAGAACAGGAGCAAATGTGATTATTTTAGGAACTGATGTCGACAATACCTTTACTAATCAGCATAGAAAATTAAAAAAACAAAATTTCGATTCTTTCATTCACTGGCTGGCGATTTCTATGATTTTTACACAAAATTATCAAAATCTGCAACCGAAACAAATAAGCTCCAGATTTAAGCCTACATTTTTACTACGAAACCGTTCAGAAAATAACACTATGATGATTTTTCAAATTAGTGTTAATTTCGTTATAAAGTTTTAAATTTTATTTTAATTCTACATAATTTTATTGCTTTATTTGTGTGTATAATGGGCTAAAGCCAACATTTTTAACACGTAGTTTTTATATTTTATCTTAAGCACAGACGAAAATACCTTCCTCATAAAATAAAAAACAAGTCTAAATTTCTTATTATTTTTTTCCAAAAAATTGTTATTAAAATATCCCTGGACGTAATCTGGACCGATGTTTACTGATTACATTATCTTAGACTAAATAAAGTCACAATATTTTTATTGATTCATGATGATTACAATTTCATTTGATTTGGTGACCTTACCCCAAAATTTTTATTTAGTTTTAGCTTTGGTTATTACTATAAGCAGCGCAATTAGCTCAACCGTCCAGATGGCGTCACAGGGACATTCTTAAAGACAGATGGATTTTCGTAAATATTTGGCTAAGGGCCTGTATACAGTCCTTACTAATCCTAGGAATAGTGTTGAGGGAAACAATCAATTGAAAATTTGAACTCTTTTTTGAAAATTAAGCTTCACTTAACACTGTTTCTAGGATTAATAAGAACTGAAATACTGGCTAATAATAAAACGTTAATAGAAAAAATGTATACTTCGAGATGTTATTCTTAAACCTGATTCATTTAAACATTTAGCCAAACATTTAAAATACTGTACATCAACTTATATCATTTTACTTCTGTTCCGAAAGATTTCTCAATTAAATTGAAAAAAAAAATCTTTAAAAAAAATCTTTGAAAAAATATCAAAATATTTTTTGTCATGCAACTTGTGCTGTTCATTTTGAAAAACCCTAAAAAATTATGCTATGGTTTTCTTTTTTCGCTTTTCTGTAGGTATAGTTGTTTTTTTTTTCAACTTCAGATCTTTGTGCTTCTTTTTTTTTGGTAAGAAATCGATTTACTTTCCTAAAGTTTGTGTTTGGCGGATGAAAAAGGAAAACGCATTGAACGGCTAATTCATACAAGTACGAATTGACCAGAAGCCCTCTTCTACGTTTACCGTCTAATCACTCATACTATAGCTAGCTGGTGCACGATGACGAGTTTAGTTCGAATTTCAGTGCGCGAAGTCGCCGCGCGCTGATCTGCACTCCCGTGAAATCTTCGCGCGCCAATCATAAACTCCACAAAATGCCTAATGTCACTTCGATACTGTGAATTTAAATTTCTGACTCTATTAAAACATGATTAAAACCAAACGCTGCCGTCAAACTAATTAACTTCTATGGGCCAATTGAAAGAACGCTACTTCATGTCATTGTTTTATTAATTATGGAAAAAGTTAAACGGTTGTTAAACAATTATATGACGGTATGCGTCCTTAAAATTCAAATTCATGACTTGTATTTTTTTCTTTTTTTGATGTGGTGGTTGGTCATCTTATTTAATGCTTAAATTCTATAGTTTCACTTTAAAGGCTTATCGTGCTCTCCGAGTCACAGAGTCAGTGATTGTTACGTACATGAATTAAAAAAACCTATTGGTACATGCCCTGGGATTCAAACCACGGCCTTCTAAACAAAAAGCGGGCTCGTTACCACTCGGATATCATGACTGTAATAAACTAGTATTAACAAAAATAATTACACTCATGGACAAATATTATAGAGACGTTGCGACGTTTACTCGCAGAATTGATAAATCTTTTCCATAAGGACATATATTATATTTTTATGACAGAATAAAGACTATTATTCATAAAAATAATTATTTTCTTTCTTTGACTCCTCCATCAACTGAGTGATACCCCAGATGGAAAATATTACAAAACATAATTTTATATGAAAACGACTAGTTAACTTGACAGGTAAATTATAACGCCATTTCCCATAACCTTCCTCGTTGGCCATAACAGTCACAATACTTTTCTGTTACACATCTCTAACATTACTAGTGCAACATGATATATTTTGTAAAGTTCGGCGCTTTTTTTTCAGAGCTTTTGGATTTAAATGCAGAAATCGTTTTCTTTCCACTCGACAATCGCTTCGTACCACTGTACAATATTAAAAAAAAAAACGCGTTTCTCATATGGGGAACCCTTTGATTTTTAACTTTATTTTATAAATATTAACTTAATTTCATTTTTATTACTTCTTGTTATATGGTCTCTTAGTATGGACCATAGCAATACAAAGTATGAAAATTTCGATTATCTACCTACTGTGGTACAGACGATACAGCCCTGTGACAGACGGACAGACAGTGGAGCTTTAGAATTAGGGTCCCCGTTGGTACCCTTTGGTACGGAACACTAAAAAATGACAATTTCATTTTGGCACACGATTTTGGTCGGTGCTGTGTCAAGGCCGCTTTTCTCGCTCGTCTCGTGCGTTGTGATCAAAATATTCTTGACGACGATGACAGGTTCAGGATCATTAGCGTTTTTCTGTTCTAGGGCACGTTATACGAACGTGCGAACACAACACATGAGCGTGCCGCGTTTGCGACCGACGAGTCATCATCATCATCAGCTCATTTTTACCCCACTGCAGGGGCTTAGGCCTCCCCCACGGTGAGGAGGGGGGCTTGGAGCTTAAGTCCACCACGCTGCTCCACTGCGGGTTGGGAACTGTAACGACCGCCATCTATTGACAGCGTCCGGGACCGACTGCTTAACGTGCCCTCCGAAGCACGGTGTCAGTGATATTGTGTACTTAAGTCAGAAAAACTCATTGGTACACGCCCAGATTCGAACCATGGCCCTATGGGGCCTTATAAATTTGAGACAGGTTCGTTGCGCTCTGGGCTATCATGACCGACGAGTGCGAGAACCTAACATGCCATGGAATCTTATTAAATAAAATAAATAAAAAATACTAATTTGTCATAAACCTAATAAATAAAATTTTTATTTAAACTCCACAACGCATTTATGGTTTGCTTTACTTATTCGCGAGTAAACTGCCCCCATATGTCTGGCACGTGAGGAAGCAGAAGAAACAAACCTTCACCTATGGTAACAGAATGCCCACATTACTCAAATGGGAAATTCTAAGAACAGACAAGTTATACGAAGAACAGCTTGCAGACATCAATATTGACCAACTGGTAGATTTCGGCAAGACAACAAGGAAGTTTGAGACAACGCCGAATGGCCACGAACTCAAGAAGAAATCCACCAAATGGGGAATCGGGCAAAAATACACTTGAGAGGACTGGTCGCCCATCGGCGTCGGCCGGGGTCCCCGAAAATAAATAAAAATTTTGATATAAAAATGAAATTTAAAATTTAAAAACCATCGACACAAAAAAAACGAACCTTTAAATAGTGTGAAATAAAACAAGTTTCTTCATTATCTAATGATTTTTGATCCTTAGAGGCCTCTGGGGCCGCTAATTATTAGGTATTTTAAGTTTACTTAGTGGTCCCAGATGTCTTTAAAGTTCAAAAATCATTAGACAATGAACAACTTAGTATTATTTCACATTTTTGAAAAGTTAGTTAAACTAATTCATACATGATCAGACTCAGATTTCAAGTTTTTAGTTTTCATTTCGTTAGTTAATATTCGTCATTCCCTTTCAATATAGTGTACATTATTCTACTAGTCAAGCCCTTTCATTTGCTACCCATATTGAAGGATTTGTAAAAAAAAAATGTAATTCTCCATTTTGTAGTGGCGGCCATTTAGGATTTGAAATTAATCATAGTGTATAATATTCTACTAGTTAAGTCCTTTCATTTGATACCCATATTGATGGAGTAACAAAAAAATATGATATTCACCATTTTGTGGCGGCTGCCATCTTAGACTGATTTTCATCAAATATAGCTAAGAACACTTCCGATTAACTCACCTTTCAAATAAAATATCTGCATTCCAATCGGTTCATCCGTTTGGGAGCTACGATGCCACGGATAGATACACAGATACACACGTCAAACTTATAACACCCCTCTTTTTAAAAATAGAGTAAACTACGTACTACTAGTGTTAACTTGCGAAGAAAATCGATCCACTAAGTAGACCCATACTAGTACGTACTTTACTCCAACTGAATAAACAGATTTTTTTTCCTCGTTAGATTAATTTAATTAAAATTTGGTAAACTTGATAACACTCTTGGTACTTGAAATTTTATAGGTACATTTTCTATTGAACATTGCATTCACATCGGTTATTAAAAAAGTAATATACAAATAAAGGAACAAACTACACCATTTTACTTTACAATGCCAAACGAAAGTAATTTGTGGAAAATCTCTAATGTTAGTAAGTGATTTAGGAATGCGGTTCTTAAAAGTTTCTTTTCAACTTTATGAAATTGTTCGAAAAACAATGTTTTTTTAATAATTTATCAATAACTAAATCATTAATGTAGTCAATGACCCGGAAAAAATACTTTGAACAAAAAAATCGATGAAATATTGTCACAACGTTGCCAACAAACATAGAATTTAAAAATAAACATCAAAACATAATCTCGCATTACAAACTACACGGCATATGAACTACTTGGTCTGCTCCAGGACCGGTTCGGTTCGGGTTTGACGTCATTGACGTCATTTAATGGTTAACGCACATAAGTTAGTCGCACCCAAGTTCTGGCCAGTTTTTTTTCACTAAAATAATTTTAGAACACCTTGTCCAGACTACAACAGCAGAGCTCAATGATATCAACAACTTGATCATGTATTCATTTTTCAAAACCATATTATTGTGTTTTGGGTAAAATTTAGTGGTTATATGTACACAAACCTAATCCAGTTTTATGACGCTGATAGTCATTGTCCTTAACCAAATAAAAAATCACAAAATTAGCTTTACTTATGGAAGCGAAAAAAATATATGTTATTAATGATCGTATTTTTAAACACTTCGCCAAATGTATATTAGGTATATCAAATCCGTTTTATTACGACACTTTTATGACTATAGGGTTATTTAAATTTTGCACAATAATACAAATGAAAATGACGTTTGTTAGTCTCACTAAAAGTTGAGAACGGCTGTACCGATTTGGCAAACTTTGATTCTGAAATATTTCTAGAAGTCCAAGAAAAGTTTAAAAGGTGAGAAAATATGAAGAAATGGAGAAGTTTCATGATGTTCAAAATATCATATTTAACTCGATAGAATTGAAATATAGACCAAAATTAATAAGACAGCTGTAAAAGTTTTTTTAAAATCCGTCAATAAATGACTGAGAAATAAATTATTTAAATTTATGTGTGTTCACGTGTATTGACTGGTGGCCTCTTACTGTGCGTGACGTCACATTGCCTATTCGAGTGTAGCGTCGTCTCATTGCACCACACATTATGCGGTCCTCGCTGTTGTTATTATTTTACGAACTAAGGTTTTATATTCCATCCAAGTCTATAATATCTTATGTTTTTTATCTAATAGGTAATTAAGTTTTATTTGATTATACCTAATGGAACAAGTTTTTGTAAAAGGAAAAAGTGATAATTTGCCTAAAATTGATATTTTCACTGTGATGGACTTTTTCTTCAAATCCGTCTTTTCAATAAAATAAAACAAAATATTTAAAAAAAAATATTTAAAGTAAATAAAGTTCTTTCATTTATTTAACCTATGTCAAAAACTTCTTTGGTTATTTTACTTTTTAGAAATGTATCACATGTGCATGTTTGAGATCTGTCTTTAATACCAAAACATAAACATACCAATTTGAGGTATAAAAAATGAAAATAACCCATTCATTTCCGTTCGACTATGGATAGCGGAATCATGTATGTATGTATGAGTTGTAGGAGAAAGGGGAGTTACGTTGATTGTAACCTGCTGTGTACCCACAGACCCAATCCACTAGCAAGTGTCAACAGCAATAACGAAAAGCAATAAATAAAAATAATATTTACTTTTTCTTTGTACTGTGTTTCACGAGCACTTGTTATCAAAAACAAGCGGCAATAGTGATAAAACAGCGGTTTTTATGAATAAAAAAGTCGTATGATTTACATACGAATTTTGTTTTTGGATCATGCATGGGAAATAAGTCTAAAAAATCATACATCTGGCCACACTGGTCGGTGGGGACGCGGCAAAGCACAACGAATGTTACTCTCCTGCCCTTCCACAACCGATAAATACACGCCCCCGCTACCCATAGTCGAACAGAAATTAATGTGTTATTTTCATTTTTATACCTCAAATTGGTATGTTTATGTTTTGGTATTAAAGACAGATCTCAAACATACACATGTGATGCATTTCTGAAAAGCAGAATAACCAAAAAAGTTTTTAACATAGGTTGAACAAATAAAAGAACTTTATTTACTTTAATTAAGTTTTTTAAATGTTTTGTTTTATTTTATTGATACAACATTACATAACTTTGACCGTTGTCAGTGTTGACACGGAGATAGATACGGATCCAACTGTGTATTTAAATATTAGATTTGTAATTAGAGAAATTAATAAAAATAATTGAAGTACTTTAGTACGTTCAATTCATGAGACAATTCAAGTAATGTGCGATGAGTCAGGGTATTGAGGAAACCACACAAAAATAAGATTAAAAAATAAACCGTAAGACTTTTCATAGAGGTAAGATGACTTAATCTGATTATAAATAAGTAATACTATCCAGGAAAAAAATTGGGGGTCTCTGTACCAAAAACCTTGTATAATAGATAGAATTATATTATAACTAAATATATTTAATTTTAAGTATTTTAGTTTCACACCGCACCCTTGATACCAATTTGAAATATCAATGACCTAACGAAGGAATGACCGCGCGCCTCTGTAACCGTTTCGGTCAGTGAAAACCGGTCGCTGTTGAACGTAGGAACGATTAGGTCTGCGCGAGACTTGTAGGGTTCCGCGTCGGATTATGTGGATTCCGTATGTGACAGTTTTTCTTTTTTGTAGTTAATAGTTGTTTTTAATGTAATTAATTTGCTGAATATAGTGCAACGTTACACCTTATAAGATGTCCATCTCTGTTCGTCCGTCTGTCTGTCAAGACCTTTTATCTGGGGAACGCGTGGAGTTGAAATTAAAACTATATACTTAGGTCTACTGTCCTTGGAAGTTGTGAAAAAATCAAACTTGTAAGTTAACGAAAAACAGATACTGCCGTTTATGCCGCAAAAAAACGTATAGTTCGACACTCTCAAAGGAATCAAAATTTATAAGATACTTTCCGTTGACCTAGAACTATAAAATTTGGAAAGTAATACCGTCTTATACTACAAGTATAAAGAAAATTCTGAAAAATATACATTTGTAATTAAATCATGAAAAATATAGTCTTATAGCAAATTATTTAATGCTAAAAAGCTGAAATTTGATATGGTTATTATAGACATTTGTGTACCTATTTATTTTTACACTAGTTTACCAACACCCTTACATACTTGTTAAGACGAATCAAAAAGTTTGAACACCGGACAGATGAAACTAAATAAAAAAAACGGACAAGTACGAGTCGGACACGCTCACCGAGGGTTCCGTATAAATTCGTATGTACATATTATGACCGTAGATACCGTTGCTTTACTTCGACGATTGATTATAAATACGTTAAAAAAAACTGAACAAGTGCGAGTTGGACTTGGCCACCGAGGGTTCCGTACAAATAAATTAATTTGTGCTATAAATCCGTACCTACTTTGTGTGGAACCCACGGTAGACAAGTCCGACTCGCATATGTCTGGGTTTTGGAATAAGTACTCTGGTTTTAGGGTGTACATAAACTAGTATAAAAATAAATAGGTACACAAATTTTAGCTTTGTTGCGTTAAATAATTTATTTTAACGTCGTAAATACTAAAGAATAACATTAATAAGAATAAAATTATTATTAACTTTTTTTAATAGCAATTAAATGCAATAAAAGTTTGTTTTTAAAATATTTTTACTCGTTATTTTTTTCGTCGTAATCGTAAGCTACCTACCTAAAGTGTTAGGTTTTTCACTGAAATCTTCATTATTGGCACAACGCTGCTGTCAAATTTTTTACTTTATGATTATTGGTTAACTAGCAAAGTTTTCTTTCTGTTCCCGCTGTGTAGGTATTTGGAGTTTCAACTGCCGTGCTTTTACACATTGGAACTATACCTACAATATTTATACGCTTACTTTTTGTCTAGATCACTAGAAATTACTCTTATCTATAGAAATAATCAAAACACTGCGACTCGTTAGCGCGCGAATGACTGAATGCCAATGAATTCGGGCAGCGTGACGTCACACGCTGAGCCGTCGCATGGAGCGAAATAATTTTTGCAAGCGCGACTTTAATGTCCTACAACTTCTTTATTTGTAGAGATATTTTCGTGATTCTTGTTTTATTTAGATTATTTTTTTATAATAGCGAATAAAAAAACTTTATTTAACTTCTCCAAAAACAACTATTTCAATTTCCCATGCGAATCGTTCGTACCTGGTGAAACTGAGTGTGTTCAAAAATCAATTTGTTTACTCTTTTATCGGCTATCTCGGAAACGGCTCTTATGAATTATATTAAATTTTGTATTTAGATAGATATCATTTACCTTAAGCTCTTTTGCCAAAAAAATATAATAAACACCAAAAAATAAAGTCTAAAATTACAATAGTTTTAGCTATTTTAGACACGACTGCACTTCAAATTGTATTCAAAGACCAAATGTAGTAAATGATCTTCAAATCTTAGCGAGCAAATTACTGTGCTATTTCTGCCAAGATAAACCACTATGATTGCCATAAAATATTGGCACACTAAAATATAAGGTATAATGGTGTAATGATGTAATGATGCCAAATTAAGTTCTGTCTCCTGCTTGAAAACCCCTCCCGCGACACCGCACCGCATGCGCAGCGGCGTATATGGAAGCCCTTCCAATATTCAGAACCCTAGTTGTTCTGAGTTGCGGGATGGTTTACGAGCATTAATTGACAGATAGTTACCTAAAAGCGCTACTCAGCGTTGCGAACGATCTGGATTCGGATAGTATTCAAGACTTTCTTATTTTTTGTAATTTTTCACTCCTTATTGTGTTACACATGTCATTTATCAATGGTTTATTTAGGAGTCTGTTAATCAAATTCCAATTAGGTTAATTTAGGTTAATGGTCTATTTTTTTAAATAATTAGGTTAGGTTAGGTTGGTTTATGCCAATGTGAGGAGCGAAGCGGAGCGGAGCGACTAGCCATTCAGAAGCCTATTTATCAAATTCAAATTAGTTTTGTTTAGGTTAATGGTCTATTTAGAAATCTGTTGATCAATTTCGAAAACAAAACTAATTCGAAATTGATGAATAAGTTTCTGAAAAACATGAAAATAATTGCATGTCATTTTATATTAAAATGTGGTTAATATTTTAGTGGTCATTAACTATTTTTGGGTTAATAATGATTTCTTTGGATTCATTTGCTTTAATAGAATAGCAAGATGTAAAAACTTTGGTTACAATTTCACATTAAAATGCGATTTTAATTTTGGTGGTCATTTACTATTTTTAACGTAATATTTTGTTACGTCTGGTGATAAATTAAACATAAGCCGTTATTAAGCACCAGGGGCGCTGCAGTAAATGTGTATTTTCGAAATGACTGGACTGATTTGAATCGGTTGTATTGCCGCTGTTTTTTGTGTTACACAGATATCACCCTAAGAGCAGGTTCTTACATAAGAATTGCCGTTATGAGATACCAGGGGGCACTGCAATAGATATGTATCTCTAAAACGGCTAAAAGGATCTAGACGCACGTAAAAGCAGGTTCTTAGATAAGGATTGTGGTTATGGGCTACCATGGGGAGCACTGCAATTCATATATGTTCTAAAACGGTTCCGAGTTCTGAGGCGGTACGAAGTTAGCCGGGTTAACTAGTAGAAAATAACAATGTTATGATGATTTGCATACAACTGATCCGATGATAAAAGTGGCAAACAGTAGAGGGGAATTTCTAAACGGTATACAACAGCTACAACATGTTTGGTCTCGTCTGATTCGTTTTGACTTATACTTCTATCTGTGTTTTAACTATCATTAAGAAATCCGCGGGCGGGAACAGTATCAAAGATTGTATGAAGTTGTATGGAGCAGGCATTTGTTTCTGCTACTACTCCATTGCCACTGTCTTAACACTACGGTACACGCGCCTCTAAAACTTTCATAAATAAGTGCTCGCGTGGGCTTCACTTGTAGTCCATTTAAAATTGAAATATACTGAAAGGTAATCATTTAATTTTAAATAAAACATATTTATTATTATAAATGACATTTATTGAGCAAACTGAAATAAAAAAAAATATTAAAAAGTATTAACAAAACTTCAGACTCCTTAAAAAATCACATAATGTTCATTTATTTGAGATCAGTCAACTTTTGGTTTGATTATAACATTTATTTAAAAAAATAGTTGATTTTCATCACACAAAGGACAAATTAATATTTGATGATCATTACATATACTTCTGTAGCATTTCGAGCAAGTTTTCCTTGTGCTGCGATCGCGCATTCTGCTACAAAACGCACAGCGTGCAACCCCGCTCCGAATTGTTATATTTCCTTGCTGAGGAGCTTCTGACAAATTCAACAATAGTTTTTTTTTTTTATGCTTTTTGGAATATTATCCTGATTGATATGTTCTAAAATTAATGGTTTCACAAGCTCAAACCCCAAAGATTTAAGAAAAATGCGTCTGTTAATTTTTTCATTTAAATTACTCAGCTGGTGAATAACTAAAGCGTTTATATTGGCAATATTCAGAAAAATAAAAAATAATGTAAGTGGCCAACGCTTACTATCCATTGCGTTGTATTTCTAGACTTATAGGTGGCTAATTCTGCCAGTGGATGACTGTCGTCCGAATCACTGTTGTTTTGTTCAGCATTCTCTTTATTTTCATCCATCTGATCTTCTTGCTCGGTATCAGTGTCGTGCGGCGAATGAACTATGTTTTCTTCTTCTCTCAAATCCTATTCCTGTTCACTTTCAATCACTTTCAATCAAATCAATCCTCTTCTAGCCATCTCCACAAGTTTTCTTCCATTCTGCAGTCCATATTTAGCAATCTGTTGATAAAATATCAATGAACAGTAAGTTTATAAATCATAAATATAATATAAAATACAAAAATTAATAAGAAAAGATAAATACTTATGTCATTAAAAAAAAATGTCGCTTCTAAAAAGTTACGCCAGTGCACGCGTGGACTACATACATACGTAGCCCAACAACTTCAAATCGTTATTTCTCGCACATGCGCCAGCGTCGAGCGCTCACACCACACTGAATGTGTCGAGCAACAACCAATCGGAGCATAGCTAGAGACTCAAATTTAAACGACGCGATTTCACAAAGCTATGAACAAAAACAATACCCTGGGCTACATATGTAGCCCGCGCGTGTACTCTAGTGTTAATGACTGCGGCCAAGAACCTGTCTCGCAACCATTGCATTTCGTTCCTTATTTTTTTAAAAGACCATCCCTTTCGTCGCTATATAGTTTCCTCCAAACGGTACGGCACTGTCTCATTTGAGCAACGCGTTTAGTATGGCTAAATATTAATTATACTAAATACAAATAAGCTACATGAACTTATCACTAAAATAAAAAAATAAAGTAAACTTTTACACAAAAATGCAAAGCGACCTCAAAACTTTGTTTATACGATAATTCCATAAAGTATGGAATAAATTCGTGGAAATGTTCGAATTATGCAAATGTTTTTAATTACAATTAATATATACAATATGGTTTGTGTTAATACAAATAATATATACAGTATGACAACCACATACTTTTGTTAGGGTGTTTAAAAGAGTATATTTTTTACATACGAAAAGATGATTTAAAGTATAGCTTATATATACACATATCACATAGGAGTAAGTCCTTCAATTATTTGTTAATTATTAAAATATAGTAAATAGTGCATTCGCGTACCAAAATCCATTCCAGAGTTATTTGATAAAGAAATTGACAATTTTACGCAGCAGCGGAATTGCGTTGATTGCGTCGTCATCACGTGCCACGACAGATGATAGAGACATAAACAAAAACAATATACCTAATCAGAGGCGTAGACGATACAGCCCACACTATTTTTTGGTGACCTGTAATCGCGATACTTTGTACGGAACTTAAATAAAAGTTTTGCATGTATAAAATACATGTTTTAAATTCATCTTCATTTAAAATGTAATAATGCAAATCAAATCAAATCAAATCAAATCAAAATATCTTTATTTCGTAGTTATGTAACATAATCTTGAAATACGTCTTAAGAGTGAATTTTATTACTTTGTGGAAAAACGTCACCACAAAGGCGCATTCAAAAATGCTGGTACCTCTCAGAAGAATACGCAAGAAACTGAGGGCCGCTCTTTTTAACAAAATTATAAAAAAAAAATTTTAACAATAAGTGCTTAAAGAATAATATTATTGAAACAAACTGATAGGCGAGCGGCTTACACCCATGGATTTTCATCATCTAAGTAGTCTGATACTTTATAATAAGCTTTTGCATAAAGCTTTCGTTTTATTGTAGTTTTAAACTTATTAAGGGGTAGATCTTGAATGTCAGCTGGGATCTTATTGTAAAAGCGTATACATTGCCCTTTAAAAGATTTCGTGATTTTATTGAGGCGGCTGACATGATTAGCAAGTTTATCTTTGTTTCTTGTATTAACATTATGCCTATCACTATTTTTTTTAAATAATGTAATATTTTTTTTTACGTACATAATGTTTTCAAATATGTATTGAGATGGCAATGTCATTATATTAATTTCCTTAAACTTTTCTCTAAGTGATACTTTAGATCCCAGTTTATAATCGCGAAAACAATCCGAGTCAAGCCCCAGGCAAAAGCTAATGCCGCTATAAAACCTCTTCATATAAACAAGATATGGTAATTACAACTAGAACATTGTTACGTCAGAAGTTAGAATGTCGTAGGTCGGTACCGGTTTTTTTTAAGTTATTAGCTTAATATAATACTAACGAGGGGGGCCGGAACTTGACAGCAAAGTTTTCGTTCGTGCGCTAGGGTTAAATAACGCTTAAACGGAGACAAAAATTTGACTCCTTTTAAATAGCAGCGATGTCATAAAGCATGTTAACATAAAATAAAAATACCTATAATTAACACGAAACAATAAATTAAATGAAAAAAAGTATTAAAAAGATGTAGCACATTGACGAATGTAAATTAATCCATCTCTACTTTGTTTACATCAATACAAAAAGAATCAAATGAGTTGGCGTCAGCTGTTACGAGTGGTCGATTATTCTACAATTAAACAGTACAACAGTTAAATTCCTTTTATTTTATAAAACTCGCCACTTTAAAAAAAGAGTGTGTCAATTTGATCATTTATCATTTACTGTATTTAATCCAAAAGTGACAGGCTCAGGTGACAGGATTTACTATAATACGAGTATGTCTAAATTTTTCTTTCTGTTCAAACTAGGCTCAGAATCGGTTATTATCAAGACAACAGACTATAACAGACAATGTTTAAATACATTGGGTTGTGACAAAGGTCTATATTTATTGCAAATTGTAGGTAGCACCAGTAATTGCTGAGAGCAAATGATAAATCAACAAAAGAATTGTGGGCTGTAGTGTTTAGGTACACTTAGGTCTTAGACAAAAGAGACCACTCCCATATTACAGGCTTCTCGGAAAATCGCGTTGCTGTATGAAAAATAAAAATATTCTCCTTTATACAGACTCTGTTAATGATTAAGTTCGTAATAGTAGTTGGTGTGGTATCGCCAGTAAGAATACCGAAATTTATTGTATGGCTGTCGTGCTTGTTAGTGTATATTGTGTACAGTTTACCCAAGAGTTCCGTATTTATTATGATCACTACAAAATATATTTTTCCATTCCATTCCATCAGCCACAAAATATAGCCACACGTCTTTTTTTTGAAATTTAGCACAGAGGTTCGGTTTGACCTTTAGTTTTAAAAGTCGGCGTCGTCGTCGGTCGAAGGCTTACTGAAGCAAGTCAATGAAAAGCGGGGCTCCGTGTATAACATCAACAAGTCTTGCGGGGCTTATAACGCCGTGGAATTCGACCCAAAGTAATACCAGGATATATCGGAATTTAAATAGGAGAGTAAAGAAAAATTAAAATAGTTGAGAAAAACATGATCGACTTGTAAAAAATATGCGTCGTCAATGGAAGAAGAAGTAGATACTATGGAAATCAAAAAGAAAGAGAAAAATATGAAAATTGTGGGCATAATAAAAAAAAGTAACAAAGAACTAGAAAATGACATCTCAAAAATAAGTAAATATATTATAGTATCCGAAAATTGTATCGAGTCTACGTGGAGGGTTAGCAAGTGCTATTTTGGTGTTGATTGGAGGAAATAGAGCAGCCGCAATTTTCGTTATTTTCCAACAGATTTTTTTGAAGCTTGGCACGAAGCTTCTAATAACCTCTTGTTTTGTATCATTTTAGAGTTAATTCGATTAATTGAAGGATTATGAGGTTATACTTACACACTTATATTATATATACACTTAAAGGTAATATGACGGTAACACCGGCGGTACTTATCAACTTCTTGCGCTTGACATGTTCGAACAGAAAGCGGCATATGCGCTAAAAGACATTAATTGCTTCAAAACTGAACAAAATTGTCTATAGAACTATATATACCTACAGCAGGTATTTTAGTTATTAACTTATTTGTTCACATATTTGCGGGTCGGAAATATCAGTATAGTTTTTATTTATACGTCGTAGTAAAAATGTAAAATTAGTAAAATAAAAATAATGCGTGTTATTGTGATTAGCATTTCATTCAATTTCAAAAATATTAGTATTTCAGTCGACAAACAGTACTTCAATGATTAACTAACAATTTTTCTGATGTTACAATAAATTGTGGTTCTACTGCAACATATATGTTGTGATTGAATTTTTAAACATTTATTTAGTATGTTGCATGATGAAGATTATAGAAATAGATTGCATTTGTGTTGGGGTAAACTTAGCAAAGACGGCGCGGGGCGTCACGACACACCGGTCGCCGACCGCAGACCATTTTAGTTCACCAGCGCGACATAGATAGATACCTACCTTTAATTAAGTAGTCGTTGTAGTTTCACAACTGGGCAACTCCTAAACTAGTCCTTTCCCTCATGCCCCTTAAACCGGTTGTTTACCTTCTGAAGGGCGACGGAAATCGCATTAATTAAAAATTGTTGAAACGTAGTACGTTGTTATTATGCGAACCACGAATAGTAGTACACAAGCCCGTGTCAATAAATGGCACTACGATCAATTTTTGATAATTATTGTACTTAGAGTATTCAGTCACAGATTATGGCCAGTCAGCTAGGTATGTGATAGGGCACGACACAATTATGCGAAAAAATGTATAAACGCTGTTTCATTGACACTGGCAGTTTTGGAAAATCGTATGTGGGTTTTTTGGCGTAGTTGCATCGCTGCTGATTCACCTAACACCAAAATTGATTAAGTGACTGTATGTACCACAAAAATAACATCAAAAATGTTTTTTTGTACAGATGTTGTATACTAAAATAGTATGCATTTCAAAATTGGTTTACATAATGTTAGTACATATAGATGGCCTTATCGCTAGCTAAGTGACTTCTTACAACCATTGTTTACAGGAAAGTGGTATAAAAAAGAAGTAGAAGAAAGAGGTACAACCGGTACCACACTGTTTGTTTATGCAAAAATTGCAGTAATATACGAGAAATAAAGTTTTAGAATGTCCGTCCATAACCTGTAAATGAACGCTGTAAATAATATAACCAGAAAGTCGCGACCATATCGGGCCATTGCCTCCCGGGCTAGAACGTCTGGTACTTCTACTTTAATATCACCAGTAATTGGAGTACTCAGGTAGTGGAGTACCCGGTTTTAGCACGTGTATGTTCAACACGTGTGGAATACGACGCTTGTTAAACATGTTCTGTTAGGTTTTTTCCTAATTGTAATCAAGTCGTTTTCGTTGATAAATGGCTATTAATATTCACCTTCGATGTTTAATGCCAGAAGCGATTCCTTCTTGAATTAGACATACATTTGGAGTGCCATCACTTAATAATCCAAAGAGCAGGTGTACATCCAGATTTTGTTCAGGGGAAGCTTTCCATTCCATTCCATCAGCCCTTTTTATGCCCCATTGCAGGGGCTAAGGCTTCCCCTCAAGATAAGGGGGCTTGGAGCTTAAATCTACCACGCTACTCCGATGCGGGTTGGGGGATTATAACGACCGCCATCTAATGAAAGCAACCGGGACCGACTGCTTAACGTGCTCTCCGAGCCACGGAGTCAGTGATACTTATGTACTGATGTCGGAAAAAACTCATGGGTACACGCCCGGATTCGAACCACGGTCGCATGGCCTTAAAGATTTGAAACAGGTTCGCTATGCTTGGGCTATCATGACATTACTAATCGTCTAAAAAAATCGTTCTAAATAAAAAAAATTACAAATTTGTTTGTTTATAATCGGCCTAAATAAAGTGGCCTTCCATAAATAAAACGTCTTTTGTGTTCGGCGGCCCGGCAGGGTGACGGTGACGGTGGGTTAATCATGAAAAGTTCCTCACGGTTATAGACAACCAGGGAACACTACAGTAAATGTGTTGCTCAAACAGCTGGACTGGTCACTATACGGTTTCTGTATCACATAGGTATCATTTCAGAGCAGGTTCTTAGGCATATTTATAGTTATAGATCACCAGAGGGCACTGCAGTAGATAAAATATGTTTCTACAAAACTTTTTTTTTAACCATCATTAGCCTATAAACCTCCCACTGTTATGCACAGGTTTACTAATATTTAAAAAGTAATAAATAATAGACACAAAATTATTCATTATAAAAATCCTCAACCAAAAAATTTAAATAACTTTAAGAAGTTCGTCCGATAAAAGAGTGAATTAATTTAATACTGTGTTTCACCTCACAATCTTAAAACAAATAAATTTATGATTTTCAGTAACTGCCGTGCGCGGCTATAATGACCAAAACTTATCCCTTTGCAGTCTACGAGTCACCAGGGTTAAACAAAATCTTATATTTTATTGTTATAAGATTGTGAAAATAACACACGCAATACACAAAACACACAATAAGTAAACATAACATTCTTTACTAACATAACAAATTATTATCAAAATAAAATGTAATTCATTAATGACTATTTAAATTTATTTATTTCTATGTTATAATACTATCCAGCGATATTCAATGCCAATTAGCACAGGTTAACCCAATTAATAATTATTAAAAATTCTTTTGATCTGTATTTATGTTTTGGTTTTCCATTTTTTTTTCTTTTTTATGTGCTTCAATATTTTTAGCGAAATAGGTTTAACAGGTTTTCTCTATGTTTAGCCGCATAATCTTAAATGTTAACTTCTAATATATCAACAAACAAATATATGAATAAAACATCTGAATAAAATTATTTTGTATGTTTTTTGAGATTTTCAAACCTCTTTATTTTGAAAATTTTTTCTTTGTTAGGTATTACTAGAAATTTTCAAACGTTTTACGTAACTTACTTTAAATATCATAAGGAGTGTTCAAAAACTGTCTAGAATAGAATATAAAAAACAGTTTTGTATATATTTTGAATTTATTCAAAATATTTGGTTTAATGTGTATATGATTTGCCACGAGTAACTTTTTCTTTTGTTTTTGTTTTAATTTTTATTTTAATGTGTTATTATTACTTAAAAAGTTACTACAGTCACAGGGGTTGGGTACGCTAGCGTAAGTTTACGCTAGAATATCCATTTTATCTCAGAAACGGTTAAGTAGAGCTACAAAATCAGGACTTGTGTCATAAATTAGCCACAAACTCGAATCAGCGTTCGAATCATTTAAATAAGTTGATGGATTCAAAAGCTACAGGGGTTGTCTACGCTATCGTAAGTACCTATACGTTAGATTATCAACTGTATCTCGAAATCGGCAGGATCTACAAAATCAGGATTGGTGTAACAAATTAGAAACAAATTATGAATAAGGTTAAGTTGTGGTCTTATGAAGAAACGAAATCCAAGGGCAGTATTATCATCTTATAAAGCCATCTCTGGAGTAACACGAGCATGCGTCTTCGTAGTAAACTATGGGCGTTCGTAGTAACACAAAATAACAACAGATGGCACTTCAAAAATATTGTAATAGATAACGGTTTTGGCATTACCATGGGTTTTACGCACTATTTAGGGTTCCGTAGTTCGACAAGGAATCATTTCTTCATGTCCTATTGTCGTCTGTCTGTCCTTATGTCACTGCAGGTTTACTCCCAAACTATTAGAGCTATAAAGCTGGACATTACTTATATGTATGTCGTAGGATGATTTGATAATTCGAATTTTCGCGAAAATTCTAGGGATTTTGCGAACACACAGATAATTAGACAAAGGTGATTATATTTTTCAATCTTACTGAAAAAAAGGTAGTGTATAGGTAGTGTTAAAGGTGGTATACAGTTTAAAAGGTTTCAAGTAGATCGGTTGGCAAACATTCTCAAAGTTATTTAAAAAAACGTAAAAAAAACGTTGTAATATTTTTTTAAAGTATTTTTGAAACAGCTTGACCAATTGATTTCAAAATCTAACCAGATATAAGTCTCGATGAAGCCTTTCCGGGCCAATCACCATACGGATTGGAGGACCTGTACCGAGAATTCTGAAGCCAAAGGACAAAGGCGAGAAGGTGTCGACGAATCACTGAGTTCACAAAATTCCGACGCGTTTACACTGTACGACAAATTAATTCAAAAACGTAATAAGGTAATTCTTTTTTTCTTCTGTCATTTATATACAGCTTGAATCTGGTATTTTAATAATAAACGACTACCAAAATTCGTACCAACATTCACTATTAACCAAATCATTATTAAAATCACGCAAAAGTAGAATTTCGTAGTTATTTCACATATTAATCATCCGTTTTGTGTTATCGAAGTAACAAATATGATTTTGTTTTCTATTTAACTAATTATTGTGACATGCAAATACTTTCAATAAGGACGCCCATCTTCCATACAAACATGGGTTAGGAAAAAAATTATGGGTACTTTGAATTTTGTGCATGTGGTTTGTTTCGCATAGGTACATGAATCCTTATGATATTGACATATATTTTTTAAAAGCTGGAATTTGACTGGCATCAAACTATGAAAGGTTAAATAAATGCATCTCCTCTATTAAATGATAAAGGGATAATAACGAGTTAGAAGTTCGGTTTTATATAAAATAACACACATAACATTTTATGTGTGTTATTTTAATTTATTTATTTTAGAAATACAAAGACCAAGATATTTTAGAAATACGAATCAAAAGCAGCACCCCTTAGTGAGCACAACCGTAAAAAATACTTTTTTTTTTAATTCATTTATTGAAATAAACATATTTACAATATTTAAATTTATATAAAGGGAGCCAGCATTTTTGAATGCGCCTTTGTGGTGACGTTCTTCCACAAACTAATAAAATTCACTCTTATGACGTATTTCAAGATTATGTTACATAACCACGAAATAAAGATAGTTTGATTTGATTTGATTTACGATAGGAATATGCAGACACTCATAACACGTATCGATGCACTTACAAACACGCATGCCCGCACATACACACACACACACACACACACACACACACACGAACGCACGCACGCACTCACACCCACGTACACACCCACATTCATCACCTAACTCATTACATACACATGTAACGACTTTGGAGCTGCACCTGCTCTTGTCCACTTGCGGTACAGGAGGACCTATGAGTTGTAATTTAATATATAGTTATTGTCTACTTATTGTTTAGCCGCATTTTTACGGTGTCATTTGTCAATTTGATTTTGGACTCCCACAGCCTGGTGTGGGGGTCATTGGTAAAATTATATTGTATAAGCATGATGGTTAAGTAAATAAATTTCATTTCATTTCACATAAATGTACAAAGATAATTTAATATGGAGATGAGCAATTAATTTGACAAGTGACATGCAAATAACACGATATATTTGTAACACGATACGTACTCAATAAACATTTAGCGCTCTTTACATTCAAGTCTTTAGGCTGTATCCAAAGTTGCATCATGTCTCAAGAATTAAAAGGCTGCTATACGCGTAACATATTACATTTTATATATCCCTGTCTATTTTCACTTAATTTACTACGCATACGCGTTATCGCCAATGTGTATAATGCCGGCAATTGCAGCTGCACAGAAGTAGTATTCTAGAATACTTAATCATCAGCTAGCAATGTGTAAAATTATTAAAGTTTACCTGTTTTGAGATCGAAACTGATTGCGGTAAGCTGTTTAGGGTTGCTTTAGCAACAGAATCACCACCATAGAAAACAAGTGATTTTCGACGTTTATTTTTTAAATTAAGAACAATTTTTTATACTTATTACATTAAATTTATTAAAATAAAAGAAATATTGAAGAGTAGAATAAAAAAATGCAATTGTTAATGTATAGACATAAGAAAATCTCGTGGCAAATACAAAGAGTTCTCGCGTTGTTTCCACAGACCACATCTTATAATTCTGTTTTAGTGGGGAGGCGGAATGGACGCGGCGACTTCCAAATTTTATGTTTTCCGTGACCACCACTTCTTCTAATATAAACCGGGTACGATTTATATTTTTGTTCTGATTTGTTTTTATTAAAGAGTCGAACCATTCGTAGTGTTTATTTTTAATTACAAGGTTTTAAAATACATATTTCTTATTTTAATAGTTAGATTTTAACGTTCATATTTTTTTTTAATTAAAAGTTTGTTTTTAAAAAGGTTTTTTAAGTAATATTTTATTTTGTTTTTTTAGTATGAGAGTATGTAAATAGCTAAACTTATCTGTATATATGTATTTGGTACCCAGAGGTTGATACGTTAGTGGTATGAGTATGTTGCTACTCTTCGCCATCCAGGTCTTCAGCACATACCCCACCTTGAACTGAAGTAGTTAACTACTCACCATATGGTTTTTTTCCATTCGTTACCATTCCTTTACCTTACCTAGCCCGACCGTGGGCACCACAGTAAGTACACGAGCAGCCATTGATGAGTTCGTCCCTCGTCCTCGTCACATAAAAAATGCTCGTGAATATGTAGCTAATGATCCCAAATTTAGTTAGTTTACTAATCGTCATTGAAGGGTTCTATTAACTACCTTCTAGCTTAATCATCAAATCAACTCGATATAGTACCATAATTATTGTTTGTCATACAAATCATATTTTTCTGTAAAATTGCAACTCAATGCGAATACTCGTTAAAGAGTTCCCTTCTTGATAAAGCGGTCCTGCCTACATCAACAGAACCTAATCATCAGATTATTACGTTGTCATTTAAACCACATACGTGTGCAAAAGTTAAATTTTGAAGATCAAGGGGAAATGTCTGTACATTAGCTTGAAAGCTTAGTCTGTATATTAGCTTGAAAGCTTTGCTCCAACTTACGTACATACACGTACAACCAAGTCAAGATAAATAAAAATTTGTTCGTAAAAACAGAAAAAACAAAGTATCAGTTACATAATATAAAAAACTAGTGTCCCCTCGTGACTTCACTCGCGTGGATTACACGTGCATTATGAGCATTTATTAAGGGTCGATTTTACAAATTACAAAAAAAAAATATTTGTAACCAAATAGTACATTTTTACACAATAGCGAGCGCGCCTGAATAGATTTTTCACTTTTCACCCGAGGTAGGTAAACATACTGCATTTCATTACGAATATGAGGAAAGTAAAAAAAAACGCGTTAAATCCATATCTGAATCGGATGAACTCATTTTATACTAATGTCTTTCTATGTAAATAATCAGCACTCGCCAAAACAACTGAAGATCGAATTGCCCCTTTCTCGCGATTTTTTTTTTCTTCTACTGTGGCATTCTACCAGTCAGTACTTTTTATCATTGATCATGGTTAATTTTTAGCTCAAATCTATGTAAATTAAATGATAATTTAGTTAGAAGTAAATTAAAAGTATAAAGTCATATCACAAAATTGTTGATAATGTTTTTTTATTAGAATTTTAAGCAGCGATTCAACACAGTTGTTGTATAAAGTTGGGACATGGCTCGCATAATTTTTTTTTTTATTATTTGTTTGACAGTAGGGAAAATCGTTTCCCAGGGACGAAAGGTACTACTTTCTTCCCTCTGATCAGGTAATTTCAAGCGTACTTTCTTAGTATGGGTAATGAAAAGGTATTTGACCCCCTTAAAGTTAAAAAACGATAGAAAATCGGCCCAAAGGATACATAATATTTGTTCCGATGGTATAAATACTTTTCCGTAACATATTATTGAAATAATATGAATTGGTGATAATACGGTGAGTTTAATACACAACATATCGGATATGTTGAAGTATTCTCATTTTGTAGTGTAACATACTCCAAATGCAAAATACAGTACAGAGGCGCTTTATCTGTGAGAATGATAATAATATTACCTCGGTTACGGTCACTACACTTCCTTCTTTTGGAGTAAAAACAAAAAAGTTAATTAATTATGTTTATGTTTTCGTTTTAGCTAAATGAAATGACGCGGATATTTCAGCTGGGTTTTATTAAGTGCGAAGAAAGAATGATTTATGAAACGCGCGATTATATCTCGGCAAAGGCCGGCCAATCCATCTCCAGAGCCTCGACGGGTTTTATATTCTTCTCAGTTGACTGTGGACAATTTTTTTGTCTGCACGTTTCTTAGAATTAACTTGTCATATGTTCCGCCAAAATTGTTATGTATTAAACATCTTTAGTCCGAAACTTGAAAAAATTATACAAAAACGACATAACGCCACCCAAAAATTGCTATTTGACCTTCTTTAAAAAGGTAAAGATACGACAGTTCCAAACTGCGGTAGAGTTTGGCCAATAAAGCGTGGCCCTAATTGATTGCGTTTTGTTCTTTTTATGTCCCTGTAGAACTTATTACACAAAACAGAGAGAAAACATGATCAATCGGTACAAACTCAAACTATGCTTGTTACTATAGGTACGTCATTTCTACCGCGCTATAATCTTTTTTGTTTTTGAAAATAAATTCTTATAAATATAAATCTTTACTTACATTATATTCCCATCGAGGACAATTTAATACGAAATTTTCCTACAATGTTATGTTGTCTAAAGTACAACTAAATTGGTCCCAACTTTTGCTTTTCGCTCAGTTTGCAAATTAACATGGTAACGCTTTTATTGTAATGCATAGTGTGTTTGTATTCGCAAAATTTTCAAGGGCACATCTTTCACTCAAATTAAACAACTTTTGCTCTGTCATTTTCGGCTGAAAGGTATAATTTAGGAAATAATAGATGTAATAGATGTAATGCAGTTTTGCACGGAACGTTTCATCTAGTACTCATCTGTTACATGTCAAAGACCGTAAAAGACAAAAATATTTGTTTATTTAACGCGCAATGAACCAATTTAGGCCGTTGCCCTGGGGTCTGTACGGCGCTTGATGTAGAATGTCTAATTCTATTAATTTCACAATATCGCTTGAATTCTTCAGAGAAAAACGGCGGGTCGTTATCGGTTACTGATTGTGACGGGATACCGAATCGAGAAAATATAGACCTTATTTCCGTAATAGTCGCGCTTGCGGAAGAACCTGCCATAACCGCAGTCTCAACTTTGAGTGCGCGTCTACAACTATCAAGAATCGTTTACCAGCGCAATCCAACTATGTCAATATCTATATTAGGCCAATACACGTCGTTCCGTGCAATATTTTTCATTTTGTTCATGCCTAAGTGGCCACTATGGATTTATTTTAAAATTTCCGGTCGTAAAATAGGCGGAATAATAACCCTGTATTTATAGATTATACATCCACGATCAGTAAATAAGTCATCCTCACGAGCAAAAAATACTTTTTCATCTAAACTTTATTTATTTTATTTATTTATTTAAAATTTATTTATTTATCCATCATGTATAAACGATAAAACTTTTCCAATAACCTCCACAATAGCTAAGGTTGTTGGTCCCGTGGAAGTCAGAAACCGGATTGACGAGGAAAAGTTACGGCTAAATAATAGAATCAGTCAAAATACCCGAGTGTTTCCGATGGTAAAGGTTTTTCCACTTTTGTCAAGTTTTTCCGCACATTTCGCACAACAATTTCTTTGAAGTTTATATGTAGTCCAGGCCTCAGAAACAGGAGTTACAAATATTGCAAAGAGCCTTCCCACGAGTTGGTGGCTCGTAAAAAGCCTGTTTAACTAATGAATAATGTATTTACTTAATGAATTGAGTGAAGATCACAGACAGGAGTTGGACACGGGCGGACGAACCTTCTCTATCTCGACTCCAAAATGACTAATTCATGTTTCATGCATTTTACAAGAGAACGGAAAATTTGATTTCCTGGCCAGTTTCAGAAGGAAGTTTTCAGGACCGTACAAAATTAATTTCTTGTCTCTGCTAAAAAAAAAACTTACGTATGCAATACAATATGCGCCGACGTGCATTTAACAAAGTAAAATTAACAAAATACATAAACTCATAACTGAATAGATATAGACTGAAGATCTCCATTTAATAAGGTCCCCGCATACTTATTTCATCGATGTGTTCATAAAAACTCGTCGATTTCGTGTGATAAAAATGTAGCACTTTTTAGGTGAGTGTGAGCATACATGAAATAAGATAAAAGATCTAAAATTCAAGATGCACCGTTACAGAAACAGGATAATCAACAGTGAAAATGCAAAAAGGTGGCGTAAGTTTGAAGTCGAAGTCAACGGTAAGGACTCTACGTCCAGACCGCAATATTCTAGGATCGAGTACCAAAGCAAAAGTGACAGTACCATAGAAAATGAAAGGTTATAGCAGGAGCAACGAAATCGATTGGCACTACAACGAAGTGGCATAGAGGTAATGAAGTTCATAAAAGGTCAGATTTATCCCAAGCAAAGGCGATTTACATAGAAGTTAACTAGAGTACCTACTGACTTAGTATACAAGGGAAAGATAAGATAATACTTTCCCAAATGTCAATAAAGAAATATGAACAAAGTTAGTGAAATAAATTACTATAACTCCGTGTTCTTTGCTAGTAAAATTTTATCATTGATAAAAAAAGGTTTCTCATCATGAATCACATGATATTATAGAGTTTGTGATCTCAAATATCTGCTAATAAGTCGCTTCTAAACTTTGTGTGGTGATTCTTTTTTTTTTATAGATACGGAACCTATACTGTGACAAATAATAGGAAATTATACAAACCAAATACAAATTATTCCATTGCATCCTAATTTCAAAGAAAAACAATATAACAATTTGAATATATTTTTTTAACAATTTGAATTTATTTTGTTTGACAAAATTAATCTTTTGTTGTTTATTTTCGAGAACTATGTTTTTCGTCACTACGCCGACAACTGTTATTTACTCGATAAATAGGCCAAAAAACCAGTATTTTTTTTTATAATTTATGTATTTACGCTTATTACTAAGTTTACATCAGGAAGCCATAAATTGCATTTAATGTTTATGGTACTCTTATTATTACATATAATGTGCATAACATTTTTATTTTCATTTTTTATATTACCAAAGATATATTTATTAAAAGTGTGTTTTAGGGGGTGGCTTGGTATTTTTTCTAATCGATAATACCTAAGTTAAACATGTATTGGAATTGGAATCGGAATCGACAAAGTCTCTAAAAATACAATCAATGACAAAATATGCTTTTTTGCATAGAGTAAATTAACTTGACAACAGCGTTTGGTTTTGATAGAGTCATAAATGTCAATTTACAGTATCGAAGTGACATTATGCAATTTCGCGGGGTTGAAAATTGGCGTCCGGGGATTTCACGGGGGTGCAGACGGGCGCGCGGGGACCTTGCGCACTGAAAATCGGATTAGAACTTGTCATCTTGCACCAGTTACCTAGAGTATTAGTGGTTAGACAGTAAACGCAGACGAGGGCTTCTGGTCAATTCGTACTTTGATATTTTTTCGCTTCATATTGATTTTGTGCTATTTTTAATTGAAAAGGAACTAAACCAATTAGGTGTTATCATCGTCTTCATAATATAAACCAAAATGTGTTTTAAGTGTATTAAATAAATATGAACGGCAAATAGCTAAACATTCATGATCTATAATTTATGGCCAAAGTGATCGACGACAGCGGCGCCGGCGGCGGAAATACGGCGGCGCGGCGCTCGAACCCGCGATGTTCTCTTTGGTTCTTACTTTACTTTCCTTAGTTGACAACCATAGCGATAGGCGTATGCACTAGGAGAGATAAGTATACAAAGTACTTACAACTGTCACCCATGGCGATAAGTGCATTTTGCGTACAAAAAAAAATACAAATATATATAACTAGCGACCCGTCCCGGCTTCGCACGGGTAGCAGAGCATATAAGCCGTAGTGTTTTTTCTGTCGTATTGTCATATCAATTTGTTGCGTCGAAAATGTGGTTCAGATTTAATTAGATTTATATGTAACGTAATTTCATCCTACTTGGAGTATTTTTAATGTATTTTATTTTCAATTTTGTAAATATTTGAAAAAGTGAAGAATATATACTTACATACAAACAAAAATAAGTAAAATAAAAAACTAAACTATTCAAAAATGCCGTCGTGCGTGCTAAAAACGTGTAAAAATGAGTCAACTTCGAAGAAAAAAGGTTGTGGCGTAACTTATCATCAGTAAGTAAGCAAACCATCAACTAAAATCAATCAAAACACATTTTTGTCTTTTGCCGCCATTTCTACATGAAAATCATAGATCATAAAGAGGGAACCGTACAGTTTAGATACGTATGTATAAAATGTTGGGGAACTATATGACTTAGGTGAAACAGATTTTTTCGTTGTTTCTTTATTACTCAACCTATGCCATCTGTCTGTCTGTCTGTCACAGAGTATTTTTCAGTCAGAAACTTACTAAGTTAATTTTGTTTAAGAGTAAGTAAAGTTTATATCACATTGCAACGATGATTTTCATTGCACTTCGTTCATTTCTTTGCCGATAAAGCAAGGTGAGATAGAGTGTCGGGTGTAGTTAGTGCAAGCGCATATTGTAGTACTTATATTCAGTACCAATTACACCAGTTACAGTTACAGTATCCGTATAAATTGCTTTCCAATCATCTCATCATATGACACCATTTTATGAAACTTAAAAATAGGTATAGTAAGCTATCCATAAAAGATTGACATATGCCATCGCGGACCTTTTTGTAGTCCTATATAAAAGGAACAATTCCTCCATACATTATTTTGTTGTATCTTAAAAGAATTAGGCAACGTTTTCGATGAAAGTTCCCAGCCGGCTTGATTTTTTTCCGACTTCTTCTACAATAATCATCTTATTTCAACAAATTTTCACAAAACATTAATAATTTATATACGTAAACCGTCCTCTTGAATTACTCTGTCTATTGGTGTCAACAACATGCCAATCCGTTCGGTAGTTTTTGAGTTTATCGCGTTCAGACAGACAGATAGACGCGGCGGGGGATTTTATATCATAATATGTAATGATTTATGTCATTTTGTAGGCATTTTCCTGCAAAATAAAAAATTGGCTTTTTGTAAAATAAAAGGAGAACAACTTTTGTACAAAGTACGTACTATTATGTGGCCTCTGACTGACTGACTGCCTCGGGCCGTTTCGTGCGAAAATAAAGGCGCACTCTTTTTGGTTATAGAATAAGCGTGAACTTAACCGACAAATTTCATTGTAACGGTATAATTATTCTGCTTATTGTTTTGTATGAAAAGCAAATCGTTTTTCGAATCGATTCATGCGCATCACTACTTGGTACGTGCGAAACTCGATCTACACAAAGATCTCGAGCTCTCTACGATAGGTAACCATCTTACGACGAATCGGCTAATTATTTCGACTCCGCCTCGAGTTACCGAAATCCTGTTATAGCAGAGCCTTCTTCCCTGGCCCGTCACCTTTGACCCATGTCGTCTAAGGCAGTTGAGTTATTCGGCGCTCTGGTACTATAAGTAGCCCAAAGGAGTTAGCACAATCCATTTATTAACACATGCATTGACATGTGCGCAAAAGGAACAAACGACATCTTTTCTTTTCCATACGCACATATAAATACATGTGCCAGTTATCTTTGTGCTACCTATACTGAACCGCCGGCCGCGCCGCTCGCCGCCACGTCCTGCAAAACGGTGCCCGTTTGCTTTCACTTTCGCATTGCTCAAGCTTCCCGCTCACCTTTTAACACTGGTTTACGTTGTGACACCCCTGTAGCTAACAAAAACATGTCAGGATTTAGCGGATAGAACCCCACTGGCTTTGGCCTGGCGCCGCGCTATTAGTATATATCGGACCAGATTCCTCGGATACAAAAGAAAAAAACCGGCCAAGAACGAATCGGACTCGCACACGAAGGCTTCCGTACCGCCATACAAAATAAAAAAAAACGAGCGCGACGTTTATCGGACTTAACCATTAATCGTTATTATTATGTAATTTAAAAATTACTGTATAAATATATTTCATTAGAAGGAGCTCGATTCTTTCTGCCTAACCCGAAAAATAATAACATGAGTGCACTGATAGCTAGAGACAATTTTGATTATTTATTTTATTACAGTGAACCTTTGACTTTTAGTATTGTGACGAGAAGAAGCTCTGCAAAGGAAAGCGTAAACTTATAGTACCTAGTAATACAACGTAGTTTTCATAATGAAATGTTTTTTTTTTTAATTATCTTTTACAATAACATCACAAAGATAAAATACATCTAGTTTTCGCTTATTGGCTAAACGCTATCTGTCATTTACTATGGAATTTTTACAAATTTTTACTTATAAGTGCATTTTATATGTTAATCTATTACTCGTTAAATAATATAGTGAAAATTTATGTCCATTCAGTGTATGGGAACCAATATTTTTGACATTAAAGAATGAGACTTGGCACACTTGTTCCTTAGGTGGACCAGAGTGGAAAACGCCCGGTAGCCAGCGGGAGCCACCCTGCTGGGGGGCGGGGGAGGGGGTGAAGTTTCCTTACACCGCGCGTACTGTTGGTCGTAATAACTGCTAATTTGTAGCTACTATGGCATGTGGGGTATCATTTTCAGATAAATGAAAGATGGCCAATCATTTTGAAAAAATATCTTAGATAAAAAAAATATTCATTCATAAAATTTTAGATTTTCGCCGGTAATTCCATGTTTTTGTATGGAAAGGTGTGTTTTTTAATTCAGAAAATGATTGGCCATCTTTCATTTATCCGAAAATGTTACTCCACATCCCCACAGAAAACCGGGGCGTTTTCCACTCTGGTCCACCTAAGGAACAAGTGTGCCAAGTCTCATTCTTTAATGTCAAAAATATTGGTATGGTCCTATAACTCCTCCACTATTACAGTAATTAGCTGTGATAGTTTTCCTCATAACTAAGTTATATATACTCCTGTCATAATTTTTTGCCATATATCCAAAAACAACGGTTTAGCTGGTAGAGGAGGGCGGGGGACACACATGACTCTAACAAAAATGAGAACTTTTAGAGTGCATATCTCAACAATTGTTGACTTAAATAAAAAAATTGTTTGAAACCTTGATATCATTTTTGAAGACCTATCGTTTGATACCTCAAATAAAATCAAATCAAAATATCTTTATTTCGTAGTTATGTAACATAATCTTGAAATACGTCATAAGAGTGAATTTTATTACTTTGTGGAAGGACGTCACCACAAAAATGCTGGTTCCTCTCAGAAGAATACACAAGAAACTAAGGGACGCTCTTTTTAACAACATTATAAAAAAAAAATTTCACAATAAGTGCTTAAAGACTAATATTATTGAAACAAACTGATAGGCGAGCGGCTTACACCCATGGATTTTTCTCATCTAAGTAGTCTGATACTTTATAATAAGCTTTTGGATAAAGCTTTCGTTTTATTGTAGTTTTAAACTTGTTAAGGGGTAGATCTTGAATGTCAACTGGGATCTTATTGTAAAAGCGTATACATTGCCCTTTAAAAGATTTCGTGATTTTAATGAGGTGGCTGACATGATTAGCAAGTTTATCCTTATTTCTTATATTGACATTATGCCGATCACAATTTTTTTTAAATAATACAATATTTTTTTTACGTACATTATGTTTTCAAATATATATTGAGACGGCAACGTCATTATATTAATTTCCTTAAATTTGTCTCTACCTCTCGCGTTAATATGCGATGAATTTTTTCTTCCTACTTCAGTTACATGTATGGCAACCTATACCAAAAAAATTATTTCTTAATTTCACTACGTCGTTGTGTAGCGGCTCATAGATTACACCTACCTTCTAATTTCATCTATACATTGCCAATAGTTTCCGAGAAAAACCACAGATAGACAGACAGAGCGACAGATGTACAGGACGGACATGGTGAAACTATAAGGGTTCCTTTTTTACCATTTGGCTACGGAACTCTAAAAAGGCAAGAATTATTTATTTATGCAGTTATTACAGTCACAGTTATCACATACAATTATTCTTAATAAATGCACTTAAAACACCATTTTTACAAATTTCTTATTTGAATTAGAAAAGAAACAACAAGAAAACCGAAGAACTGAAACCCAAAACCTGGAAGTCTGAATAAATATGGCTTACTGTAATGAATATTTTCAATTCTCATGCATTTAACTGTGTCAAAGATTTGCTCGCTATATCATACTTACTTACGTCCATCTACGAAATACAAATACTAGTTACAGATTCTCCAACATCCCTGTACAAAATTTTAAATTAAAAAGAGTTCTTCAAAGGGTCTCCTCACGAGGTCAATAATTTCGTTTGCTGGCTGGCGGGCCGGACCCGACGCGGTGACCGATCCGGGCATTAGCAACGGAAACTTGTGTAATTTTGTCCCACAGCAGCGAGCACCGGTCGGGTGGGTCGGGTTTTACTGGGACACCGGCCGCTGGGCTCATTTGACCTGGCAAACGTCAATTTGCGTTATTCGTTTTCTCATTTTCTTATTCTCATTAAACTGTAATTACTAATTCAAATTGTGTCATTTCTAAGTTTTTAACAGATTATCGTACATTGTCCTCGTTCAGTTTTACAGGGCGGAGAACTCACGAATTACAATCACGTATAAGGAACTTTTCGTCAAAATTATTGTTTGCGCAAAGTCAGAATTGTCCAACTGTGTTGTCGACTTTGGGCCGCGAACGTAATGAAGTTACGTTTGTATTATATCTACTGCAATATCGTAGGAGAAAATAAGTAAAAGTAAATTTTGTGGCAGCTGTCACACGCCGAACATCTCCATCGTTCCTGTATTGTGAGTAGAAGAGTCATTTTGTTTTAATATATCTTGTCATATATCCGTCACGAATAAGGGCATAGCATAGCACTGTTTCCATTCAGTTCGACGAGGCCGACTTTAAATATACCTTTAGAAATTTGTTCATGAAATTGTTTTGTCTTTTGTTCGTCGTACGCGTCGCTTAGTTATGAATAGTTTTGTTGAGCTTGGAAACTGGAAATTTGGTACACAAATTGAGTTTCAGAACAAGTTAACAGCGCTCTGGAGAATGCTGTTGGATTTAACTCGGATCACTTGTAAACTGTTGAAAGCGATCCGCGCCGGGACCGCCCGTGGCGTTGTTGCTTCCTATTTTATTAAACCGAAAAACTTTTTTAACTAATAATTATACATATATCGATCCGATGTTCAAGGTCAAATAAGTTATTTTAAATTAAGTACGAATATACTACATTGAACTAGAAATTAAAAAAGTGTGGGAATGCCTGAATAACAAGTCTAAAGTGAAATTATTTTAAGGGTCCAGCTCGCGACTTGTGTATTTTTGTACCATTCACAGCAAAAATAATTAATCCGGTTATTATCTATACTATATAGCTATACATAAAAATGTACTTACACCAAAAAAATTTTTGAAACTGTATTCATCATCATCATCATCATCATCAGCCCGTGTTTCTCCACTGCAGGATATAGGCCTCTCCCAAGGCTCGCCACCACACACGGTCCTCCGCCTTTCGCATCCAACTACCCCCGGTATGGCGCTTCAGGTCATCTGTCCACCTGGCCGGGGGGCGTCCAACGCTTCTCTTTCCGGTACGTGTCCTCTATTCGAGAACTCGTCTACCCCATCGGTTATCCGTTCTACGGCAAATATGACCGGCCCATTGCCACTTCAGCCTGCTGATCGCTTCGGCTATGTCGACAACTTTAGTTCTTTGACGGATTTCAGTGTTTCTGATTTTATCCATCAAAGAAACACCGAGCATAGCCCGCTCCATAGCACGCTGAGCGACTTTGAATTTATGGATCAGTCCTGGGGTGAGAGTTTACGTTTCGGCACCGTACGTCACTGTATTAGTATGTATTAAAACTGTATTAATCATTATTAATCTAAATTGCATATGAATCCCGCAATCCTTATAATAACAATTATAAATAAAGAGCGTCTTCTTTATCGAAAAATATAAAATTTTTCTACGTGAATCCTTTGTGACACTTTGCGCTTAAGTGATCACACTGGAGGGTAATATAACGTTATTTAATATTACATAGTATATTACTAAATACTTTCTAACAAAACATTGCAAAAGCTATAAATTGTTTCTATGCTATAACATATGCTATATATATTATGTTATATAGGTAGTATTCGTTCGAGCATCCTAATACAGGACATTGGATTTCTTATATCTGCATCTAGATTAGAGGGTGCGGTGACTTGAGAGAGGGAGGGTGGAAATGGCCTCCCGTTGCTTACCTTTCTAAAGTGCGTTATAGCATTTAGTACTATGAAAATTTGTTGTTCTATTAACATAAAAGTAGATAATTTAGTCACGATATATAATGTCGAACGATTATGTAACGTACTATGACACATTTATGGAAAATTTTACTTACTGACATTTCTTGTTTCGTAAATAAATAAAAATTCTGTCTTTTCCAGTAGGACACTCTGTTGTCATTTTTGAGCGTCATAAAGCTAAGTGTAAGCAGATTCTTACGCGACCACTCTAAGAAGGACACTACAACAAACGGTGGCTTTTTTAGCTGCGGCGCCGGCGGCGCTACAAACGATTGTCTTAAAAACCAAGTGGATTAGAGCAATGTAATCCCAAGCATTTTTATCATTTATATGGATAGGTAAGCAAAACTTCTAATTTTATCGTTTCAGGTATAGAGTAAGTAAATTTGACAGCAGCGTTTGGTTTTAATAGAGTCATAAATGTCACTTCACAGTATCGAAAATGTCAAACGCGATTTCGCGTGTGTGAAGACCGGCACGCAGGACCTCGCGTACTGAAACTCGTCATCTTGTACCAGCTAGCTAGAGTGTGAGTGATTAGACGGTAAACGCAAAAGAATAATAAATTCTAGACAATTCGTACTTTTATGGTTTCAGGATTATAAAGTAAAAAAATATAGTTATTCAATTATTTCTCTCCTTTTAAAGTAAACCATTACGTAAATTAAATGTTTTTTTTAATTCACTAAAGCCATTTTTTTTTAAATTTATTAATAATGTTTGGTCTATCCCACTGGCTAGTCCCATTGTGTTGTTTAGGTGATGAAAAATTCGCTTTTCAAACAAATCTACTGCAGTGTTCTCAAACGGCTTGTAATCGTAACTAATCTAGGAATCTGCTCTGAGTGATACCTATGTATCTATGGCAAAATACGGCACTAATATAGCAGTTTTAAAGAAACACATTATTGTAATGCCGTCTGGTGTCATATAAGCGTAAAACATATCTGAGAACATTAACTGAAATTACTTGTGTAATGCAAAAAACGGCATTAAATTACAAGTATTCGTTTTAGAGAAACACATCTACAGCAGCGTCTCTTGATGATCCATGACCATGAAATATGTTATTACCTTTGTAATGAAAAAAAAAACTACATCGAAATCGGCTCAGTGGTATTTAAAGAAAATAAAAATTATATGCAACATTTTGAAATTTAATATTTTACAATATTAATGCATTTTGACTATCATGTACTACTACTACACTGGAAGGTTGTGAGAATATTGTTTATTTTAAATTAGTTTGATAGATGTTGAATTATCAATTTTCTGATGTTCTATCATAGGGGGTCACACAAATGTAATTACCTGTGACAAGGGTGAAGGAGGCGTGACCCCAATTGCTAAATACTTTATAGGTCTATTTATAATAATACCTAGACATCAAAATTATTTCGTGTAGCAGAGAAACGTAATTTACACACATGCTACTTAAATATCTGTAATATTATGAGTAACTGTATATTTTCGGAATCGCCTAGGGCTTTTATAAGTTTCACTTAAAAAAGTTCAATTTATGTTTTAGTATGTTTTTGGGTTACATATTCAGTGGGTGAACCCCCCTTTTTCTCCACCCGTTTCAGTCTGCGTGCGCTTATATTGAGTAAGTCAAAGGCTCCGAGACATGCCGGAACTCAGTCGTTATAAATCAAACACGCGTCCGCTTATATAAGTCGCGGAAGAAGCAACATGTCAAAGCTTATGAATTATTTCTTTTTTTTTTCTGGAATAAAATGTATATTCTTTTACATATGGAGCTCAATACCCTTAGCTTTTACGATCTGTCTAATATTCCGCTCCCAGAAATGCATGAGAAAATATTGCTTTCGGAACGGGAAGCTGCGTGAGGGGAGAACAATGGCACACGTGAAAATGTTGATATTGTTTTTCTGCATATCGAGATAGCGGAAGATTTGATTAATACTTGTAGTACAATTTGGAACGTTGACCCGACCTCTGGATAAAACCAAGTCCGAGGACGAGGCATATTAGAAGTTTTTAGCTAAATAAAAAGCATACGTTCAACGTCATCATAATATATATCTATAGATATTATTATCAAGTCTAAGAAAGTGAATATTTGTACTTGGAAGATATAATCGGAAGAATTGTAATTGTAGTCAATTAAAACTCTTCTTTTTTTTTGTCTATTTGTTGTTTCTCACCTTTTAATACCTAACTCAAGTAGCACTGAAATGATTATAAATTAAATCATGGGTCAACATATAGTCTTTAGCAATTATATTTAGGAGCCTTCTGTTACACCTACCGAACGTGGATATTGGAGCCCTTAGGCGCTGCCGCGTCGTGTCAGGCATTCGATTTCCGTGCTTTCTTGTTTTCTCGATATCTCTGTTGTCTGTCTGCATAAGTTAATGGCTGTTTTCGGTTTTGGATAGGTCTTCGACATTTATTTTTGCTATAATTTGACCGAAATCGATGTACTGCGCTTTAAGTAGGTACGTGTGCGGCGCGGAGGGAGGTAGATCTGTTCTGTCAGTCAGTCGTCAAAACGGTTTCGGTCAAACTACTTTAGATACTCGGCACTGACCACATAATCACAGCGAGTGAATATTTCTGCAATTACTTATAACAATTACGCACCTTATCTTTTCGATCGAAACATGAACTACATTCCAGCGTGCATTGTTTAATAAGCACTAAGCGTTCTCGAATAATACGTTTTCGTTACGGTCGAGTTTCAGTTTGTGCGTCGTAGCGTAACGTAACGTCCGTGCAATATAATATGTAATTTGATTCTATGTCAAAATGTACAACACGAACCAAGTCGCGGGCGGAAACTATAGTTTCATTTAATTATTGTAACCACTTCATCGTCTGCCGTTGCCGCTGTCACTTATCTATAGCGGTTGGCGAGGGTCCAACGCCTTGCCCATACCCACAGCGACAGCCGGACATAAAAGTTGTTACCTAATAATAAGTATTAGAGTGCTTAAATTGATGTCGTGATCGATTCGGGCTGAACGCAGCGAACCTGTTTCATATCTATAAGACCATGTGGCCGTGGTTCGAATCCGGGCGTGTACCAATGAGTTTTTTTCTGACTTTTAAGTACATTAACTATCACTGACTCCGTACCTCGGAGAGCACGTTAAGCAGTCGATCCCGGTTCCTGTCAATAGATGGCGCTCGTTATAGTCTACCAACCCACATTGGAGCAGCGTGGTGGATTTAAGCTCCAATCTTCTCATCTTGAGGGGAGGCCTAAGCACCTGCAGTGGGGTATAAAAAGGGCCGATGGAATGGAATGGAAATGGAATGAGTGCTTATGAGACGGCGCACCAAAATATTAATTTGTAAAAAATATTTTAAAATAGCTGTCTGCCCGCGGCACCGCTCGCCTGGACTACATAGGTTGTACAGGGATCGCTGAAGAGTGACATAGACTACTCTTTATCCCAGAAAAAATAATAATAATAACGTACACATGACAACAACGTCTAGGCCTCAAACTAAGCATTAGCTTGTGTTTTGGGTACCAAGCGAAGACACCACATACATTTAACAACCAAGACTTACTACCAGTATCAATATTCATCATATAAATACTGACCCGACCTGGGATTCGAACCCGGGACTTCCAGCTTCGTAGGTAGGGTCGCTACCCACTAGGCTAAGCGGTCGTCAAAATGATCTCGGTACAACTGTGTAGTCCACAAGAGCGGAGCCGCGGGCGGAAAGCTAGTATAAAATAGAATTAAAAATTATAAACTACTGAATAGTAGTTTCTAGTTTACAAAATTTCTTACTTTTAGCATTTTCATACCCGTCGTAACTTATAAACGAAAGATTCGATTCGAATAATTTAAAGAGGAATTGCATGTACATAATTAACCTAGATTATGAAACTATTCAGTAGATAAAGATTAATATCACGATAAGAATGTCGTCATCTTTCGATTCTACCCGTGTTTTGATTGACTAATTACAAAAAATACCGGTTATTGTGACTTATACTATAATAGTTAGACATGTAGCAGATTATTTTAT
The DNA here is from genome assembly GCA_949709985.1 of Luffia ferchaultella. Taxonomy (NCBI): domain Eukaryota; kingdom Metazoa; phylum Arthropoda; class Insecta; order Lepidoptera; family Psychidae; genus Luffia; species Luffia ferchaultella. The sequence continues at coordinate 24,156,995 of OX453247.1, forward strand.
GTATCATCAATTGTTTTGGCAGGGCATGTCAAATAATGACTTCTAGGTAAATTTTTGATAGCTTAGGTAACATTATTGTAATTTTCGTAAGAATGTCTAATTTTTTTGAAAACAAAATACAGGCCTTGTTACTCGCTAATAAAATAGCTCTCTATTATAGGTGAAAGAATTTTTAAAATCAGTGATATAGTTTTTGAGTTTATCCGTTACAAACAAATAAACATACAGAAATTCAAATCTTTCCTCTTTATTTTATTAGATTAGATAAGGACTAAGAAATAACAATTTGTAATGTTAAATGAGCTACCATAATGGAATTCAGACGATAGATAGACTTTTCATACAAAAAAAATGGACGAAACTCTTCTTTTGGGTTGTGTTTTTTTTATATATATTTTTTTAGTTGTTTTACCAAGAATTCCATAAAAACATGATTATCCTCGAATTTTCATTGTGAAAACAATGATCCGTAAATGTATCAATACGATTTTCAAGAAATGGAAAACACGCCGCCCTAAGGACGGCCTTTTTTTAGTAATGCTGCAAAGATTAAAGTTAAATATTAACCCACACTCTTAATTATTCGTTGAAAAATAAAAATACTGCCGCTTAAAAAAAATCATAAATAAATGTAAAGTTACGTAAAAATGCCTTTAATCGTGATTATCTATACATTGGGGTGTAATATAATGTAACTATATAACATATAAAGGTGGCAACCACTTACGATTACGTTAACAATTACGGTAACATCTACGATATTTAAAAAATTCCGCTTTCTTTATAATATCATGTTCTACAAACGATTTGGTAGTAATAAGTTGGGTCATTTCGGGAGTGGAAATAGTTACGGCTGGGCTCGTAAGATGTTGCGATGATTATAATAATAATAATAACACACACAATCACAACAACGTCTAGGTCCCAAATTAAGCATTAGCTTGTATTTTGGGTACCAAGCGAAGACACCACATACATATAACAACCAAGACCCGGTGCCAGTATTAATATTCATCATATAAATATTGACCCGACCTGGGATTCGAACCCGGGACCTTCAGCTTCGCAGGCAGGGTCGCTACCCACTAGGCTAAGCGGTCGTCTGATAGGTACGAGTATTTTTGCGAATTTGCTCTTGTCAATTTGCTTTGGGATAGGGAAGAAGATTTCTAACGGAGATAGCTAGTTCAAATTGCAGCCGCGGAGAGAACGACTGTCATTTTACAAGTTGTATCTATATAATACGAAAACTGTCCAAAATGTGTCTAAAAACATGATCTGAGGTGGTTGGTATAGTTCGCCTCAAACTTTATGGCGAATCGGAATACAACGCTATAAGCGTGCTTGCTCAGATACAGTCATATACCCCTCGCTCCACTGCGTCCCGTTACGCTTAAAACTGGTTATTGCGACACGACTTGTGCCTATGTTCACATCCGCCTTAAAGTGTGATTGGAACTGTACCTATGGTATAAAAAAACTCCGTCAAAATTTATGTAGGTACCTACTGCCTGGTGAGTTCGTAAAACATGCTTATGAATCTTGCTCTAAGGTGACATCAGATGTCACCATTTTAGGAAAACACGTCCACTGATGTTCAGTTTACTCTGGTAGCCAATAACTGTTTGTTTGTTTTTTTGCCATTAATACTGAATATCTGAATAATAATAATAATGAATATCTTAAAACCATTCAAAATGATAATAATAATAATAACGTACACACGACAACAACGTCCAGGCCCCAAACTAAGCATTAGCTTGTGTTTTGGGTACCAAGCGAAGACACCACATGCATTTAACAACCAAGACCCGGTAGCAGTATCAATATTCATCATATAAATACTGACCCGACCTGGGATTCGAACCCGGGACCTCCAGCTTCGTAGGCAGGGAATCATGAATCAGCAATGATGAATCAGTCATAAGTTTTAATATAATGCGCTGCTTTCTGTTTACGTGCGAACTCTGTTAAGATACGTTTATTAATGTCTGCGAGCTAGGAGGCTGTGAGGAATGGTTTTTAATATTGCTGTAACTTTATAAACAGGTACTGTTGTTTTCGCAGATTTTCAAGTGAAGGGAAGTTAGGACGAAGAGGGCAGCAGGCCCTTGTCAATACGGTCTAACTAATGATGTCTACATGACCTATGACCGCCACAGCCCTTAACACAATGCCACTCGTTACATTGATCCACTCGCTTAATGCGAGCCGCCCTTCGGCTGATGTATTGGTTCCTTGACGGACATGGGCACGGCGCATCGCTGAGACAAATTACAACAGCCAATAACTACCTTATCAGCATTTTTATATTTACGTGTCAGTAACTATACCTACCGTCTGATATATGTCCATACACAATAGATAGGTCTTGAAAAAAGTATTAATTTGTAGAAAAATATAATGGAAACAAATTTTTTACAAATAAAATTAAAAATACTTAAAACTTAACCTAAAAAGTTGTAAATAGTATTTTACTTCGAGGAAACGAGATTCAGTAGGCGGTGTATAGTTTACAAAGTCGGTGCCAAGTAATTTACTTGATTTTGTCTTCCATATTTGTCAAAGTTGTAAATATATCATTGTTGTAATTGTTATTACCTGGTAATTACCCATTTACTCGTAAAGTGTGTGAGTTGGCACCAATTCCTTAAATTATACGTTGCTCGTTAATGCTCTCGTTGTTAAAGTAAAAATATTATTTTTAACTTTCAAGGTTAATTTTTTGAAGTCTTTTGAAGAATGAAAAATTTTATTTTATTTTTCAAGTTTTAGTTAAAAGTAACTGTAATTTATTTGCATTGAGTATGAATAGGGCTTCTTAACGCGCTGTTTAAGTAAGACAGCGTCGTTCACAAGAAACTGTAAAAATAATTTTATAAATCGGTCCATAATCGATGAAGATATCGGTGAACATACATTTTAAAAAATACATACCAACGAACATAGACCCTTCTTCTTCTCAAAATCAGTTAAAAATAGTAACAACCTGAATGTTTGGTGTAAATGTGTCGTAGCACAGATTATGGTTAGTTCGGTTAGTAGCTCTACATATAAAGTTTGGACTTGAAATTTGAACACGCCATATATGATATACTGCGGTTCGACAGGATGCAGCCCAAACTTATAGAACATGTAAAGCTTGCCAAATCGAACAGAAAGTTTCAATTATGCAGCTGACGCAAACTGACGGATACCGAGAAAAACATGTTTAATGTTTCATTTTTTTATTGGTTTGGTAAGCTCTAAGCTCATAAATTTGGATACCTTCAGCCAAACACGCCGTATTGTTAGACTGTAAACAAAATGAATTAAATAACTGGTATCGCCTGAATTTGTTTACATATCACTTTTTATTTTTTTCATATGTATTCGAGAATGCTTACATGAATACTTTGTCTAATAAGGCTATTTTTACCTAAACACTAACGCCTAAGTATTTAGTTGGAAAAATAAGTGCCAGTGCCAGTAGAAAATCTATAAAATATAAATCCGCAGGCAATTTCCGTAGATAAAATTTTTTAAACATATAAATTTACTGGAATTTTTTTGTCTCTTTTCTTGAACTTACTTTGATCGTTTACCTTCGCTATTTACGAAAATATAATATAATATTACAGCAAAGAAATTCCTTGAACATTGATTAATACTCATCACGTTCAGGTACACTATTTTTCGAAACCCTTTTATGTAATTTAAAATGTTCCTTTAAATGAGCGTTCGGACTTTATTATTCGTATTTAAAGAAAATCTGAGCTCTAAGCAACCTAAGCCAACCTAACCAAACCAATTATAAAATCCTGACCAAGCGCCGTATGTTAAGCAGCTCGGTGATGTCCACATTTCGGTGGTCGACATACACCTCAATTTGGCTTGCTAATACTACGAATGTATTGAATAATGTATCTCAAATTATGGACATTAGTCACTGCTATACCAGTGCTACATTATGGATATTTTTCTTACGTAGACCCCTATCGAATCCAAAATATCTCGAAATTAAATAAACGTAATTAACCTTTCCGAGTTAGAGCGAATTTAGTGTATGTCGTTGGTCGCGCTGGTCTCATTATGTATTTTTCTACGTCATCCTTTAGCAATGTTTAAGAAAAATTATATTGTAATATGGCATTGACTATGCTCTATCTATACTAATATTATAAAGCTAAAGAGTTTGTTTGTTTGTTTGTTTGTTTGTTTGAACGCGCAAATCTCAGGGACTACAGGTTCGAATTGAAAAATTCTTTTTGTGTTGAATAGTTCATTTATTGCGGAAGGCTATAGGCTATATGAATAAAATAATACTATCTGTCTGTCTGTCTATTCGAGCAAATCTCCAAAACGGCTATACTGGTTTTGATGAAACTTCACAGATATGGAAAGAAAATAGTCAAAAGTGACATACACTACTTTTTGTATGTCTGTATGTACGTCCATCTGTCTATTCGAGCTAATCTCCAAAACGACTTAACCGATTTTAATGAAATTTCACGGGTATGAAAAGGAGGTGTTTAAAAGTGACACACGCTACTTTTTGTTCGTCTGTCTGTCTGTACGTCTATGTGTCTATTCGAACTAATCTCCAAAACGGCTGAACAGATTTTAATGAAACTTTGCAGACGTGAAAGAAGGTTGTCAAGAGTAACATCAGCTACTTTTTGTGGCTGTCTGTCGTTTGTCCTCACTGATCTATCGGCGTAGATAAAGCCGAAACTACTAAGTCTAGGAAGGAAAAATTTGAAACAGTGGTTTATTTTATAAAGTGAGTATTAATTTTTAAGAAAGGAATATTTGGAAATTTCAAATTTAAGGAGGGAGGGATGGAGGGGCTTTGTATGAGAGTCTTTGTTCTTTAAAGTTAGAAACATAAAAATTTTAACATAAATAAATAATGACGTGTTTCAGGGTTTTTGGATTTCCACATTTTAAGGGTGGGAAATGGGAGGTGAAAAGTATGATAGTATCGGTTTTCATAAAGGAGTGGGGAGAATGAAGATTGAAAGTTTGAATAGGTGTACCCAATATTAGTTTTAGCAAAAAGTACGTATAAACCATTTCGAATGTTAATACTACCTAAAACAGGAATGTGTTGTCTACGCAAGCGAAGCTGCGGGCGGTCGCTGGTATTTCTATGTGAACGATCATCCATTTCACATAACTAACTCAAGGGTCTATACTATAAAGGGTGACACAAAGAGACATCGAAACAAATACTATATACCGTTTTTAATTCTCGAAGCGAAAGCAAAGTTTTATAAGTTTACAGCCTTTGTTTGTATGTCTGTGGCATCGCAGAATTCGCAGATTGCAACAAGATAAACTGATTTGAGTTTTAATCGGCTGCTGCGAAAAGGAAAATATAAACGATTATCTTTTTACAGATTTCTCTTTCAATATAAAAACGTTTAGTCAAAATATTTATATAAAAAAATCAACGGATCTCCTGCTTTCGCACGAACTTTTTACGTCATTGGAAATAAATGTAACGGAATAAAGTAAACACACATATTTTGGAAAATATTTTTCAAAATAATTTTTTTTCGCAAAAAAAATAACACAACTGTATCTGAATAGGCTTAAAACTTTGAAATATAACATTATTTAAGACATTTCGATCAAACAAACCGAATTAGTACGAAACGCAACACCGACGCATATCCGACTTCCAACTAAGGGCACCCTTAACCACTACTTCCGGTTGTCCGATTCTAACAATTTTAGTCTCAATCGATCCCCCGTCTAATTACCTTGAGCCGATTTTTTATTTTTTCCTTATTTGGACCTAGTTCTCGAGACATCGGGCTCCCAAAATGAAAATCGGGGGGAAAAATTGCGATTTTTTTCGTTTTTTCCCGAAATTTTTTTTGTTTTTGAACTTTTTTCAAATTGTCTTTTGCCATCTTGTAGAGCTCACCAAGCTGCGTGTTTTGACACCACGTTCACCCCGATATCTCGAAAACTCTTTGTGCAATCTGCCTGTCTCACAAAACTCCCAAATGACCTCCTATACTCCAACGAAATGAAAGTCATTTCCAATGACAAAATTACAAAAATAAAATTACTCTTAATAAATAGGAAATAATACAATTAATTATGCTTGTATACTAATTTGCAGCTTTAAATCTTAAGACATGGAGCAGTTTTTATAAATAGTTTTTGTGAAGTTCTTTTTCAACGCAAAATATCCAGAATCAACTAGATTTCACGTCCGTATCTAGACGTGCAAACATGTTGGCAAGAACAAAGTACACGTTGATTTTTCACGTTTTTTCTTGACCATCATTTTCAACATCTTTGTTATTCTTTTTCGCTCTTGTGGAGTTTGGTGGATCAAATGAAGAATAATGATTAATGTAATGATGGTTTCGAAGTATATGTGTCACATCTCTATAATTCTGTTATTCTAAATTTCCTTAGAAATAGAGGCGAATATCCATCACACGGAAAATATTATTTTACTACATTAAGTGTCGCTTGATCGTAGCGACGTCATCCTGCGGTCCAGCGCGGGGCGTTGACGGCGAGTTATGAGTGGCAGAGACCACCACCCGCCGCCTTATCTCGGCTGCCTTTGTCTGCGTGTCAACCCAGATGACAATATTGATGACAACTATTGGATCTCAGTAAATTAATGGCCTGAGCGACGGCCACAAATAGAACGATCGATATCAAGAAAAGTTATTGAAGCATTGTCTCACTCTCTTGGAAACTTGCATTTAGTTTATTATATTCATTATTAAAATATTTTGAAATCGTTTATTACATCAGATGTACTAATAACTGTCTCGGAGGCTGGTTCCGAACAGAACCAAGATATTAAAAATTTAAGCCTTGAAGTACGCATATAGAGACTTTACTTCAAATAGCACCAGTGGAAGATTAGTGCTGTTCACTAGCACACTGCGTGTGTGTGCACCACAGTCCATAAACAACAAAGCTCGCACTTATTGTTGGAGAGCGAGCGAGCCAGACGTATGTGATACTAAGTTTGAAAACTTAACAACGGTGGAATACACCAAATAATGGAAACAAGTTATGGCGTTTTCTGCAAAATGTTTTTCGTTTATTTTAAAAATCTAAGCCTAATTGAGTCCTCCACATAGAACTTTGAAAGCAAATGTAGGTATTATATACGTATTTAAACGAATAAAGCCCAGAACAATACGCAACCAAAAGTACCACATCCTACATACGGCCATCTAGTGTCAAACTGGACAGAACCCTGTATTGTGGATATTAGGGTATACTCTAGAGGTGGTGCCATTGTCACCGAATTAGGATCCAATGATGGAATCCCAGGGAAGTCGAGGGATACTCTCAAATCTTAATAGGCACGCATAGATAGTGTATTTGGGCTCTATTTTTTTAGTAATTCAGATGTTTGCGTCTGAAAGTCATCATCTCATGCTACTAAGTCGATGATGGAAGTTAAAGCACTGCTACACGTAACAAATATTTGTCCCGGGCGGCAATCGAACATGCGACCTTTGATTCTGCAGTTAGGGTCTTTTACCACACGACTACATCGGTCAGTAATTTATACATTTGTGTGCATGAGTAAAAATATTGTCGTTGTATAATTGAGATCAAGATTTCTACACTGAACTATATTAATTATATTATATAACTAGCTTTCCGCCCGCGGGCTTCGCTCGCGTTGAGCACAGTTGTAGTGGGACAGATAAAGGAACGCGACGCTGTAGAACATTGTAACACTTTCCAGAACATTCTGAAATTTAACTGCCTAAGAAATCTTATGAATTTTTTATGACATTAGGTAATATGACATGGTCACATAGATCTCGTCAAAACATCAAGTTTGAGTACCAACACGATAAATCTGCGATTGATAGTTTCGAAAACATAAGCATTTAAAAATTTGGTCACGTAGTCACATAGATCTCGTCAAAACATCAAGTTTGAGTACCAACATGATAAATCTGCGATTGATAGTTTCGAAAATATAAGCATTTAAAAATTTGGTCACGTGGTCACATAAATGTCAAAACATCAAGTTTGAGTACCAACACGATAACCTATGTCATCCCCGGTAATGCCCTCTGTACGTCTGCAAAGTTTCATTGAAATCGGTTCAGCTTTTTCGGAGATTAGCCGGAACAGATAGACAGACAGATCGGCAGACAGACAGACAAAAAACAGCTTATGTCACCCCTGATAATGCCCTCTGCACGTTTGCTAAGTTTCATTGAAATCGGTTCAGCCGTTTCGGAGATCAGCTCGAACAGACAGACAGACGGACAGGCAGACAAACAAAAAGCAACCTATGTCACTCCCGACAATACCTTCTGCACGTCTGCCAAGTTCCATTGAAATCGGTTAAGCCGTTTCTGAGATCAACTCAACAGACATACAGACGGACAGACAGACAAACAAAAAGTAGCCTATGTCACCCGCGGTAATGCCCTCTGCACGTCTGCAAAGTTTCATTGAAATCGGTTCAGCCGTTTCCGAGATTAGCCGGAACAGACAGACAGACAGACAGACAGACAGACACTTCAATTTTATTAATATAGATTATAAAAAAATATGTAAATAAAAAAAACTGTACAATGTGTTATAAATATAATGTTAATGTTGCAATAAAAAAAAAATAGGAAAAAAAACATTACTAGCTACATGCATCCATAAAATGACGGTCTTTTAATTTCGTCTGGAAAATTAATTTGTATGCATACTTACAGTGTCTGTCAGCTGTAAATTGCGTACGAATACAAGACTACGCTTTGCAGGCCTTTCGATTATTTTAAAACCGCTTTGAACACCTTGAACCGTTTTAAAGGATTTTTTTTTGACTTTGTCAATAATAAGTTATCAGGCTCTATGTCTATATCAAAACTAGATATTTTTAATCTACGAAGACTTTAGAATCACTACATATTATAAAATAAAGTCCCCCGCGACGTCTGTCTGTCTGTCTGTCTGAACGAGATAAACTCAAAAACTACCAAACGGATTGGCATATGGGTGACACCGATGGACAGAGTAATTCAAGAGGAAGGTTTACGTGTACCATTTATTAATGTTTTGTGCAAATTTGTTGAAATATGACGATTATTGTTTAAGAAGTTGGAAAAACATTAAGCCGGCTGGGATCGTTCATCGAAAACGCTGCCAATCCTTTTGATATATTCATTCATTCAAATCGTTTATTGCCACAAAAAAAAAACTTATTATATACATATTTCGTTACACTACTTAATTTAGTTTTCATGGGAGGTCCATGGCTACTCGGTAAGCCGGTATTGGCAAGGGGCCGCTCCAATTCCTTGCCATCAGATATGTTGAAGCGCATTAAGTAATCATATATGGTAAATATTGTCAAATATGTCAAAGAAAATGAAAATGTCAATCCTTTTGATATATAACAAAATAATGTATAGAGAAATTGTGTATCTTATATAGGACTAAAAAAAGTCCGCGATGGCATATGTCTATCTTTTCTGGATAGCTATTTTTATGTTTAAAAAAATGTCATATGAGGAGGTGATTGGATAGCGATTTATACGGATACAGTATTAATCCTTATCAAATTAAATACGTTATTTACCTTCAGCATTTCATGCACATTATGATTGCTCTTTACGCTATACAATTTAAATTAATATCTTAGGAACTATCGTGAAATATAAATACCGCGCCACCAGCTGGGTGGTCACACGGGACGACGCGACAGGTGTTGATAGGTTAGGTTAGGTTATATGTATTTATTCTTTACTTTTTCAAATATTTATAGAATTGCAAATAAAATACTTTAATAATATTCCAAGCAGAATGAACTTACGTCACATTTAATGGTAATTAGCTGATATTATAACACTACGACAGAAAAAAAACATTATGGCTTATATGCCCTGCTAACCGTGCGAAGCCGGGGCGGGTCGCTAGTATATTATATAGTATAGTAAAATAAAATATTTACTATAGTTATACATTACGATATTAATGGTAAATAGTTATACATACAGGTAACATCCGGCAGGGACAAATGTTTGTGTCCATGAATATGTTTATTAGTTCCATTTCTGGGTATAAAATATCTGTTTACGGGAGTATTATTAAAAAAAATGTTCAAGTACCTATATCAGTTGCCTAGTAATTACATAACACAGGTCATAACACAGGCTCTGTCTTCTTTGGGACTAGATGGTATTGTGTGAAAAGACATTTTATTATGTCTTCTGATAAACAAATACGAGTCAATGATAGTCAATACATCATAGTTACTTGAAGAATATATTTTTTTCAGGATTATTCCGATGGATTAGCGTTACAATCACAAATTCAAATGATATCTTAAAAACGTAGGTATGAAATATTGCCAGTGCTGCGTGCATGACATGTTCCAGACGCCCCGCCGCGCGTCGTGCCCTATTGTAGTTGGCTACAATGACATCGCGTCCGATACAGCGTTTATATTAAAACTCGATGCGCCAGGAAATTGCTATCATACTTGATCTCAAACTGTCGACCGTTATCCATGGAAATGCCTCGACAGAGATTGTACATTATTAAAATCAAACCTTATTCGTATCCATGTAAAGTCCTTTATGTTACAAGAGTCATGTCGACAAACAATTTGTGTGCTAGAAGATTTACGGTTTTTGCGTAATATATCATAAGGTCTATTTTAAAATGATAAAAATAAAAAATATTTTTCTATAAAAAGCAGAATAGACGGGGCGGGCGAACGACGAGTGGATATATTAACGATGCTTTGTGTTTGCATTGAGTTAAACGGTGCCGAGTTTAGTAAATCGTTGGTAAAACTTTTGTTCTTGAAGGACAAAACTGTGAAGGGAGTTATGTTGTTCTACAATGCGGTTTGGCATTTAGTCTTTTAGAACAGAAGGCAGTGAGGGGTTCTATATGCATTTAGTTCTCATAAAGATTGTCATGAAGTTATAAAGCAAGTGCTTTTCATTGTTATTTAACTATTTGCAATCGAGTACGTTCTATTATGCTATTCTAAAATACTCATTTCTTTCTTTATAGGCAAAGCATATGCGTTTCGCAGGAAACAGCCGATTGATGAAAGTTTGCGATAGTTATAGCAGCTGTGGCTAATAAAAAAATTGTCGACGAAAAACGGGTGCGTTGTGTGCGTGCGCAAGAAGTGAAACTTCTATGGGTTTTATGAGTTTGCGTATCTTTTTCGCATTCGTGCATTCATGCTAACGTGTGAGCGTAACTGTCATCGAATCACAACCAGCTGCACACCACAAGTATCAAGTAGCGATAGCTCCCAAGAATTGAAAACATAATTTTTTTTTACGATTCGTTAGCGAGTGTCTCTTCATAGTAGCCGTACTGGACGTAGTTGGAACCAAGAAGCACCGAGTGGGACCAGTTCTACATTATGAAACATGTTTGTATTTCACATAATATTATTATCATTTAATTTCAACCGGTGGACTTCAAAACATTTTTATTTCACATGTTTTTTATTTGGTCCTCAAGATAGAAATTTGTTTTTTTATGTTATACTTTCGTCGTCCGGTCACCAAATTCCATACGGTGTGTTCGACTGAACGTAGTCCGAACTTATAGAGCGAGTTGAGCTCACCGAACTAAACAAAGTGTTTTAAAAAAATGGAATCTTTAACATATTTTTCTTGGTAACCGTTTGCTTCGCCATATGCTTACAAATATATTCATACTAATTAATACATCGTGACATCGTAATTATAAAGCGTGACGATTTTTTTTTTTAATTTTAGTTTGTATTTGTGGCTATAGCTAGTAATGTATCTCTCGTCATAGTTCCAAACATATACCATCCTACAATATTAATTCTTACCAATCCAGTTTCAGAATAAGTTTGAAGTGCTATAACAAACGATGTAGCACAACCTTCGATATTTTCATGTAAACGCCGACCCCGCACAGTGCGGTCTCCCGGCCGGCACCCATATCTTAATCCTCATCCGATCCGACTCGAGAAGCGTACGTAACGCGTGACTTTTATTGACTCGACACAAACTACGTGATGAGCTTAATGTGGGAAGGGAGACCGAGCCGGAGCGGGGAGGCTCTAATTGGAGGTAAATTAGCAGCCTACGGACCAGACTGTTTGACTTTGTAGCGACCGTGTTGCTTAACAAATAGCGCGTTCGCTTAAATCCTAACTTATTTTCTATTTAAGCTGATATATACCGATAGTACTGCAAATTTTTTTTATGACTTTGCCGAACCGAGATAGGAGGATAAGAGGAATAGATTAGATTTGCATAGCGAATCCTCAACGACCAAAATTGCCGAGTTTATAAAGTTCCAAAGGAATAGAGACCGCATGAAACAACAATAAACAGGTAGTATCAGAGTTATACATTTCTGTGATGGGGAATGAGCGAAGCTAATAATGACGTTTACAAGTATTTTTTTAATTAATTTATTTAATTAAGTATAGTAACGTTATACGTACAACATATTGAAAATAAATAAATATATTACTTAAAACTAGTACAAATGACAATTATAGGGTTACCTACTCAACATTTGTATGGCAATTATTATACGAATTGCTATATAAAATGAGAAAAGTTAGTAATAGCAATTGTACAAATGGTTTAGCACCAACTTTGAAGTAAGAATTTAGTGTAAATAATAATTAATTAAACAAAAAATATAATAAAAAGTCATAGTGCTGACTCTAAAAAAAACAAAATATACTCATTTAGGTAGGCCTGTACAAGCGTTTTTATTCTTCTTAGGGATAGGTACCTGTCCAACAGTACAATTACTAAATGTTGGTGGTTAGCTCAGCTCCTTTACGCTTGTACTTTGCGAAGTAACTTAATTCAACTGCACTCGTCGATACATGTGATACCTACAGCTCCACTCTTAGATATTTCGAACCCATTACTTCCTTCAACAGCTAACGCTCTATTTGTCGTCAATCTATCATGCTTTGGTATATGATCAAGGTAAGTAATTTTTCGTTTTTTTGACGGTTTGTAATAATTGGCCTTTTTGCCTAGCTTACGGCAAACATGCGTCTGTAGCTCACATCTCGAATAGTTAAAATCACAAGTTTTCTAATATTACCATGATATATAAAATTCCTACAATTTTCGAAACCACAATTGAAAACACCATTATGATTTAAACACAATTCAACTCGTAACTATGATGGCGGCAACGAAAGTTGAAATGAATTTCTAATTGGACACATAATTTTTCTTTAATGCGGCCTCTAGTAACAGACGCACGATATACTTTCGGAATAGAGGCCACTAAATTATTACGAGATAATAAAATAGTAAAAAGTAGCGAGGGGCGGCATCGAGTGTTTCAGCGGCGCAGTGAACGCGTCCGCGGGATTTGCAAGCGGTCGATATAAATCAGGTTTATTGCCGGAGCTGGGCCGCGCCATCCGAAGATATCCGGATCGAAGCCAAGACACCGCCGCGGTCTGCCAAACCGTATAATAAGGCACGAATGAGTAAAACTCTACTCTTGCAGAAGAAACGTGCTTTACGGCGCGAGCGACGCGACGGACGGCGGCGTGCCAACAATGTGAACATAGCTCGTTAAATCGGTCCATCGCATCGGTTGCGCAATATTTATTATTGTGCAATTTTATTGACCATGTATTTGTCACATCGAAGGCAAAAAAACATAGCTGACGAGTTTTTAACACTTACATAATCTTTGGTCAAAATAATAAAATACATCTTCTTAGGGTATCGTACTTTAAAAGAAGAATAGGAACCCTTTAAGATTACTTCGTTGTCCGCCTGTCTATTTAGACCTTTTTTCTTAGAAACGCGTGAAGGTTACAAATTGAAGTCTACGCAATAAAAATAGGGTAATTTATTTTGCATTTGACATTCGCGAATATATACATAACTTATGGGGTACTTCCTGTTGACATAAAATAACGAAATTTGATAAGAAGCAAGGTTTTACAGCACAAGTAAATGAATAAATTGAAAATCGTTATTTTGTAGTTATATCACATAATAATTCATTTTTAAAATTGAAATATGCGATTACGTGGTATTTAGTCGGCGAGTGGCAATAATCACGTCAATTTTTTAAATTTATTTATTTGCAACTGGCAACTGTGCGGAGCCCTCAGAGTGTGAGTCTGACTCGCTCATAACTAACTTTTTCTTTCAGTAAAACTACTAAAATATTTAGATATGGCGCCAAATGTATCGTATTACCGTGGTGATGCGCAAGCGCCTGGCTATTGCGTCGGTCGTCGGCCGCCAGCTGAATACCCTGCCTCGCTTCACCTGTTGCGGTCGCTCGCTCCTCTCTTATGCGTAGTATTTTTTTTATATAATTTTTAACTTCCCACTATCTAAGAGAAGTTATTGATATGGGTCCGATTTCGAAAATCGAGTTTTCATTAGGTTGAGGTTCTGGGAAGCCATTCTGACCATTTACTCCTGGACGTCCGTGTGTGTGTATACTGTGTGTGTAACTTTTTTTGTCGTACTATATCTTGAGAACGGATTGACCGGCGATACGGCATTTAAAAGGGTTCATCGGGACTTAGATCTGATTAGATTTTCAAGTCAAGCTGTTTCAAAAATATTTTAAAAAAAATTAAAGTTTCTTAAATAATTTTGACATTTTCCAACCGATCTACTTCAAACCTTACATACGTTTTTTTTTACATAAAAAACTGCGTTGAGTGCCACCAAAATATCAAAATCTAAAAAACGCATTTAAAAGACATCGCAGTTCACAAATTTCCGAAAACGTGTTTTTTTAACTTAACTTCGAGATTTTTGGTTTTATACAAAAGTTTTGTGCTTACATAATTTGATAGAATGCCGTAAACGTCATTAAAATCAAACGAAGCGTTCAAAATATATCGCAGTTCAAATATTTCCAAAATAACATTTTCTTTGATATGTCCCGGGTTTCGGAGGTTGAAGAACTCTAAATAGAAATTCTGTTTTCGGGCTTGAAGAGCTCGATGAGCTCAAAAACCATAAAATTCGATATTAAATAGCGGGAATTTTCAGGGATGGCTTGCAGGATCAACCCTTTTTTTTAAACGGAATCCTTACCTAATGCATAAAAAATTTGGACAATGAAGAAAATATTTCCATGTACCTATTTGCAATATGAAATTCTCGTCAATAGTCTCAGCATCATTGTAATTGTCTGGCCAGGTAAATTAATTTATTTTACTGTGTTAAAGCATGGTTGAAACATATGTATTGAAGAAAAAAAATTTTTTTTTGATTAAATTATAGTTTGTTGTTCGACACTGCTGTCAAATTTATGCTCTACTAGCTTTCCGCCCGCGGCTCCGTTCGCGTGGACTACACAGTTGTACCAAGACTCTTTTTCCCAGGATAGCCTATGGCACTCTTCAGCTTATAAACTATATCTATGCATAACATTATAACGGTCCCGGTAAAACTGTGTAGGCCACACGACCGGAGGCGCGGTCGGAAAGGTAGTATCCATATAAATTATAACCTATGTGTTATTCTGATGTATAAGCTATATTATTGTAAAGTTTCATTAAAATCCATTCGGTAGTTTCTGCATGAAAGAGTAACAAACATCCATACATACGAACTTTCGCGTTTATAACATTAGTAAGGATAGTAGGGATGTTTGTTCGTTACCTACATTGTGGGAAAACAAAAACAAAGAATATATTATGAAACCACGTATGTACGGTGTATTTCATTAATAACATTATACAATATATTGTGCAATAAAATTGAACGTGTATGGGGGTCCGCATAGATTCTTTGTATGCAATGGACACAACATTCCCGAAAACTTACCGAGGATTCCGAAGTCGAACAAAACCATGTGCTCTTATTCCGGTAAGTTTGGGTATTATAGTGCTGTTTGTGTTTTTGCTTCATATTTCATTAGTTTAGGATTTGGTCCATCTCCAGCTGTTTTGGCAAGCGTTAGTTACTCGTAGTAACTGTTCGGAACAAATATCAAACCGTAACTGTTTTTTGTTCGAATACGATAGTGATTATATTATACTAATTTAACAAGGGAAATATCCCAATTAAGCGACCACGACACACCTAGTAAAGGAAGGACAAAAAATCCATTTTTGTTCTATTTCTATTAAATGTTTACTTTTGGTTTTATTATCTATGACTACCGAATGGTTCGACTTATTCAATGACGTCAGAAACAATTTTTCATTACTTATCAATTTATTTTAATTCATTTAAACTCATTTTAAATCTTGAATCATTGAGTGTTTGAAATATATTTGATAAGATTGTATTAAATGAATTGTTTTGTACATGACTAAATCATTTAGATTGAAAATTTACTCTATCCAATTTAATTGCTGGCTTAAAACTTGCATTTTGGAGTTAACTCGCTTTTAAGTAATTTTGAAATAAAATTAAAATGACATCTACGTACATGGTATCTTTTCGAACTTTATGTAGGTATATCGTTTTAGTTAATAACATTATTACAGAATTTTGTTTTGAGAAACTAAACCTTTATCAGCTTCGAACTTTGGAAGCTGTTACAGCCGAAAAAAAGGGCTGAAATGAAATGGAACGTTTCTCGCAGAATTATAGAGTCGGGTGTGCTCCACGTGGCGTCGCTGGAGGCCACCTCACACACTTTTTTCGGTAATAGTTTGTTTCTTTTGTAAGCCGGCAGAGAATGTGTGACACATGTCACATGATTATCTTGTCTAAATCGACATGAGAGACATAAAAACTTAACGATTTTTGTTGTTACATCTAATCGGATGGAACAAGTTTTGCAGCGAGTCTACATATTGGCCACGAGTCTACTTTTTGACCTGATTTCTGTAGTGTAGGAGGGTGCAGAACTTTTGTTGGATAAATACGATCAGTCGATATTTGACACTTTCCGTCGGTTCCAGATTTAGTGCCGAATCGGGTTTGAACGGTTACTCAGCTTAACTTGTCATCCAACTCATTAGATATGTGTAATGAACATTGATCAAAAATTTTGACTTTATATTTAAATAAGTTTTTATGAAAATATAGACAATCAGTAATATAAAAAAATTATTATGTAGTGATTTTCAAGGAATAATCCAAAAAATCAAATATTTTGTTGAATAAAATACTCTTTCTTATAAATACTAAAAATAAACAAATATTAGGACTGTGTTGCAAAATTTTTAATAACTTCCATTGCGCCGTCTTTATAATACAATTTCATGAAATTTGTACGACGCCACCGAGTTTTGTGTGGTTTTCCAGTAAAATAACAATTAGTCGTTTATTCCACTTTGCAAAATTTTACAGCAAAATAAATACACTTATCTATTCACTAAATCTCTATATAAATCCTGTACGTCACTCTTACACTGGCAATTCATTTTTCTTTCGATTACCGCCCGGGATAAATATTTGTGTGCATAAATGTCTATTTGTTCCGTGCCTGGGTGTGAAATATCTACATATGTATATATTAAAAAGAATATTTATGTGTATATATCAGTTTTCTGGCACCTACATTACAAGCTTTACATAGTTTGGGACTAAAATGGAGCCGTGTGAAGTTTGACTTCAAAAATAAATTTGAATGTTAAAATTGGTGCTCGCCTATTATCCACTGCACGTTGTAGAGCAGAACTAGTGATGTCGAAATGTTCCTGTTCGCCTTTCCAGATGTGACATAACACAAAAATTATGAACTAACTAGGCGCGCATACGTACCTAGAAGAGACCATGCCCGCTCGTGCCCTTTATCGTACGATACTTGTTGTCTACTTGTAATTAATGTAATGCAAATGTCCCTGAAAATAATTCAAGAATAGGAGAGGAACGGCCGGGCCCGACTGAGGTTCGATTTTGTTTTCAATCCTCCCTGCACTTTTGCCGCTTTATTGGAAACTTTTTAGTTCTCTTTGGAGGGGCCACGGTCTGCCGGCTCGGCCAGAGAAGCAAAATGCATTCATTTAAAAAGTCTCCGCACTGAATAATAAAATGTTTTCAATGAGTCACCGTTGCTTTGAAGTTGAGGTTAATAAACTCAGATTTGAAAATAAAAAATTTAAGTAAACATTTATCGGTTTATGCTAAATGTATTGTACTATAAAACTAATCGAAAAACGATGACTTTGTATTGTTAATATTATTTTTCAGGGGCGGTTTACTCACATTAATATTTAAGTACAAGTTATCAATCGAATTTAATATAAATGTGTTGATATCGATATAAACTATTATGTAACAGATTACAGGGTCGAGGGGAGAAGGTAATCAACATCTCTACCATCCCAAATGTCAACCTCACTTGCACGCGCCGGATGGCGGCGCAAGACAATCAACTTCTCACTTGCACGCGCCGGATGGCGGCGCAAGACAATCAACTTCTCACTTGCACGCGCCGGATGGCGGCGCAAGACAATCAACTTCCGTGATGCTTTTTGCTGGATAACCAACGAAGCTCTGGCGACCGAGTAAGTGGCGCTATAACCACTCACCTATCTAGAGTAGAGAGGCTACAGCAGCTTTGAGGTTCAAATAACTTCTTAAAGTACTGAAGCAGAAGGCAACGGGAAACCACTGCTACTATTTTTCCCATGAAAATTATAGAAAGGTGTATCAGACGATCCATGGCCATAATGACGGAGAGTGCCAAAAGTGTACAACTAAAAAAAAGAAGAAGAAAAAGACCAATCAGCCAGCTACGAGTATGCACGTGTTAGGGTTTGGCTATTTAAAACTAGGAAAAAAATTTCAATTACGCATGTGTATATCAACAATTTTCACACAGTCAACATTTAAGCGTGGAACAAAGCTCATATATTATTGTACTATACTTACATCACTAATGACTTGCTGAAAACCAAGATATGGACGATTGTCAGGGTGTTTTTTATGTATCCAACAGTACATATATAAAAATTTAAGTTTTAGAATACTGTTTTATATTTTATTTTATATTTTTATATAATGGTTAGCACGTCGCCATCAAACACACCCGCACTCGTTTGAATGATCGCAGTCTGTGAATTGGCGATGGAAGTACTATCATACCTATAGAAAATTCAGCTTATAGAAAGTTGTGACAATTTTTGATGTCGAGTCTCGGGCTACTAAAGATTTTGAAGTTTCAGCTCTAAAATTTCACAAATAGGGTGTTAAATGCAGTAAGTATGATACTAGTCGCGAACTTTACTTGCTGAAGTTTGAGTTGATAAAGTTCCTCGGAGTGTCGAGCAGTCCGTCCGTCGTCGTCGCCTTTTTGGAAGTTTGCCTTGATCTATCGTTATGCACTATTTGCCGACTTATATAACTTTAGTCGAACCTGCATTGTGATGTACCTACTCTCCTCACGTGGATATACTTAACTACTCTGTAACTCTATTACCCTATCCCGTGATCGATGTAACTTTAAACTCTGTTCACCGTGCATTTGTGATTTTGAATTATTTCCTATCCCATAAGAACATTCGACCAGCGTAATAAAGTACGTAAAAAGAAATATGTTTTACTAAATTATTTTCTAATAGATAACGAGTTTAGGTAAAGTAACTAGCTAGCCATCATACGTGTTACTGAAAAATGCTTGAACAACTCTGACGTTATTGTAATTCATTAAAATATATGATGTAGATGTCAATATTTGGTCGTCTTCTATCGTTTAAAACCAACGAGTCGGTTGCCTCCCGACGCGACCCTAACGTTCTGTCCACAGACAAACGTATTACAAGCGCAATAAACAATGCGAGGCAATTTATTGCTTCGTTATCTAAGAGAGGGATGTATTGTGGGGGAAGAGGACGACATGTTATTGATTGTCAGCCGACATCGGCCGGGAAGGCATCGGTATGCATTAGGGTCATCGGCTGCCATTTGTAGCCGCCGCCCCATCCGTTAAGCGGACAACCCCATCGCTCACAAATTGTCCAGAGCTATTGCTTACCGATATATTCCGCGAACGATCCCGAGCCAAACTGTCCGTGTAACAGCGGACGTGTCTCGCCGATACGTCAGACGGCGCTTCGAATGTCCTCCATCATCTCTGACTGTTACATATTTCCCTTGTCTCATTTTATAGGAAAATATGCGTAATGGAATAACACAGCATTTTATGTGAAACATTACGTTATTGTGTTCGTTAACTGAATCTATATAGCGATGTTTGTTTTTAAAGGTCCTGGTAGAGCGTCTCACTGGTTGGCCCGTTAAAGGCTTCGCTCTAGCTATGTCTGTCGCAGCTAACTACCATTGCTATTATTACACGTAAGTAAATATGACTAAATATCGATTTTAAACAAAATCAACCAAATTCCAGACGGTTAGTAAGAAAACAAGTACAGTACAAACAAGACAATAAGGTTAAAGCAAAAAAGAGCCATATAAATGAACGTGTCATTGGGCTTCAGGTCTCTAGAGTTGAGTCGATCTTTGCAAACGGTACAGAACCGTCTAGTCCACTCTAGGCCGACGACCGGTTGAACATTAGCGATAAAAAAGATGACCGGGAGCGTCACTTAGCAAATCTGACTTCCAGTTTTTAGAGCTTTTAACTACTTATCGCTAAGTTTTAATTGTGCGTCGACGCTCGTGATGTTTACTAACGCGACGAGGAAAAATGAAAAGGGCCTCCTAGTTCTGTTTGTGTTGAGAAGCGTCTGCCCGCCCGCTGCCAGCTCCAGACGGCCGTATGCAAATGAGTCGGAGGGTGCGTGCGTCGGTATTGCTTAATTACAAAATATAAACCGTTAACAATGCATCAATGGAGTATTTGCAAATATCGCTTGTCACATCGAGAACCTACCACTGTGAATTTATCCTCCTATTAGTATTTTTTGACATTTGCTTTAAATAATTCTTAGAAGGTGAACTTCAAACGGATAGGTTTTTATTCCATACGTTCTGGCTCCCCTTACATTGACCTATGGCATGAAAGAAATGTTTTTCTGGTATCCCATACTGTGAGGTATCATTAGACAGATAATTGAAAATTTTTTATTTAGGTGAACTTTCGCAAGTTGGTCTTCTAATATCGTTAACAATGTCTCTTTAATTTTTCAACTGTGATTATTAACCTGAAATCAAGAAACAGCGAAACAAACTCTTTCAATGAAAATTATTCTGAAAGTTGCGGTAACATATTTAAGTTTTCAGTTAGGAAAAAATAATTGTTTGCGGTAAGGTGATCGCTTGTACTCATCGTAACCCTAACTTATTTGAATAGGTACTTGTAATCCATCTCGACTTGTACCAGACGCGCCTTTATCGCACCGTACGTCTTCTTATGGAATATTGTATTTTCAGACAATTCAGGAGGAATAAAGGACCGGAGAGCGTCGCAATAACGATCGCAGCCAAGCGTTTTAATACCATCATAACAGCGAGCGTGGCGCAAAATCCCGCTCTGATACTTGCGAATGCATTTCTGGAAACTATGCAATTGCCTGAATTAACTTAAGCACTTTGCAAAGGATTTACTGAACAATTCGTGAGCTTTATTTTATGCAAAACTAAAAAGCAAGTGTAAGTGAAGGTTTTAAACTTAAAGCATTCTCGTTGAGATGGGTAATTTAATGGGCGTTTATAGAAAATTTTGACTTTGTAGTTGGCAATTTTATTATGAAAATATAGACAATCTGAATTATTTTATTATTTGTTTAAATTAATATTATATTATTTGTTATTTAAAATATTATTTATTTTCAAGGAATAATCGATTGTTAAAAATTTATAGCTGATGACGCCACTACTAACAATTATACCTAATACGATGTTCTACGTATTGTACTTTTTTTTATGGCGGTCGACCGCTGCATGTAGTAGTGACTCACGTTACTGTTTCGCGTTTTCTTTTTATATCTCTGTCATTATACACTTCCAAAAAATTTCATATTTATTCCGTTAAATAAGGACGCCAATTCCTATAAAAAACAAATTTTCTGAGCCATGTCGCAAATTTTGAGCATTGCCTTTATAATCTAACCCAAAACTACAGCATTGACGTCTATTTATAGTAGTTATATATTTTGTTCGAGTAATACTAATTTCTGCGGTTACGTATTTAGGGTAACTCTACAGTAAGTACGACCAGTACAGTACAATAAGTACAAAAATACCAATGCCAACCATGACTTTTAAGGTGTAAAGTAATGCAAGTGACTCAGGATTATAATTACAGTCATCATGTCACCGAGCTCGTGTGATAAATGGGTATCTGGATATACGTACCCCTAACGCTCCTCCCCCTGCCGACCTCCCACGGCGCACGTCTGCCGCAGACACCAAGTTTTTGCCCAACTCCCGCACTTTACCCGACTCGACAAAGTTCGCCGCCTATTAAATTAGTCGCTAAATATTTACTTAAATTTTCATCTCTTCGCTTGTCTGCCACATGCCTAATGATAATCGCGTGTAAACAACCACCCCCAAAGTGTGCCAGCCTATGTGCCTTACACCAGGTGTACTCATTTCGTGTTTGTATTACACCAAGTAACTATTGTAGAACAGGGCACGGGTTGTTTGTTCTATTTTCTTTCCCGTTGCGTCGTTAAAATCCACATGTGACATATATCCCGTGTGTGGGTTTGGTATACATTTATTACAACTACCTTACGAATATAAGAAGGCTGAAAAGTAAATTCGATTCTAATGTTTATTGTCTTTATAAATATTTAGCATTCGAAAGCACCCACTCGAAAAAGAATAAGGTTTGGATTACAAATTAGTTTGTCGGATAGGCCATCTGTATTTGTGTAAAAAGCTGTTTCTCTTTCATTCAAGGATTTCACGGATTCTGTACCTTACGCACATGCGCCGCATGCCTCGATACAGGATTTCATAGTCGCGTTGATCCATGAATATACATCTATACTAATATTATAAAGCTGAAGAGTTTGTTTGTTTGTTTGAACGCGCAAATCTCAGGAACTACTGAGTCGATTTGAAAAACTCTTTTTGTATTGGATAGTCTATTTATTGAGGAAAGTTATAGGCTATATGTATAAAATAATGCTATCTGTCTGTCTGTCCATTTGAGCAAATCTCCAAAACCGCTAAACTGATTTTGATGAAACTTCACAGATATGGAAAGGAAGTGATCAAAAGTGACATACACTACTTTTTGTATGACTGTATATACGTCCATCTGTCTATTCGAGCTAATCTCCAAAACGGTTAAACCGGCTTTAATGAAATTTCACGGATATGAAAAGGAGGTGGTCAAAAGTGACACACGCTACTTTTTGTCCGTCTGTTTATCTGTACGTCTATGTGCCTATTCAAGCTAATCTTCAAAACGGCTCAAAAGACTTTAATGAAACTTTACAGACGTGAAAGAAAGTTGTCAAGAGTGACATCAGCTACTTTTTGTGTCTGTCTGTCGTTTGTCTTCACTGATCTATCAACGTAGATAAAGCCGAAACTACAAAGTCTAGGAAGCCGAAATTTGTAACAGTGGTTTATTTTATAACGTATCAATTTTTCATGTCGTGATAGCCCAGAGCGCAACGAACCTGTCTCAAATTTATAAGGCCATGGTTCGAATCCGGGCGTGTACCAATGAGTTTTTCTGACTTAAGTACACAATATCACTGACACCGTGCTTCTTCGGAGGGCACGTTAAGCAGTCGATCCCGGACGCTGTCAATAGATGGCGGCCGTTACAGTTCCCAACCCGCAGTCGAGCAGCGTGGTGGACTTAAGCTCCAAGCCCCCCCTCCTCGCCCTGGGGGAGGCCTTAGCCCCTGCAGTGGGGTAAAAATGGGCTGATGATGATGATGATGATCAATTTTTTATGAAAGGAATATTTGGAAATTTCAAATTTAAGGAAACGGGAGGGGAAAAGTATAGGAGTACGGTTTTCCTAAAGGAGTGGGGAGAATGAAGATTAAAAGTTTGAATGGGTGTACCCAATATTAGTTTCAGCAAAAAGTATGTATAAACCATTTCAAAAGTTAATACTACCTAAAACAGGAATGTGTAGTCTACGCAAGCGAAGCTGCGGGCGGTCGCTAGTCACTACATATAAATCGATTGTCACTATACAAATGGGCATAAGCTACATTTCATTCAAATAAAAAAAAAACACTAAGAATGAGAAAAACAGAACTATGAGTTATGTGACGATCCGTCACATAACTTTAAAAATAAGCAATCATGCAGAACGATGGTGATGCCACATCTATGTAATAAGATAGATATCCATGATCCATGATTGATGTATATTTGCATAAAAATGTTTTTTGTATTATATACTTTCAACCTTCATGATATTTTTGTATGAGATCATTTAATTATGAACCAACATAATGGAAGGCTCATACTCCTTTCCATTTTCAACCTTCCGCCTCCTCCTTCTGCTTGCCACTTGGTACTTTATAATACTGCGCGTTCATTTGAAAAAAAATAAGTAAAAATTTATGTACGCAACGCACTCCTCATTAATTATTTTCTTATAAATATTGTGATTTGTGTGGAAAAGTAAAAAAATCAATAAATTGTGTATTTCGCTTAACGACTTAAGACGTCGACCTCAGCCGTTATCTTCTTTTTGATGAAGTTTTACACCAAAACAATTCTGTTGCAAAAAACAAAAAGTATATTTAAAATCCACGGCCTTCATTTTATTAAATTATGAAAAAGAGTCCATTTTCAAATATTTTTGAATATTTATCAACAAAGACATATAATAAAAAAAAATATATTTTCCACTCGGGACCGGATTTTGAAAAATTATCAAAAAACCTCAAAATACTTCCTTATGGTATATTAAACAAGATCTCTTTTTATATATGCCGAATGAGGCATTTATTCCTATATTATTAAACGAACTCAACACACATATTTTGAACATAGACAAGACAGTATATAAGAAGTAGGAACAACACCAAGTGTCAAAAATAGAAGACATTTTATTCACATTTATCATCATGTCAAGCTGCTAGGCTAATGGTGGAAGCTACAGCACTCCTTAAAATTTAGGAGTTAAGGGATAATACAGCGATTAGTCGACAGTTCCTTCCAAATGGCGTTGTCTCATTTGAGTAGCGCGTTTAGAAGCCCAATTTCATACTAAATACAAATAAATTACAGCTACTAAGAACTAAAATTTCTAAAATAAAACTTATTTTTTCCAAAAAAAAAACTATAAAAACTGATTTTAAAAGCCATGTTAAAAGCTTAGACTAAATAATTAAAAATAATATTTCTAAATTAAAGAAAAGCTTATTAATGGACGGTATATACTTTATGAAGTCGATGCGAAGTCTAATTTTTCGATGGGCAGGTACTACCAGGTAATAACGATTCTTTAAAACAATGATATATTTACAACTATAACAAGTATAGAACACAATAAAAAGTAAGTGTCTTGGCACCGATTTCGTAATCTTTATACTTTTTAATTTCAGTTTTTGAAATCGGTTATTTTTATGTTTCTTTGTTTAAATTCTTCTCATGAACAGACTTACATAGGTTGAGCGAAGGGGAGATACAAGATATTCTATCCCACAAAATATTAGCATAAAAGGTGGCGAACTGTAGAAGTTGCGATACTGAGACAGATGGACGAATCGAAAATCCGGAATGGTAGAAGTTTCTCCGTAACCGAGGAACTCTGCAACTACAAACGACATTTTAAGTTAAATCGTTGTCTACGTATATGGCAATGATAAATTATTTGAGGGTAATTTTACTTATATTAGGTAGATATACAGAGTATATGGAATTGCCAATAAGGTAGAGGGTTGCGGGAGGGGGCAGTCCCCGGAGCCATTCAACAGCTTTTATTATTGTAGCGCGATTCATCACGCGGCGGCGACTCAACAATCATTTGTTAGGGCAATTGTGAAACGAAGATGACGGATGAGGCAATCTCGTGGCATGATAGATGGGGCGGCGTAGGCTTGGGGAGATGGTAGAGGGGGGACAGGTGAAATGAGTGGATATTATGGCATGACCCTCTTCCTTCGTCCCACCTAATATTACACGTAGAAACACACTTTGTAGGTGAAGCAAATGAGGTTGTGCCTCACTTGGTTCTATTGACTACGCACAAAATTTAATTTAAATTTGTTTTACAGCTTGTACTTATTCTACTGTGATCACGTAATGGTAATTGTAGTTACTGGTCACGTAATGGTTTTGTTTAGTAAACGCTCTCTTTCCGATTTGCGGCGCGATGGACTGAGCTAATACTTGGAATGACTTGGCTTTACTAGCGATATATTCATTGGCTGCAGCAAGTGATTTTCTAGCTTTGCGGGCCGCGTAAACGGTGTGGAGAGGGAATGCAGATGCATGTGGTCTGCTCCACCCCGCTCACTTGCACACGTCTCATGTGGCATATTTCCAAAATACATCTGGTTTCTTTTTCCGGTTATTTTTTTGTAACGAGCACGTTTGTTTATTAGGTACCTAAATTTGTTCGGTAGTTAGTCATTAAATATTTTTTACGGTTCCAAATCTAAAATGTGTAAACTTATAATTAATATAAGTAATATAAATTCTTTAGTATATCGTATCTAGTGACAAATTCTAAATTGAATACAGTACCTATAAGCAGATTAATGAGAGCGAAGTGGCACGCGCCATTAGCAGCACGGACAAGGCGAGCCACGGGGGGGCAAGGAAGAGTAACTTATCACTTAGTACGCCAGCGGGAGCAGACAACGGCCTGCATTAATTCGTAAACTGAGCTGCTTGGATTACTTAACCTATTTAGAGACTAATTATTTAGGTAAAATCGCACCTTAACAAGCTTAACCGGATCCGACCGGCTCGACGACTCCCTGCGACGGGCATACGTTTCGTCGTGGAAGGGAAGAGACAAAATGATGGTTTCACTTTTCAAACATTTCACTTTTGGCGGTTTTTGATGGGAACCACTTTTACAGATCTATTGAACAAGTTGTTATTATCACTGATTATCAATATCGTACATTTTCTTACTCTTATAAAGATTCTATTGTAATGTGTAAACATTTCAAGCTCTCAGTATGCCGCATTTATTGAGACAAATTTCATGAATGCGACGGGAATGGGCAACAGGAATAAATGACGGCCATTTAGAAAACCTTTAAAAGCATTTGTACCTAGACCCAGGTGAGATATTTTAAGTAGTCGACCCCTTTCGGCGGAGCGTTAAATAATTGAATAAAATTGTGAGACCGCAACGATTCGAAACAGAGGTCTATATGACTGTATTTGGCTGTTTTGACTACTTTTAATACTTGCTGAATATTGTGACGTTTATGTGTAGAAGCACGTTCACGTTTTAGAAAGTACTAGAAAGATCACGCGCATTTCACAAACGTATCGACTGAATACGAAAAAAATCGAGATAAAAATAAATTGCAAACTAATTTCTATCTTTGAGGTGGCACGCGTTATAGAGATTGCGGTCGCTAGCTATAACGAATTTCCATTTTTGAGGCGACACACGTCAAAGGATAAAGACGCCAGCGGCGCCTTTGGCAACGTGATTTATTCTCATAATAATTTACAATTAGAATTTAAAAATTGAATTATCTATGATGGTAATTTCGAGACACTTCCAGATCGGAATTTTGGCATACACCAAAGAAATTTGGCGCAGCCATCAGTTCATCTTTTAGGAAGAGTCAAGGAGCGAACATACCTTCGAACTATATACCAGAGCGATAACAGCTTGTGATTTAGTTAAGTAATGAAGTATAAGTAGAAGTACAACTTAAATCGGTGTTTTCGTGCATCCAACAATATCTGGAGCATTAGCCCGTAACAATATTTAAGAGTCGTATTACAAATTCGCTCTACTACGTCCATACGGCAGCGCGCGGTCTGACGGCCGAGGTGTTTCGTCGCGTGTTACTAGCGACCCGCCCCGGCTTCGCACGGGTAGCAGAGCATATGAGCCGTAGTGTTGTTTCTGTTATAGTTGTTCTTTGGTGCGTCGAACATGTGGATTATATTTAATTAGATTTACTTAGAGTACTTGGAGACCTACTTGGGGTATTATTAATGTATTTAGTTTCCAATTCTGCAAATATTTGAAAAGTAGAGAATATATACATAAAAATAGTTTAAAATATTTCTTTCTTTATAAACATCTGCCGAATATTATATCACGCGTGTCGAGTCGTATCATGCTGATATAGGGCCGCGCCACGCGCCGCCCTCCGCGTACCCGGCGCGGCGGTCGTTGATAAGGATTAATACTATATCCGTATACATTGCTTTCCTATTACCTCATCATATGACACCATTTTTTTAAACATAAAAATAGGTATATTAAGCTATCCATAAAAGATAGACATATGCCATAGCGGACTTTTCTTTAGTCCTATAAAAGAGAAACAATTCCTCTATACATTATTTCTTATTTCGTTTCATACTCCATACATATCTCAAAAGGATTAGGCAGCATTTTCGATGAAAGCTCCCAGCCGGGTTGATTTTTTACCGACTTCGACAATAATCGTCATATTAGGTCTTGAAGTTGAACCTTAGTTACCTATGAAGTTGCCGTTTTGTATGAAATAAGTTAAAGTTTTTTTTTCCAAACATCTTTATTTCTGTTTTGTTCCCGTTAAAAAGTTGTCAAAATATTGAAAAAAGTAATAGTCGGTAGGTGCAAGGTCTAGTGAGTATGGTAGACGAGGGAGAACTTCCAACCCCAACTCTAGCAGCTTGGAGACTCTTTGTTGTGCAGTACGGGGTCGCGCGTTGTCGTGAAGGAGCAGCGGGGACGACCGATTGACCAAAGCTGGTCGCAGACGTGCGAGCTTCTCCATCATTGTCTTCAGTTTTTCACAGTACACATCTGCAGTAATGCTCATGCTATTTTGTAAAAAGCATTAATGAATCACACCAGCACTAGACCACCAAACAGTGATCATCACCTTTTTAGGGGTTAGTTATTTTTCATTTAACACATTGCTTTGGTGCTGAAACAGGATCTTACCAACTTGTTCAGCGCTTTCTATTGTTGAAAAGAATTCATTTTTCATCACAGGTAACAATTCGGTTCAAAATTCCTTCATTTCTGTGCCTGTTGAGCAACGCGAGGCAAGTATCGACGCGTACGTTGCGCTGGCGATCGTTAAGTTCGTGGGGTACCCATCTATCAAGTTTTTTTACTTTGCCAATTTATCACAAATGGTCCAATATTGTTTTGATGCTAACATCAAAAGCTGCTGCTAGTTCCGCTGTAGTTTGAGTATCATCAGTTTCTACAATCGCCTTCAATTCATCATTGTTGACCAAAGTGTCCGGACGACCACGAGGTTCATTATTCAAGTCATAATTTCCAGAACGGAAGCCGGCAAACCAATAACGCGTTGTGCGTTCGTTTGTTAAGTTCTCTCCGTAAGTGTTGTTGATGTTACGTGCCGTTTGTGCCGCATTAGTGAAACGACGCAACACATATTTCATAATTACACGAATTTTAAAGTGTCCATTATGACGAAAAATGTTCAAATGTATTGAAAAAACAACGATAACTTTGTAAAAAGAATGTCATGTTTTTAAAACAAAATTAATTTGCATTTAGAATTCACAGCCAATAAAAATTTTTTTTTGTTTGTAATGGCCAGTAGGTACTGAAAAACGGCAACTTCATAGGTTAAGACCTAATATTTCAACTACAAACAAAAACTAATATGCATAAAACATTAATAAATTATACACGTAAACCTTCCTCTTGAATCACTCTGTCCATTGGTGTCACCCATATGCCATTCCGTTAGGTAATTTTTTAGTTTATCACGTACAGACAGACAGATAGATGCGGCGGGGGACTTTATTAATTTTTGAATAAAAATATTTACAAATATTTCAACAATTAATATCAGATAAAAATAAAAATGACTAAATAATTTGGTTCGATGATATGCTGAATGCTTGCTTATGCTTGGTGCTTGATATGAAAACGACAGAAATAAAATACATTTCGATGCTCTGATTTCGACAGATATGCAATTTTTTAGTTTTTTTTTTTACTGTCATTTTGTACGAACATTGTACAATCCGGTCAATATACTTTCAAAAACAGTCTATATCCGTTTTGATAGTATTTTTTATTTAACATTTTTATTTATTCTCAATCGGTAAAAATTAAATTTAGTAACTCCTAAAACACAAAATTCCTAAAAAGCATAATATCAGGAAGTAAAGATTTTACCAAAGTTAGGTGTTGAAAATTCAAGTTATCTTTAATACACTTTTATGAACAGAAAATATACTTTTAGGTGTATGCATTATTTTCATTCAAATGTTATAACTTTAGTCACAATCATAATTTAAAAATCCATTGAAACTGCGCTAACTATGTCAAAAAATTGTGAAACGAGTCTTAACTGCTTAAAGCGAGCGTCAAAATATTTAATACAGACAATGCAATTCTGGTTCAGTATTCATGTAACAAAAGACAGCTTTTGCCGCTTGGTGGCCTACTTTAATATTTGACAGTTTGTTAGTTTGAAATTTTTTTCAAAAATGAATTATATTTAATTATATATATATTCAGTGGATAAATGTTTAATTGTTAATTAATTCTATTATAAAGACTAGTACTTAAGCCCCAGTATTGATGGTGCAAAAACGTAGAGCGGACAAAAACAACAAGAACAAGAAATATTTTAAATATCTATTAATATAAATCTCTGGTATCTTTACTCGGCAAATGGATATTCTAAATACTAATATATCGCGTATTTATTGTGAAGGGACAAATTATATGAATAAGTACGAAAATTTTAAAAAAAAAGTATTCCTCGCTGTCTTGTGGTGAATCAAAAAGGATTTACTAAAAATAAAAGTTTATCCATTTATAATATCTGCACAGCTCACACACACATGGCCCTATAGTTCCACACTAGGGTAAGCTCGTATTATGGTAATTTATTGACCATTTGATTTTGTCGATATATATTACTATAAACTCCGGAAAAAGCTACTTGCGAAAGAGAGAAATTTGCGATTTTCCTCCCCATTGCATTCCTTTACTACCTGGTATCTGAAGGTTTCATTTTATTATTTTATTAACGGAACAAATATAATGACCACCAAAAAATACTTTAATACCCTAAACTCTTTTACCAAAAAAATATAATAAACATTAAAAAAATAAAGTCTAAAATTGCAATAGTTTTAGCTATTTAAGTCACGACTGCACTTCAAATTGTATTCAAAGACCAAATGTAGTAAATGACCACCAAACCTTAGCGAGCAAATTAATGCGCTATTTCTAAGAAGATAAACCACTATGATTGCCATAAGATGTTGGCACATTACCAAATAAAGTATAATGATTCCAAATTAAGTTATGTCTTTAAAAGCCCCTCCCGCGACACCGCACCGCACGCGCCGCAGCATATATGGAAACCCTTCCAGTATTCAGAACCCCAGGAATTCTGAGTTGCGGCAGGGTTTACGAGCATTAATTCACAGAAAGTTACCTAAAACCATTCCGCTACTCAGCGTTGCAAACGATCTGCATTCGGGTATGGTTTCCGGTGTAGTATTTCTTACTTTTAAAGACTTTCTTACTTTTTGTAATTTTTCACTCCTTATTGTGTTACACATGTCATTTATCAAAGGAGTCTGTTAATCAATTTCCAATTAGGTTACTTTAGGTTCATTCATTCATAAAAAAATAGACCATTGTCTATTTTTTTAAATCATTAGGTTAGGTTAGGTTGGTTTATGTCAATGTGAGGAGCGAAGCGGAGCGGAGCGACGAGCCATTCGGAAGCCTATTCATCAATTTCGGATTAGTTTTGTTTAGGTTAATGGTCTATAAATTTATAAGTCTGTTGATCAATTTCGAAAACAAAACTAATTCGAAATTGATGAATAAGCTTCTGAATGACATGAAAATATTTGCATGTTATTTTAAATTAAAATGTGGTTAATATTATGGTGGTCATAAACAATTTTTGGGTTAACAATGATTTGTTTGGAATCATTTGCTTTAATAGGATAGCAAGATGTAAAAACTTTGGTTATAATTTCACATTAAAATGCGGTTATAATTTTGGTGATCATTTACTATTTTTGGGATAACAATGATTTGTTTGGAGTCATTTGCTTTAATAGGATAGCAAGAGGTAAAAACTTTGGTTATAATTTCACATTTAAATGCGATTTTAATTTTGGTGGTCATTTACTATTTTTGACGTAACATTTTACTACATCTGATGATAAGTTAAACAAAAGCCTTTTATTAATATATTAGTATGGATTTGTGGAGTACAAGTATTTACTTTGCGTTCACGTGGCTAATTATTTAAAACGTGCGTTGTAAAATATGTACATTTAAATTTGCCCTAAATGGGTGCAAATCGCCGGCTCATTAAAAGTGCTGTGAGCATTCGTCTCACGTAGGGAGCGGGGCGAGCGGGGCGCAGGACGGGTGTTGCCGGCGGCTGTACAGAATTTCCATTTTCTACGCGATTTACCCCAAATTAATGCCCTAAATCCGTCGCCGCCTCGCCAATTTATGGCGGATTTGCATCGAGCCAACTCAACCCAATTCGCACGCTCGCACTGCCCCAAGTTTTTCGCGGAATGTGCGACGCCACCGCCCGGCTTAAGACAACATACGACGCATTAATACGAAAGCGTGCTCACATCCGCAACACCATAACAACTGGAAGTTACATCAATTTCGTTTTGTGTTTCATATGTATGACTTGGTCATTTGGTCATAATTCTGAAAGTGTAAATTAAGCGGATCTCAAGTTGGACAGCGCGTTACGTCAGTTCAAGGCTATGGTGCATACTCAAACAAACAAACATTCGGATGGGCGTAGCTATCTTCAATTTTTAAATCTATCAAATTTTCACGGGTCCAATGAAAAAACTCGACGGCGTAAAAAAATTACTGAAAAGAGAAAAACGAGCTCTATAATTTATGTAGTGTGAATAAAATAGTAGATGTCACTACATATTATAAAATAAAGTCCCCCGCCGCGTCTGTCTGTCTGTCTGAACGCGATAAACTCAAAAACTACCAAACGGATAGGCATATGGTTGACACCAATGCAATGGACAGAATGATTCAAGAGCAAGGTTTACGTGTATAATTTATCAATGTTTTGTGCAAATTAGTGGAAATATGACGATTATAGTTGAAGAAGTTTAAAAAAAAAATCAAGATGGCTGGGAGGTTTCATTGAAAACGCTGCTTAATTCCTTTAAAATATAAGAAAATAATGTATGGAGGAATTGTTTCTCTTTTATAGAACTAAAGAAAAGTCCGCAATGGCATATGTCTATCTTTTATGGATAGCTTACTATACCTATTTTTATGTTTGAAAAAATGGTGTCATATGATGAGGTGATTGGAAAGCAATTTATACGGATACAGTATTAATCCTCATCAAATTAAATACGATATTTGTCTTCAGCACTTCATGCACATTAGATTGCCTTTCACACTATACAATTTAAATCAATATCTTAGGAGCTATCGCGAAATATATATATCACGCGTCAAGAATCTGTGTGCCGCGGCTAGCACGCCGGCGCGGCGGACCATCCCAGACGACCCGACACGCGTGGTCAGGCTGAAGTTATCAATGTTGTATACAAAAAAATATTGTAGTTTGTTTTTATGTATTTATTCTTTACATTTTCAAATATTTATAGAATTAATTATTCTATAAATATTTGAAACATTAAAAATAATCCAAATAGGATGCACTTATGTTACATTTTAATCTAATTAAATCCAGTCCACATGTTCGACGCAAGAAGCTTGATATGACACTACGACAGAAAAAACCTTATAGCTTATATGCTCTGCTACCCGTGCGAAGCCGGGGCGGGTCGCTAGTATAATATAAATATGACTTGAATGTTAAATAAAGTTTTGCAGGCGGGGCCAGTCGAAAATTACAAAACATATTTATTGTAAAATTTAACAAGCCGTATTTATATGATAGTGTATCTTATTCACATTCTACAAATTACAGAGCTTTTCTGTTTTCAGTGTAGGTTTGTAGGTTTTTTAATTTAAATGTTTTTTTAAACCAAAAAACTAAAGTTCTTCGGTGTTTTTATTCGGCTTAAGGTCACACAAGGCTAATTCTTTCAAAGATATGTGAGCTAATATCCAAATTTAACCGACCAATTAAAAATCGTTAAATATTTTAAACGGTCATTCAAAAGACAAAATATTTGGAAAACCTAAAAATTATTTTTAAACACCTTTTTAGCGATATCTTACTTGTCTTGATGTAGTTTCTTAACCTTATTTTTTTCTTTATCACAATATGGCGTCTGAACGTCACCATGTCGACTTTTGATTGTTGTCATGCCTTTAGTTAAACTGATAAGATTAAGACAATCCGATGTCGTAAGAATCATCAAAATCGATCGACGCGTTTTATCTCTACAGAGCACCACAAAAGACCAAACATACATATATAAACCGATAATAAACACATTATTCCTCTTTTGCGTCGCACAGTCGGGCAAAAACAATTCTTTTGTCAATGTGGATTCATGACTGACTTCGTTCCATACTTATGTTGGATTTATTTCTATTGTAAAAGACGGAAATAAATGAGAACAATCCGAACCGGCTTCGCAGTTTTATGAATGAAATTGTAAGGATGCCGCGACATCAGCCCTCTGATGAAAAATACTGTATTGGATTTCATATAGAGGAAGTAATTTAGAGCCTACAAAAATATGGAATGAAATTATATTCAAGGAAATTACAGACGACGGCTGTCGTAGCGCCGAAAAGGGCGACGACGTCGCGACATGAAGTGCAGACAAATAATTCTGTTTAGAGATGCCCTTCTCGGTTCAAATTGTCTTTTACGTTTAAAATAGCGAAAGGGAACAGGGAGATAACGATCATCGTGGGACGAAAGGACACGCTAACACTGGTATACATTTCTGTTCTAGAAACTCACAACCGTTACTGAATATTTTTCTCTGGGAAATGCATTTCTACTGCATTAGTCATTTCGTTGAAGAATACATTCGTGGAAAAATCAGCCCTACGTGAGTAACGCAAGTCACGCGACCCACCCCTTCGAGTGGGTTAAACACTGACTCACATAATATCTGAATAGTGATTTTTATTTTATATTTAGGGGTGCGTAACGCAAAAGTTGAAAATGGCACTCTTATTAAATCATCTTGTTGTCCGTCTATCTGTTTGTCTGCCCATAGTTGAAGTTATGTCTGAGGCTCAAAAATCCTTTAAAAAAAAAATTAAATTTTTCAGTACCATAAAAAATAGGAAGTGTATAGAGTGCCGCTAGCGGTAACATAGTTCTGCGGGTTAGGGTGCCGTAAAATTATTTACACAGGGAAAAACTAAATTGTTTCACTATTTTAATTCAAAGTTAATTCATACAATTTGGTAAACGAACGACAGCAAAAGACAAACTTAAACAATCAAACTAAAGCCAACTGAAAGTTAGTTGTAATAGTTGAATCTTACTTTAATCCATCTAGACCATAGAGCAATGACCTATACCGTAACAAAAAATAAAATGTTGCTATTTAATTATATATCTTTTCCTCGAGACCTTTCACCTAACCTAATTTAACCTAACCAAATAATTTGAAAAAGTGGACCATTAACTTATATGAACCAAGTACTGAATTGTACTGAAGTACTGAATCAATAGATTTCTACGGAGCTGTTCTACTTCTTTTCACTTCTTATTTTAATACAACGGCAGTCGGCTTAGTTAAAAAATAACTAAGCCGACCACACGACAAACAAAACAAATTAATTCTAACCTCAACAAATCAATTCATACTTCGCCAAAACAAAAATATCGAGCGACAATGCAATCGCGTCGCTATAAACGGTCGCGTAATTTTGCAGCGTAATACTCCTACGGTAGATTAGATGATAGCTAAACATTGTGGTTCTCTAGTCTACAATGATACAATGCCGCTAGCGGCACTCTTTACACTCCCTAAAAAATATATGATATGTGCTTCTTATAAAATGGCACGGCACCAACACATACAAGGTGTTTGGTGTATAGTCCTCATTAATCTAGGATCTTCTAGGATCTCTCCTAGGATCTAGAGTAAAGAAAAAATCATAAAATTACCAATTGAAATTCGCACATACGTTTTATCAAGTCATTTGACGATTAATAGTGAACAAAGATGCAACAAAAAAAAAAGGTTTTATAACGATACGAAAATCTCAGAGTGCGGATCCTACTCCCAATTTGCAGGTTTTTTAACTATCGGTTAAAAGTCTTAAGAACGGGCTGTACGCGTGAACTCCCATATAAATGCTCTGTCTTTACTCTTTTAAACGATTACGACTTTAATACGCATTTAATCTCGGTTTATTTGGAATCATAGTCTCATTTAAGTCAAAACTAAGGATGTATAAAGCCAAAACTTCGAATTTTCTACAAATATCCTAGTTACAAAAATTTTGTATATTTATATAACTATTAAGTTATTTCTATAGCTAGGACGTTTATAGAAATTTCGAAGTTTTAGCTCTATACTAACCTATTTCTAACTCAAATAAGACTATAATTCGTATTAAATGCGTATTACAGTCGTAATTGTTTAAAAGCGTCAGTATAGGCTTTCCCGCGTACAGCCTCCTCTTAAAGCATACGCCAATATAATACTGATTCATATATGTATGAAGTGAATACTTAGTTATATTTGTCTGGAATACTTAATGCTACCCCAAGGACGTCTGACGGATTAAATAAAACAAGATTTAGAGTCACGCATGCCGTTTTAATTCAACCGATAGCGGTCTATCTTTGGCTATACTCATTACATTTTAATTGACAATAATTTAACCTGTACATCTTAAATCAACGAGTATAAAAATAAAAAGTAAAAAGTACAAACTATGTATAAGGTACGATTGCGGCGGCCGCGACATTGCGTCTTTGACCAACACCATCACAATCCATGTAACATCAACATGTGGTCGACAATCCTGTGTGGCGAGAAGTAGTTGGCCGACATGTGGAGCCTTAAACGTGTACATCAATTTTTGCAGTACGACCGCCGCCATTTTTCGCCCTCACAATAATCATTTATTTTGTTTTTATCATTGTCTATGTAATCGAAACCGTGTAAGCATTTGGCCAAATTAAAAATATCGAGGTCACGATTAATTTAATTTTAGATAATTCTTTTTATAGAATAACAATCATAGAAAATCCCATTTTTTCTTATGATATATTTTCTCTAGCTACAACAAACTTGCGCCCTTTGCGAACGACCTAAACAAATTACATCACTACATTCAGTCGAAATTCAACTACTAGTGTGACGTCATCAAGTACTATGACGTCATCGATGCGGTTTATAACTCTATACAGCGTCAACCATCATCGCGGCTCACTCAATTAGTCCGCATAGACCGTTTCACTACTTAAAAGCAAACATTCGTATAAAATCAATCTGCAAGATACCCGTAAAATTTTATAAGTCGATTCCATACCAATCCTTAGTCAATAAAGAAATGTTAGTACGTATTAAAATTTTCTATTATGTAACATTAAATTACGTCTAAACGTAGGCACATGTCGGGTATTAAAACATCTAAAACTATTTTATTGTATTAAGTACGCTATACAAAACCTACAACTATTTTTAACTAATTTTCAAATTCTTTCATTATCTCCATGTACATATAGACCGAGAGCCCGTGAACGTAACGAACGGTCACGAGTTTCTTAAAACTGAATTTTTACGGGTGCTCGTACTGAAAGAGCTCATTCACGTTGTACCTACTTGTGACAAGTAAGCTGTATATGGATGCGTTACGACGTGGCGTCTACACGAATATTTACAATTAAAAATAAATAGTGTAATAAAACCAATTTACTAAACATTCATTTTTTTGTAAACTGCTAGACTTTACATAAACAAACGGCCAGTCACCCATATCTTAATGTTCAAAGCTTCGGCATAACTAAAAGTTGGTAAAACTAATATAAAGCTTTTTGTTTGAATAAGTAGCAGACATGAATGTTCATATAGATAGCGCGTTGTAATAAACCAGTTGAGGTTTTAAAATATTCGCTGTGAATTTTGTATGACCCACATGTATAAATCGTAGGGGTAAGGAAAATAAAGATTCAGAAATCACATTTCACATGTAATGTAATGAAATGTTGTTTAAAACAATAATAATGATGTACCTATGGTCTGTCTAATCAATGATGGTTAGTTGGTGGAAGTTTGCTCACGTTTTCTATAGTTTCGAAGTACACGACGCTCCATCGTGATCATTTTGTAATCTAAGCTAGCAGATGTAAATAATTAGGTTTTAGAACAATTCATTTTTAATTTTTCAGATAATAAACTGCCTGGAAGTACTTTCACTTGCCAAAAATTCGGATTTTGGAAACTCGGGATAATTTTCAGTCATGAAATTGTAAAGTTAGGTCACGTTACCGATGTACGTGGAAATATAAAGAATCTATTTTTTTACAACAACGTAAACTGAAAAGTAAAACATTTTGATGGATCATGAAATGTTGTCAACGTTATCCACGGTGCAAATGGGATGAGCGCGACGCGGGCTTTTAAACCATTACGGTTATGACATGCCTCATTTTAGACAATTAATCCCATTTTTTCTCAAAAACCGGCTAATAGGACACTTTCTTGGGTAGTATTAATTTAATAAACGAGGTGATTCCCTATATTTCGGTTTGTTATGGTGTTAGAATACAACCCGTATATTTGCATCTAAATAATGAAGATAGCGGTTGCACCTGCGGGTTGCACCACTAGTACCCTGGTACTGTCCGTTCATTATTTGTGTTAAATATTCCACTAAGTTTATGTAGGTACATTACAATACAACAAAATAGAGGCAAATGCATCGAAATGCTTCAACACACTTTACAACTAGGTAATAACTAGAAAATATGCTGTGTCACATCTGTGTATTCTTTTCGTATCGATGATGTCGGAATATTTTTAAATAAAAAAATAAATTTTTAACTAGTCCAGTATATGTGCGCCCTAAAGGCGTGTCAAGCACTAGATAGTTTTTGTCACGATTCGGTCGTCGCCGCCTGGGCTCACACTCTCTTCGGAGCGGTGACTTCGTGGCTCCTAAAATAAAAAAAATATATAATTTAAAAAAAAACATATGTCCCAAGAAATTAAGTGTTACCCAATAGGTAAATACGTAACCAAAAATTTTGTAAGTGTCGAACCTTTCTACTTAATTAATGAAAAATGAACTTTCGTATCACACTAGACAATGGGTATTTCTTCTCGCCGATCTTAAAGATACTAATTGAAGAAGTGACCCGTTTTCTGGGTTGTTTAACTCCCATTAATCTACAATAAAACATTTCAACTGTTTGCACGATTATTTACAGCCACTAAACACAAAGAACGGGTAGAGACATAGAAGTAACGAAATGTGCCCCCCCCTCTCCACTAGAACTACGGCACGCTATCGACAAGACGACCGCTCATTCACTCCGCTAATAATGTATCCCACCACCGCACCGGTCGCCCGATCGTTAGTCGTCAAATGCCCGTTACCAAGTATTTATTAGCAACTATGCAGTGAAATGTTGCAAAAAAACGTCCAAAATAAAAAAAAAGAAAAAAAAAACAATGTTGAGTGGTGTAACTTTTCATGTGTAAGTATGAAATCATATGGACGCTTCACCCCGTGAACGCGTCTCACACCCCCGCTGAATGGAACGCTCCGTGTCGTACAGTAAATGTTTTAACGTATCTCTAGTGAGAAGCGGGGAGTTTCACTATTTCTATGGGTAGGGATATGTAGTGACGGACAGAGAAATACTCCGCATACACATACCGACGACGCGGATGTAGCGATAGGGCTGCAGGTGGCGGCCAGCCTCTGCACCACGATCTCGAGACGGTCACCTGCCGCCGCGATCAGTGGCACCGTCAGACAACAGTCGTAGTCCACTGTGCGCGTGCCGTTCACCTGCCAAATATGATTGTGTCGTTTATGATGGTGTAGATAGCGTATGCCCACTCTCTTTTCAATGAAATCTCAAGTCAAAAACATGTTTCAAATCTACGGTCTTTGTACTAGAACTTACGCCAAGAAAAGTTTATTTTAATATGTCATAACAAAAATCTACGAGTACACTGAGCCCTATCTGCTGCATTTTATTCATCTTAGAGGTTGTCTCTATTAATCACATGTTTTTTTTTACTTCTTCACCTCTGGTGATACGTGGTTAGATTCAAGGCTATTCCCTTCCGCCACTCAATACGTATCAAGGAGAATGATTTTAAAGCACTCTGCTAAATGATTGATTTCAAAGCACTGATGCGGTACCAAACCGAAATTAAGGTTACCTACAAATTACTGGCATAGGTACACTTTCGCGAAAATAATTACACGCGATATGTCATAATATTTGAGCCTCACGTGATTAATAGACGAACCCTTAAAATAGCAACTAAGCTGGTGTATCTGATGTAAAGTAGTCATATGCAATAAAAAAGTTGTAAATAATGAAAGTAAAAATTTAAAAACTTAAATAATAATAAAGGTTTTATTCAAACAAGAGGTCAATAAACTCCACTCGCACATGATTGGTCATTAGTCCATATATTTCATATATTTAAACCTGAAGTATTCTGTCGTAGGGTCTGAGCAGGCCGACAATGTCAGCGGGGCCGCCCTTCCTGATCCTGTTGATGTATACCCCACGCTCATAAAGTCCGTCTGACACCGAGAACCCGTAGTCGTCGTATATGGCATCCTTGTACAAAATCACATGATGCACAGACCCCCTGGACGGTGTGGCGCCATCGTTGCTGTACAGGCCTAGAAACGAATGAGAATGATAAAATATACACAGAAAGTGATATTTTTGTACTTTTACCTATTTTCTTATTGAATTCTTATATTGCATAAAAAAAAATAACTTAGATTTTTTGTTAAATTAAATTATTATGCTGACCATTACTGACCATTCGGTCGAGCGGTTAGAGGTTCTAACTGCAGAACCACAGATCTCGGGTTGGTTCGATTCCCGCTTTGTTCCGTGTGTGGGTGTATAGTATCTATACAATATGTATGTATTAAATAAATATACAAGTATATATATATATCAGTTATTTGGTGCTAATGCAGGCTCCACTTAGTTTGGGACTAGACAGCCACGTGATATGCTCAGGCATTATTATTATTATTCCTACAAATACGTATTTTGCAAATGTATATATCATTTGCAAACCAAACAAAAAATTAATTCTATACACTGCCTATTAAGTAGTAAAATAGTCATCTCCATTTTTATAAATAAAAAACTATAGTTTATCAATACATGCCCAGTTCCATTGCCATTCATATTTCACTTATTCCTGTCAAAAACGCATAACCCAGCAATCGACAACAGTGATGATTGGATTCCGTGTTGTTGCAAATCAAATCAATTTCAATCAGTTTAATTTGATTCATTCAATTTACTATCAACGAGAAAACAATGTTTTTTCGTTGATTTATTTACTGGTATCGCTACCAATCACAATACGTATTCTTTACGAAATAAGAAAATTGTTGACGATAGTCGTTTTACCTGGTAAGTCGTTTTCATAAATTGGACTAGTAGAAAACTGAAAACTAGCCCCGAGAGCATTCGGCTTGAGGGGCGATTTCTGAGGTGTGGTGACTGTGTAAATTCCGTTATTTAGATAATCGCTGTCCCAAGTGGGCCGTTTTGTTTTTGGTGAAACTATGCCATAGGGAGCCATCTGCACATAATCACATTTACAAGACGATTTCTCCATATTGTGTAAATGACAGTCCTTCATATTCGATGTCAGAATTTCTATTTGCTGCACGTCGTCCTCTCTAGTAGTGTCATGTTTGTTTTTCATTGTATTTTCGGGTACTATACACGTCTGTTCATAATGAAAAGTTTTCAAGGAGTTGTGCAGCGAATAATTAGGTAATGGAAGATCGTTAGCGTTGTAGGATCCCGCAGGGTTAAAATTACAAGCCATCAGTTTGTCTTCGTCGGTAGGCGAATAAGGTTGCTTGTCGGTTAATCTGTTCTTATCCGGCACCGCATATTCGATTACTTCGGAGCTTACTGCAAATCACATAAAAAGTATTGATATATTTTTTATAGTTATCGTTCAAAATATTAAGTGTTAAGGTAATTAAATGATCGTACCACAATGCACACTAGTTCTGACCGGCGTATTTTGGTCCCAGGATTCGACGGCGCTGTCGTTTGATAGGCCAGGGCTGGAAGTAGAGTGACTGGAATCACGCGCACTAGCATCGCCATTTTCAAGAATATCTGGTCAGAAAAATTATCTTATTCTACCTCTTATCAGATTTGTAAATCGTCAATTCGATTCGCTGCATTTCGAGAAAAATAATAAGTTGACGAGGAAATAAACAGACGTACCTGTTACTTTTCTGCATAGTTGCAGTTGCACTAGTTGTCCGCTCTGTTGTAACAATTTGATGGCTTCCGACAGGGGTTTATTGAGAACACTTTCTCCGTTGATACTAAGCAATTCATCTCCTATCGCCAGTTTACCACATTTCTCCGCCACCCCACCTGGAATGCCACAACACATTTATTTGTTTTCTGCAAAAAGTGCTGGTTTTTTTGTTGTTTGGAATGCATTTTAAAATTACCTTCAACGAGTCCACTCAGCAGAATAGGTTGAGTGATGTCTTCGCTGCCTGCTATCGTGAGTCCCAAGGGTCCATGTTCTTGTTTCATCAGTTCAACTGTAAAAACAGCCGTAGTGTTTTCGTTACCATTGCTGCCATTTCCCGCACTATTGTTGGGACTGTCCGTGTGTTGTCCTGAGTCTTCCCCGTTGTGGACGACTGCCTTTATTTCTATATTACTAAAGCTTTGTAGCGTCAATTTGGCATTGTGTTTGTAATTATTAGCACAGTCTTCGTTTACGTCTCTCTTTCTAATTTTCAATGTTATAATGTCATCAGGAGAGTTTTGTAATATATTGAATGCTGTGTCCTGAAAAGGTCAATACATCATATTTTTATTTGAAAACTTTTATATATTTCGTGAGATCGTTGACACTACGGCGAAACCCCTTTAGGATTAATAAGAGACAATGTTATATCTGCTAAGCCATTACCAGTGAGAGGTTGTGCAGGGGCTGAGAGTTGATGGCGAGAAGTTGATCCCCGGGGGCCAGAGCGCCGCTGCGGTGTGCCACGGAGCCCGCTTTTACCTCCGATATCACCATCGGCTCTTCTGCGCTAAGCACACGTTGCTTGCACCCTAAACACGATTAATTTGTACTGCTTACTTCACAATTACATTAAATTATTTATATATTCGCAACCATATGTCGGCTAGGGACAGTATAGTGAAACAAAAAATGCTGACTTCCACTCCAGTGATATTTATTTCGACTAGAGGCATTCAACCTCACCTAACACGATTTGAAATATTGTGATTTAGACTCCTAATAAACCCTAAGTTATTTACGATTCATTTAAGTTATTTCCTCAAGCATTTAAATGTAAGATCGGGTATTCTGTACCTATTCAGCACTTTTGTGTATGTTTGCTTTTAAATTTTGACGTTTTTTGAATAGATCTGCCGTTATAACTAAAATACATGAGAAACCTAACCTACCCGTTATGGTGACGCCGAGACCTGCAGAGGTTTTTGCCAATTTAACGTTGAAGACACCGCTCGACGCTTCTATTGCATTGGGCACCGTGAACTCTATACTCAGTGTCAAGTACTTGGGTCCATGCGAGTCATTTCGTCGCTGTAGTATTTCGTTGACGACATCCAGGGTCAAATCTTCATGCCCATTTATAGCTATTATTCGATCTCTGATTTGTATGCAGCCACATCTGAAAAGCATTCCTTCCTTAGTTATCCTTATAGAAACTACGTTATATGTACTTTTGTTTTTCAAATATGCAAAGAAACATACTTAAGGTTAGGTAATATTTATGCACAAATATAAAAGGAATCAACCAATAAAAAGTTTGTCAAATGATATGAAAGCAAACGTATCAAATTTTATTAAAAAATTATGGGTATTTCAGTAACAAAAGTGCATCTATATTTACTCCGTCGGTAATTTCGGTCGGTGACGGTAATCTTTGGGAAAAATACAGACCGGTATGCTGGTGACAGCGGCGCAATGTGCGATACGACGAGAGCACCGGTTTCCTCGTGCACGGCGAGTCCACTGGCCTGGCCAGGGCAAATTTCCAGTTGTACGCTCAGACTTTCCGTGCGACACACGCCACCTACCCCAGCTGTCGTCGGACTCAGGTACGTCTGTGTATCTGTACAACACGAGTAAAACATTAGAACGGAAACATTGCATTATTCGGAAC
Organism: Luffia ferchaultella; assembly: GCA_949709985.1. Lineage (NCBI taxonomy): Eukaryota > Metazoa > Arthropoda > Insecta > Lepidoptera > Psychidae > Luffia > Luffia ferchaultella. The sequence continues at coordinate 24,201,257 of OX453247.1, forward strand.
TTTGCTGATAATAACAATAGAAGTACCAAAATTTAAATCGGTCTGTTCGGTGCTAACCATACTTACGTATGTGCTGAAGTCGACGTATATTTAATATAATTAAATAAAACAATTTTTCAGTAAAAACCCATTTCTGTGTTTTGTAGTTCTAACTATCATCATCGATTTCACTAACAGTGGGTAGGGACAGAAGAGTACAGCGTTTCTTATATTTCTTAACACTTTGATATATTTTAAGAGGTATATAATATAATCATCTAAGAAATATTCGCAAATAAAACACGAGCATCTCACCGTAATCGTCTTGAGTTCCCAACTTCGGTATGGAGCTTTGTCTGTAATTTCTTTGTCTGTATTTTCTGGCGTTCAGTGTCGACGATCCCGATATTGAATGTTCTGCAGGGAAATAATATTTGTATACAACCTTGTTTGCTTAATAGTTAGTGACGGAATGCGTTATTTAATATGAAAAGTTAACGTCGATGCGACTCCACATATTACAAGTTTATCCTTGGTTTTAGAGTGAACTGGCTCGAGTGCGAGCGTAATGCGAACATCAAAACTTGGCTCTTTCGAGTTACACTATTCAAGTTTTAATGTGCTCTCCGGGTTGCCGGCGGCATCAAAGATTAACCTGGCACCAGGTATGCATTATCCTACACCACTGTCAACCTTTCAAAGCATTTTACAGTCGAATTAATCCGGAGCTAATGGAAATTGTTAGAAAGCGGACCTTTTTATTGTTAAGTGACACTCTCGCAAATATTAGCGAGAATAAATTTTAAACACAGCAAATTAAATTTTTCTGTACGAAAACCACTTATAGAATTTATTTAAACATTATTAAAACGATATTGTATAACCAGAATTTAATAGAGTCCTTACTTATTTTATTAATTAGGAAACCCTAAGGAAGAATCACGAGGAAACCCTAAATATTTTCAGAATACTATCTAAAAAATCTTCTACTTACTTGCTAGTGAAAATTCCGCCTAAATCAATGTTCAGCCGTTTCGGGGATCAGTGTGCGCAAACAAACAGACACACAGACAATAATTTTTAAACACGCGTATTTTGGTTTTGGTTGCGTGTAAATAAACTTATGAGCATAAGAAAAAAATCTTTTGAAAACACTTCAGTTTTATTTATTTTCATACATTTGAAAGTGTGTTCGTGAGTTTGTCCTATTATTACGTGACGGAGTAACGGAACGATGTGATTTTTTACATGGAAATTTTACATCCCGGTGAAGGGTTGCTATTCGATACAAAATAACAAGATTCTGAGTCAACGGAAAGTACCCTAAGTTTTGACGAAAAAAATAACGCGAGTAAATGCAGGTTTTAAGGGTACGTTACATCTTTTTATGGCTTTAACTCAGAAACTTGAATTGTTAACAGCCATATAACTACCATATTTAATTCATTGATAAATGACATAAGTTTCAACTTGATACCGCTACCCGTTTCTGAAAAAGGGTGTCGACAGGCAGATGGACAACAAAGTAATCCTATAAGAATTCTGTTTTTTTTACCTTTTGAGGTACGAAATCCAAAAAAGAATGACGAGCAAAGCTTCATCAAAAGTCAAATGATAGTGGAAGTAGAACCCGAAAAACGAGGTAGAAGAAGTGGTGGACACGGTTGCGGAAACGGAAACGAGAAAACATTAAGAAGGTTATTATATAAATAAGAGCTATGATTATGAAATATTATTCAAGACCTCTAAAGCGGTTGGTGTGAGCCAGGACATGCCGCGGCGCGATGTGAAGCCGCGTGTAGGGCGAGTCAGTCCTTTCCAGGTAGCACATCACCTCCTCGGCGGTGTAGGAACCACCTTCCACCACGTGCTCATCGAAAGCCAGCAGCTGGTCTCCAGGGTGCAGGGCGCCACATCTATACACAACACACTCCACTCATCGCCATATTGATATAATACTTGAGCTAGACGCGTCTGTTCTGATACACTCGGCAAAAAGAAAAAGCCCTCACAAAATGTAAGGAATCCTTATACTTGAGTGCCCTGCAATTTGCTCGCACCAGTTTAGCGTCCCGTGTTTGGCTGTTTTGATGTGGTTATTAATTTGAGGTACCTAACCATGTCGATGTTTTCACTAGGACCCTACAATAATTGATTACTCTCGGTTTCGGCTTCTCAACCACCGACGTGTTGTCACGTTACAGGTTTACGAGACCTTAGGACACTGACATATTTTTATAAAGAAAGTTTGTTCAGTCATTTACTAAAAGTGATTTCTAGAAGCTCAAAACCTCTATCATGTACATCTGTGAACATGAAAGTTCACAGTAAGGCAAAAGAAAGGAAAGCAGCCAGGAACACAATAGGAGACTTGTGACAGTGTTTGGAAGATTTATTTGTATTCCACTACAATGTTTATGTAAACAGGGTGGAATAATAAGGTCAGTCATTGTCGTTCCATATCTATAAAATAATGTCACTCTCAGTGTTGGATGTCATGACGTCATGACAGTTCATGGAACTAATAATGACAGTTGATGACATGACAGCCAACACTCTGGGAGTGACATTATTTTTATGAATATGCAACGGCAATGGTTGACCTTATCCTCGTAATTCCACCCTGTGACGTCACGCTATGAGAATTTTCAAAATGATATAACTACGTAAATACCGATCTAAAACAAAAAAAAAATTAAATTAATTTCTTAAAATTGCCTATTCTTTCGAAAAATAAATAACGGACTTTTGTTAAAAAATTTGGAATTGGTCAATTATCCTTATTCTCTATGCATTTCTGCCATGCAAAACAGATATCACGAATGCTGTACGATTGAACTTTAGGGAGCAACACTCAACAAAATTCGTAAAGGCAATTTCTACTGCTTCCTAGGAACTAGATTTAAATGTATTTCTTTAAACGTCTCATCTTACTTTATTTTCATGCGGTTTCTCGCATAAGTATCAGCTTAGGACAGGTTCATACACTACTTATTATAGTTTACCGCCTTGGAACAAAAACCTAGCACAGACTTGAAAAACATGTTTTACAGTTATAGGACACCAGGGGGCACTGCATGAGACATATTGTTTTTAAACGGCTAGTCTGATTTTGATACGGTTTCTGGTATTACATAGGTATTACTTCATAGCAGGTTAATAGCCAGGCTTTTTGTTTGTTATAGACCACCAAAGGGTGTTATATAGGACATATGATTCTTAAATGCCTAGGCTGATTTTGGTATGGTTTCTTGCATTACACAGATTGTAAGGTACTTCTTCGTGTATTCACATATGGTACACTTTAATCAAAACAAACCAGGGCCGGGCCGCTCCCTGATGTTCATAATCCTGACAAAAAGCTTTATAAACAGACTGCAAAATCTAGGTTTAGTAAATTTCTAATGATTAAGGTTTGTATCACTTATGTAGATAATTTTCAGTATTAAGGGTGCCCCTACAAGGCCAACACCTGAATGTTATGATAGGTGTTTCTATAATAAATACATTAAATTTATACTCACTTGTTGTTGTACTTAGAATTTCTACAAATGTTCCCAATCTACGGGTACCTACCCCACACCGTCCTCTCGGACCTTAATCAATTGCCCTGAAGATATTTGGATGTCTGAAAACCGCGCTCAGCTCGCGACATCACTGACTAGTGACTAGCCGGTGCACTTCAGTTTAGTATTAGTAAATACTCAATTAATTACTTTGGTTGGAATTAACGGACACTTGCAATAGGTAAGACTCTCCTCTTTACACCGATATCGTGATAGCCGTGTGGTGGCGAGCCCGCTCCTTATTCGGTAGGTCCTGGTTCGAAACCCAGAGCAAGTGCCAATGAGTTTTTTTCTGACTGAAGTACATAACTATGACTGACTCCGTGACTCGGAGAGCACATTATACCATCGGTCTCGGTCGGCTAAAATTTGGTGCCAGTCGTTCAAATCCCCAACCCGCACTGAAGCAGCGTGGTGGATTAAGTTCCAAGTACCCTGATCATAAGGAGAGACCTAAGCTCCTGCAGTGAGCATAATGGGCTGGTACGGTTACATCACTAGTTTTAAATATTTATTTCGTTATTAGACGTCCAAAATAGTAAAAGATTTTCTTGCTAACCTTATTATAAATACCATTTTTTTTGTAAATTAGTGTCAGTAAATTATTAAAAGACATGGTTATCAGGACTGGCAATTTATGTAACTTTAGTGACTATTTGAATACGAATTTATCAATATTAAATATTACACTTAAAAAACTCTTGCAAAAGTCAATACAAAATGGGATTTTTTTTATTGAACCAATAATTCATTCATCGCTGGGGACGCTTTCGCCCCGGAGTCATCCCGGGGCATCCGTTTTAAATTATAAAAACATAAATATTAATACATAATTGGGAAGGTGAAACGAATACGTTGTATAACAATTCGCAGCAACATTATTTACAATTGGAAAACTTGTAAAAAAAAAACAACGACTAATAAAAAAACATAAGCGAGAAAAAGAATTCCCAATGGATCTACATTAATATACGAGTATAATATGTGTGTCGCAAGATGATTTGATAATTCGAATTTTCGCGAAAACCCTAGGGATTTTGCAAAAACACGGATAATTAGACAATGGCAAAAACATTTTTCAATCTTACTGGAAAAAGATAGGGTTTTTACAAAAAACACTAGTCGTTATAGTAATACAGCGAAACGAAACGTTGGCTTTTATGAAATAAGAACGCTGATTGGCCGGTGGGAGCGCCCAAATCGAGACCTCCTCTGATTGGTTGACGTTTTAAATGTCATCATTCACACACGTTGTTTTTTGTTTTTGAGAACAACTCAGCAGTCTTTTGTTTTAAATGTGGTTAAAAATGTGCAAATGTATCTATAAATCGATATTGCTATTTATAACCCTTCATAACTCAATGGTCTAATACTACAAAGCTCACAGGTTAAAACTAGGAACCAATCAGAATAAGATTTGGTCAGTAAGCAAGGATATTCAATGTGACTAGAGCGACTCGCATTTTTGCAAAAACCTTATTTTTTTCTCGTAAGATTTGCAAATGTTTACGCCACTGTCTAATTATCCGTGTTTTCGTAATAAACCTAGGGTTTTCGCAAAAATTCGAATTATCAAATCATCCTACGACATGTGCATAAATAAAAATACATATCGATATAGCTCACACCGTTTGACATAATATTACTTTTTCAAGCAGACTTTATTCTTTTACCTGTTCTGAAATTAATGTGAATATTAATATCAAACAGAATATTACTTTTCTTTCTAAAAGCCATGTTTATATTGTAGTGCAATTGTTCAGGTTTTAGTCACTTATTTTATAAATTAACCGAAGAATGAAAAGAAAATTGTCACCATTTTTTGTTTAAATAAACTATTGACAGGTGATAGTATTCCAGAACTCATTCCCATACTACTAGTCAGTCAGATAAGGGTGCGTGTTGAAGTTTGAATTGGAAATTGTATAAAATTGTAAAAATGGGAGGAAATGATAGGAATGGCAGAAAATCGTATGAAATGCCAAAAAAATTATGTAATGGGACAACATAGTAAGAAATAACAAAACATTACGAGAATGGAACGAAATGGTAGAATTTGTTGAAAATGGATGGAAGTAGTAACGGTAAAAAAAATAAAAAAATAAGATTAATTTTCTAAAATGACACATTCATACTTAATACAGCAAGAACAGCCTAGTATTTAGACGTCTCAAGAACACACCTGTCACTGATGCTGGCAGGTAGGATGCTATCGATGAAGATGGCGTGGCAGCCCACACGCTGATATGTTTCGGAGCCAGAACTATAGCAGTCGTCATTGTACCGCTGGCTGGACAAGAACAACCCCAGATCCTCGTTGCAGGGCCTCTCTATTTCTATAAGCAAAGGTCCAGTCGCCAGTTTCACAGATTCCATTATGGACACGTCATACTCAATTGTTAGACTCGTCACTTGGGGACAGTTTTGTAGTATCTGATGTACTTCCGACAAGGTTTTATTTGTAAGGGATATCTGAAAATATAATTTTAGAATAATTTGAAATATGATGTATAATATGATACGAAAAGCACACACACTTAAAATTACGTAACCTAGCCGAGTTCGATTTGCATTTCACGACACGACGCGCTCGTTGTCTTACTTTTACTTTTCAGAAAAACTTTCTATTTCACCCCGTTCAGGAGTACAGCCTTAACAGACGGACATATAGACAAACACTGTCCAAACAACAATAAAGCTTCGTTGTACGTTAAAGTTTATTTTCGAAGAAGACAGAAAATGGTTTTCTGCCAAAGCTTTAAAAACATTAGCGAAAAATATTTTGAAGGCACTTTACTTCATATTTATTGCTACATATTATGTCGGTAACTCAGGAATTCAAATCTAAGTATTTTGTAATAATATTTTGTAAAATATTATGTACGAAATTATGTTATAACCTTAAATATACTTTATTTTTTTTAAATTGATTGATTGATTGATTTTATGAAATTATGTTATAACATTAAATATAAGTTCCGTATATTGAAATAGTTACAAAAAGATTTATTTTTTAAAATATTCATCGAGTTCTTGTTCGGTAGGCAATCATATCGGCCTCGTACGGAATCTCTTAGGGTGTTCGTCAAGCCATATCTACAACTCTTCTGCTCAGCGATTCCCCAATGAATTTAGGTAAATCAATGAAGTAAATACAGAGTCTCATCACACGCCGGCTTAGAGAGAAGAGATTGGAAGACCCCCAGGTTGGTGATCTCGAGGTTAAAATTATATTAAAGTTGATATCGCTCATAGTTTAAAATTAAAAACGGTAGGTTCGTCCGTCACTCGTTGTCGCGTCTATGATATTCAGATTCTATAATAACCATCATACATGTTCTATATGCTAGGAATGCGAAGGAAAAAATGAATTTCTAACATGGTCGACTTTCAGAAGACGGTCGCCGGGCTTGATCCTTGATGTGTTATAGGCGGCGCCACCAGGTCGTACATGGGTGACCACGAGCGGCTGGGCGTCTAGTGACCGGCTGTTGAGCACCAGGTCGGCGCTCGTGGGCGTGTCAGGCAGTCCACCGCGAATGGTCACGCCCAGTGATCCGTTCACCTTTTCCACCGGCACCTCCGCCAACTTCGTCGTCACATACAGCGAGTTCTGGGATGCTGTTGATCCAACGGACTATGATAAGTGTTTAGAAGAAGTAAAAGACAAGTGAGAACTCGTCGCAAGCAATAAACTATTAACTTAGTTTTATATCGTGTTTATACCAAATAAGTGCGAACTACGAATCATTTTTATGATTCACATCAAGGTGTGATCCAATTGGCATTCTTTATTCTCTCAAAAAATTGTATTGGGCATCAAAATCAAAATTTTTTATTTAATATAGCGGGTTCGATTCCCGCCCAGGACAAATATTTGTGTGCATGAACATATTTTTTTATTCCGTGTATATATTATAAATAATGTTAAAGGATGTATATCAGTTGTCTAGTGCCCCATAATGCAAGCATAATACATGCTTACTTTGGGACTAGATGGCGCTGCGTGGGATGTCCCAGATATTATTATTATCATTATTAAAAATATATTTTGTTGAACCCACATTCATTGAAAGTCAAAACGATTTAATTATGTACCTCGTACAGCCAGAATGAAAAGAACCGGCATGAAACTGCTCCCTGTTTATTTTATTTAAGTATATGTTATACTTGGAATGCTTATAACTATTAGAATTATGTCCAGGAGTAACTATTGTTTAAATATTCATTAATACAAAAGAAAGCTAGGCAGTATTTACGAGCTATTTAAATAAAACATTTCGTTTGGAATTTTATTACAAAAATGGACATTTACATTTTCCTTGAAATAATCAATCATCTTTGAATGTCTAAACCTGAGAAATGATAATATTTGCTTATATTTAGTATAGCAAATTTATTTAATTCATTAGTAGGCAATGATTTATACTTGGTATTAGAGGTTTGTCTAGTGATTTAGATTTTGATGTAATTATTTGATCACAGTAGTCAAATTGTAAATGATTTATTTCCATAATTTTTAGTTTTATCTATGACTAACATTTGTTACTTATAAATACCTCGTCTCGTTAAAACCTACCGTAGTTGGGCATGTAGTACTCGACTTCGAGAGAGGCGCGCTCCTCGACATTGTCAAGCAGGCGTAGCACTTCGTCGTTGGTGAGGCGCGCTGTGGCGATGCCGTTGACGCTGCAAATGCGGTCGCCGGGTGCCAACCGGTCCGTCTCCAGCGCTGCCGAGTCAGACGTGAAGCCAGCCACGCACGGCGCCACCCCCGGTTCAGATCGCCCTACGCAAAAAATACACTTTATAGGCATGTATTCGGACCATTGATATACCGATAATAAGCAAGGCACACACATCGCTTTACTCTTAAAAAAGGAATATTCACTTTGTCGACGTGAATTTGAAGAAAACAACTTTACTGTGATTACAGATATTTTGACAAATGCTAATTAGTTAATACAACAGATTCATCCTTGTTTGAAATGACAATGTATATATAGGTTTTAATTAATATGAACAAGTATAAGTAGGTACACTTAAAATTTCTTGATTTTTTTTAAAATCCATATATTTGTGCTAACACAACTATAATATACTAAGGGTAAATCAGAAAGCATTTAAGTAGGTACAGATTTCTTCCATATGAATTAAGCACCAACTTCAGTTCAGTGTGATTGACGGTAAGAATATCTCACCATTCAGATCATGTATAACTTGAATAAATTTTCTTTTGTTGTAGAAGTAAGGATCACGGTGAGCCATATTCTCGATTGAAACTCTCTTAGCTTCTCCAGACCGGAAGAACAGTTTGAATTGATTAAACCTTTTTTCTAATTTCTAAAAAGTAAAAGTTGCGTAATTTCGTTAATCAAATGATTATTAGTCAATTGGTTTCTTAACATAGTCTGTAGAAGCTAAACAAACAGCTCTGAGTCCCGAAAGTAGCAGCGCAGCGAGTTTACAAGTTAATTATTAGTAATTAACTTTAATAAGTACTCTTGTTCAATGATATTGAGATTATTAATTAAAGTAGCCTGATTTTCTTTGTTTGACAACCTAGTGCCACTCGTATCTATTAACGAAAATTTAATATTTCTTAAGAGGCTGCAGAAAATTTACATACTCTTACCGTTTGCTTTTTCTTTATTGTTATAAGTAATATCTAATTCACAATCATCTTAGCATCTTCGAGCAAAAAAATTCCTTAGTTGAATACTATTTAGTAAAAGGAAGAAGTTAATTAGTTGATTCAACAAACAAGCTAGTTGTCAAAACAAAATTCTGTGTTCGTTTTGACCATTTACTTAGCTGAAATAATGAAACAATTTAGTTAATAACATATCACTTATTCGAATTGATCAAATATGTTAGTTGAATTCAGAATTCATTAGGTGTGATTTCGCAAAATTGAATAACATTTTAATGCGTAATATATAAGTATATATATATAAGTAATAAAGTAGATTCCATTGAATAACATTCTCTTAGTTGATGCGTTCAACATTTTGGTAGGCTCGTACGGACTCAAGTTGTTTGATCAAAATGATCAGAATCTTTTTAGAAACAACCGATTTCAGTGTAAATAGAGTGTAGTACTAACTAAAACTAGTCAAATATTCTTTTATTTTCAAGAAAATTTTCAAGAAAGACACACCAAAGTGTTTCTTTTTTTGGCAATTTTTAGTCAGCGAATCGTAAATCTAGTTCTTAATATTTCAGTATATCAACGATTCAGACTATTTCAGAAAATAACCGTCCATCATGCAATCATTCAGGCCCTTTAAAAGTAAACACATTCTTTGAAAATAATAATCTTTGCACATTTTATTATTTTACTATGTGACGTCACGTTTGCTTCAAACTCTTCCACCATTTCAGTCACACATCGGCATTTCACTGAGTAGTATGCCCCTCCTTTGAACGATTAGGGTAAAAGCAGTAAAATCAAAAAGAAATATCATTAGAGAACGATATGTTTCAACTCGGGCTGAAAAGTGACAAATCGAATAAGCACCGTAATCGTAAAGCGAAATAGGCACTGAAAGTGTAATAAATGGCGGGAAATGGGATCGAGACAAACACGTACAAATCTCAGTTGTAAATCGAGCGGCTATAAGTCATTCGTTCAAAGTGAATGTTCTACACTTTGAAGTGTTTTCGTAAAGCGAATGGGTGCGGCACGGGATCGGCGCCGTAAAAATAAGAACGACCGGCTCTCGTAAAAGCATCACAATGGATCATAAATACTCGTTGGCAGTTTCGTCATAGGTCACTTAACACCCGTTTATAGTTCAATTTATATTTTAGATTTAAGGGCGAGGTTAAAAAGTTCGACGTCTCGTTACTAAAATGGCTCTGATGGAGTGTCAACCCGTGACAGTAGAAATTGAATTGAATGTTTTATTAAAAAATAGTAAAGACTGCGTGGTGTATATAGTTCACGGATGACACGGATGTCTTACACTTGAAGTAAGGCCTAGTATAAAAGATCACTTGCGCCAATATTCTTCTACAACTTTTTTATCTTTTATAACATTCTTTCAAAGACTTTCTGAAATTTGAAATACTGTTACACTAACTCGATATAATGAAAAGTGAGGATATATGTAATTAAATATGAGCGTTGCCAAAACGTATCATTCGTAAGTATAAACGTAAGTACTTTATGTCGATCGAACAAGCAAGGTAACCCAATTACAATATAAAAGAAAATTCTCGCAGTGATACGTCATCGGTGCTGTGACACTGTGACATCAAAGTTGAATTAATTTCTAGGAAAATTTCTTGACTGTTACATGAATAATTATTATTATCTCTGAAACTATTAAATTTACGGACCTAAATAAAATATCACTGAAAAGCTAATAAAACAGCTTACCTGTCGATGTATAGAACATATTTTTTTTATTTTTTAGTTTTGTCCTATGACAACATCTATAGGAATGACGAGAGCAAAAAATTAAAGACTATTAACTTTGACCCCACCATATGTAAACATGCTTCAAGAGGTACGAATACCAACACTAAACAAATTTTAATGAGATACTACTGCTAATTATACCTTCAAAAAATTTACCTACTGACCATAAGTTTAGCGAGTTCTGGATACGCACCAACACTTAAGGTTATCAAAGTGACATCATCACCTACCAGAATGAAACTTTTATATGTGAACGAAGGTCTGTTCACAAATACAATATAATAAAAACTTGGTCTACTGACTGTCAGCGTGGACGGTTCCGAGATTGGACCAAACTTATAAGTTGGTACAAACTCGGAACCCTCCAGAATGGAGTTCGGTGAACAAAGATTTTATTACATGTGTGCCGGATCTCTGTTTACTTATAAAGTTTCATTCTGGTAGGTGATGTCAAACCCTAAGTTAAGTCCGAACGAAGAAATCTTTAACTCCAAATTTTTAACTGGTATAATCGCCTCAAACTTATTTGGAATTTAAACCTACAACGACAGGTGTACTTATTGCCATAGTATGACCTAAAACTATTTTGCCCAGAACATAATTTTTTAACATTTTTTTTAACATATCAAACGATATTGCATAAGATATTGCATATATTGCATAAGAGAAGCGATGCACCAAAACTGCCCTCGACTTGACTTTTCATTTCCATTGCTTTTACAAACGCAAAAGAGGCCAATGGCCCAACCTCTCACGTCTTCATATCAACATTTACTATCCTATTCTGCTCCCGATACCTTTCGACTTTACGACTTCGATCTTTGGAGATGTTTCGCGGTTCGTTTTGTTTGATATCTAACAATGTTATTTCCAAATGAAACGTTATATTTCAAAGGAATCATAAATTTTATATTGCTACGATCTCGGAATCTGTGTGACGCCCGGAAAAATACACGACTAATTATTTACACGTTTATTTTGCTATCTTATATTTTACAACGAAATAAATCCACTAATGTTCACCATCAACATCAGCTTTTTATGTATACTGGTGATATTCTGTCCATCAGAAAGGTAGCTAGCCATAGATCATCTAGGTATAAATCAGTTGTGACCATAGCTCTACACTGTGAAAAATTCCTAACAGAAATAAGTACGCATTCTACCGGAATTATGATAAAATATGACCACGCGTACTAACATTCAACATGCATCCATCCAACATTATATACCTCCTACGATTTTGAACTATATGTGGTTACGTATATTATATAGGCTTTTTCTATACCTATTTTTGTTTTATACGTTTATAAGATCTGCGTATTTTTCACATTGTAGGAATGGACCCAATTTCATTCAAGCAAGCCTATGAAACTATGGAGTTATGTGAAGATTCGTCACACAACTCCAAGAGTTAGCGAACCATGTGCAACTACAGTTATGCCGCATCTATGTAATAATATTATTTATCAGTGTCCGTAATGACCATACGTCATTACGGGCAAGACACACTGTTCGCCCACTAGAAACATTGAGAGAAAGGTGGCTAAACAGATGATTTTTTGTCAGCTCTTGTGCTGAAGTCAGGTCCACCTAACTGAATCATTTCCCTTAAATAAACATATTACTGTACAACTTTTCAACTGCCAATATTTTATGCTCTATAATCACAGGTAACTCATATTAACTTCTATAAAAGTATTAATAAATTCACTCGTCAATTTAACACTCACTCACAACTCCTTCATTTGTTTTTCTTTAATTTAAATTTTAATATATATAATACTGAACCTTATTCTGTATTTCGTTGTTATTACTAAAGGAATTGAAAACAGATTTCGTTTAACTTAAACATTTTATTTAATAAGAATCATCTCTTCTATCAGATCAATGATTTTTCGTAACCTGTACAAGATTGATTGTTATCAAACAAACGCAATTGTAATTCGTGTGCCAAGACTTAGTTTCGAGGATTCGTTAACCTTGTTTTTTGGCAATTTAAACTTTACAGTTGCCGAAATAAATTAGCAGCGGCCGTAAGGGATTAGCATAACAACGGCCCAACCGACTCCTTTCTGACAAACTTCGCTCTGCTCGTGTCGAGCCTTACAAGTATAAACAAATACCTTTTCGATCGGGCCGGGATATTTCAACCCTCTATCGCCAGTTTATATCTATGTAGCTTAGTATGCCTGAAGTAGTTTTGACACATTGATGTTCACAGGGATAGCGCGTTTTGACAACAAAAATGTGCGCAAAAATATACGCGTAGACCAAATATACACCAGTTGATGTTTTGAAATATTGGCTGTGAAGTAGAATTTCGTGTGATCTAGATTTAAAATTCGTACTGGAAAAGAAAATAAAGATTGTAATATATGGTCTGTCTAATCTCTAAGTCTGCCACTTCGCTCGGGTTTTTCCTCGTTTCGAAGTATGAGATATTTTATCTGCACGATTGCTAAGTTTAGATATTAAACGCCGCCTTCAATAATTTTGACATGTCAATATTTTAAATGTTTAAGTTCATTTCATTCATGGAATAGATAAACTAACTACCGCGATATTACTGTTGTATCTTTTATCTTCATATCACACACATAAACCCACATCCTATCTCACAACTTAATACCATTTCATTCCAGAGGGTAAGATGCTGGTGATCTGTCACACAGGTTTCCTAGTACGGACACCAGTCACTCACAAAAATATGTACTTACTTCCTGTAGTATATCTTGTAGATTAAGCGCATATTGTTAAAACCTGTACTTTTGTGAGAGAAAATAAATACTGTTGAATTTTGAATCGAATTGAATATGTGCGCATGCGTCAATTTGAACATACTCTTACCATAGTAAGTCTATCTACCGCCAATACGCTATGAAGTTCCACTCACACATAATATTTGGGCGATCTAGATTAGTTATGCAGTCACAGGGAGTTTTGAGTTTGTGGTTCCTACTTACAAAACCTAGCTGCTCATTCGCAGGAAATGAATTGATTAGAAACGTTGTCTGGAGATTGTTTAGAATTTAGAGTAAATTACACGCTTTTAATTTCTTGATTTCAAAATAGAAAATTCAAAGCTAATTATTATTTAATTAACTATATTATCGACGCCGCCGGTTCACATAATGAGAATGAAAATGAAATGGGATTGTGATTGTCATAGGACTTCTTTATAGGACCGGTTGGCTGTGTAGTTAGAGACCCTGGGCGTTCGATTCCCGCAAATAGTTGTGTGCTTGAACATGTCCATTTGTTTCGTGTCTGGGTGTAAAAAAATATCTATATATGTAAATATTATAAAGATTATTAGTATTTATATCAATTGTCTGGTGTAAATAGTACACAAGCTTTGCTTAGTTTGGAACTAGATAGCGCTGTGTGGGATGTATGAGGGATTATAATTATTTATTATTATGTGTTCAAACATGGAACAGGAACAAAGTAAGAACTGCGATTTGGTAGGAAACCAGGATTGAAACTGGAACGCTGAGAGAGAGAATGAAAGAGTGTACATTACGGGAATTCTTGGCTTTTGTAGTAAAGGGTCGTAGTTGGAAGAAGTGAGACCGGGTTCCTTGGCCGATTTCTGCGTTGTTAAAGGCGAGTGGACGATGCAAGATTGAGTCGCCTAGACGTGCTACAATAAAAACTCATAGTTTTCATTTTATGACAGTTTATTATTATTATATTCTAATTCAATATCTAGTAAGTTTTGGTTCTATACCAGGATTGAATAATTTTACTTAGTTAATGACCTATCCAGCAGTATACAGAGAGAAGTTTTTTATCCTAAAATATTTATTTAAAATTATGACCGTTGGTATAAAACCGATTTTAAACCCGTTATCAACCATGCGTTCAAAAAATAATTTGTTCAGATTAAGTTACATAAACATGTTTTCAACAATAGATTTAATAACAGAACTGGAGGCTATTAGTAGTGTACCATATATCTTGTTTAGAATTTGCTCAAAAGCAAAAGGGGCGAACCAATAATAAAAAAATTTAATAACATTTCGTCAATACAAAAACTAATGAAAAAAAAACGGTGTGAGTCGCAGCACCGTCGACCAATGACCTCGATAGAAGTGAAACTTTATAAAAAATCTTCCGTTTTCCAAAAAATTTACCCTTTTGAAGTAGTACGTAATTTATTTCAATTATATTATAGTATTCCCGTGTAAGGAGTAACATAACAGGGGATAGAATAACACGTAGTATTCGGTTAAAGGTTGTAATGCAACTGTACTTACTGACTAACATGCATATATACATATACTTATGACTAAGCTTATATGCTACGTACTACACCCGCAAAAGTTTCACAAAGGTAAGTTTACCCATTTTCACCATAACTTTATGCCTATTAATAAAATAACGGGGACGGAAAACTGTATATCAAAGAAATTGATAGGAATTTTTTTTCGCCATCCGCCGACCGACCGAGGAATACTAAAACGGTGTTTGAAGAAGAGCTCGTGCTGTCACTTTGTAAATTCTCGGCGTGCATTATCTTACAAGGTACGATAGGGCGGTTGCAAAATATAGAAAGAGTGGCTGTGACCTTACGAAAGCAATCTTTTAAAAATTATAAACGACCCTAAAATTCGATTTTCTTTGGGATTCCTCATCAAAGAAATTTTGTTTTATCAGAAGTTTTATTACCTCCGATAGAGAGAAGAAAATAGGGAGGACTAGCCTTCAGTCCTGTCCGTTTATCTGTAACACTTTTATCCGTGTACATTTTAAAAGAAAGCTTTGATTTCGACCACGATCAATTACATCACGTAATTGAAAGCCTCAAAAAATTTATGTGAAGTTCTTTTGCACCATCAGGAAATAAATAAAAACTTCCTAAGTATAAACCAATAATTTGGTGCATGTTTTTAAGCGATCTTGTGTATTTTTCTAAACTAGAAAATTTTCAGTTTTTCCTCTTGGACGTAAATTTAATTATGCCTAGGTACAAAAGATAAAAAAATTTAAATGTTGAACAGTTTTCAATACCCGGTTACCTAGATTCCAGGTATTTGGGCTTGGTTTGGGCCCTTAAATATCAAAAGACCAGATATAGTCCATCGTGAATAAAATGCCTATTATAACAAAGTAGGAGCGACGCCACGCGACGCTCTCCCGATTCCTCTCTTTTCCTTGAAAAGTCACAAATAACTAACTTTCTCGAAGACGTAATCACATGTAGAGCTCCGGAAACGACCGACGCGGAATTGTTTTCACCCTGCATTGGAAATCAGCTCACCTGTTCACGTCCCTAACTTCACGTCCCTTCTCTTGAACGTTCAGATACGGTGAACATATTTAATGTCTGCGTTTCATCAGTGTCGCCGCAACAAAACTCGTTCCAATAAAATTTCCCGGCCGTGGGCGGCGCGGACCTTTTCAAAGGGCGAGAAATTTATTGAAACCGACAACAGGGTTTAATCGGAATTCTTGCTATTTGTTTTCCATGAATATAATTTCGGCAAACGGTCGTAATTAATCGTACCCATGTCTACGTTTCGACGAAACTCACTTTATGCTGTTTTCCACTTATTAATACGGTTCATTAGAACTGCTCGTCTCCATTATTATGGCACTTATCAAAAAATATTACACGCTTAACACGAGAACCTTCGTAAACCTAGATGACGCTTTGAGTCCATTTAACTGTCTTTTACAAACTGAATATTGTGATATCTAGTTATTTCGATAAATTTCGAATAGACATCTTTATACTCCCCTAGTACACTGAAACGTTAGTGTAAGCCTAGAACAATTATTGCTCCGGAATAATCTTGGTTATTCAATGCCATATTACCCGTACCTACTTTGTAAACGAACTCTACGAAAGATAAAACTTTTAAAGGGATAACTTCCCACGAGAAGAATTGTATATGTAATATAGCTACGGGCTGCTAAAAGGCGCTTCGGCTCACTTCAACATGGAAACATGGCAAAGTCACGAAATAACAGACGTGGGGGAAATCGCTACGCCCGAATTCCGCAACGAAGTCTACTGCTCGATCAGGAAAATTGCCAACAAAGTATCGGCGTACGTCGGCGACTTAGAAAAAATAAATATCGCGATATTGTAAACTTTTTGTTCAACGCCACAAAGAGAAAGTTCAAAGTTATCGGAGCGACCTCTAGCGGCACAAAGAGGCCGCCTACAACCCCAACCAATACCACCGATGTGCGTCAGTCACTACCTATATCGCTAGCTAGCTACAGAGTTACAGCAGCGCGCCTTTTGGTAGAAGTATCATAACATTCGCTCAAGCTTAGCACTAATACGTGAATTTCCCACGTACGACTCATGAGGCGCGGGCTAACGACAGCTTAGGGTTCCGTGCCTAAGAAATAAAAGAAGAACCCTTGTATTATTAATTGGTTGTCCGTCTGTTTGTCTGTGTGTCAGTCTGTTAAGACCCTTTTGCTCAGGAATACTTAGGTCTATGGTACCTTGGACCTTTAAAATAATGAAGCTTCTAAGTCGACACGATTAAAAAGTAAAACTATTTATGTCGCATATTTTGACACTCGTAAGTAAATCAAAACATATAGGGTAGGTACTTCTCGTTGACTTGCAATTAGGAGTTGCGGCAAAAAGCAACAAGTAAAGGAAAAATCCGAAAGTCGTTAAATTATAGACACAAAAACAATAACATACAATTTTTAAATTGACATATCCGTTTACGTGTTATTTGGCGGTGAGTAGCAATTAATATGTTAAAAAACAGTACGGAATCCTCGGAGCGCAAGTCCGATACGCACTTTGCCGGTTTTTTATATTAAAACATGCTGTTAGGTTATTACAGTCGTGAGGCGCGATTTCCGAAATACTTACTTATTAAACCATATTTATAAAAATTCCGTTATTTGGGCTGCAAGGAGGAGCTTAAATATTCCCGAATCGGGAGTATGTCTACATTACAAAATTGAGAATTGACGGAAGTTACTTGTTCGAATATTAGATTAAGTTTGATGTACCGCGTAGCGGACGCGCGCCGGGGCCGGGCCCACCAAGTCAAGGCTCACTAAAACACGGTTTTCTTCTTTAACTAATATTAAATTATAAGCACGAGTTGGGCCGTTTATTTGTTTTTCCTCCATAACTTCGTGAAAATGAGTTTAGTTTAGATTTAGAGTCAGGCGCACGCGGCCACCGTTTTTACTAACGCCCTCCTAACTGCCCGAAATTATTGGCACTAGCATTTTGCTCCTAGTCTAGTCGTGAAGTTAGTTTCTTGGGAAAAATAATCCCAAGTGTTCAAAAAATATAAGCTATCTATAGTTCGTTCCATTCGAAAAAACGGATTCCGAAAAAGAGTTTTGATATTTTTTTTACCGACAACAATTTCATTAATTATCAACAAAAAAGTCACTCAGATTTTTGGCAATCAACTCAAAAACTACAAGTAATATCATATATTAAAGAGTGAAATTCTTAAAGAGGAGAAAATTTTCAATAAAAAAATTCACAGATCTTGCAGCCCCCGCAACCATCGGTTTCATTGAAAATGAACCTACCCAAACCCGATTTTCACAGATTATTTTATTTTATTGCCACGAAAACGTGGCACTATTCTTTTCAACTCTTTAAACTCAGAAATAAATCAACGAAAAAATTCTCTGCTACTCGTGCGAAGCCGGTGCGGGTCGCTAGTTCAACATATTTGAAACATTTAGGTTTTAAACTGCAGCCTCTGATATCCTTAAGCGTTCTGAACTCGATAATTAAGCATTCGAACGAATACAGGCCGAAAGGCGATGACCGTAATGTTAACAAGTTCCCGAACGTCCATAAAATCTAACATGTGATGTCAAATTTCTTGTTCGATTTTCAACCGATTTCCAAAATTTTGGTCTCAAACTGTAGCTACCGACGCCTTTTAACCTTTGGTATAACAATTTGAAGCGATCCGACGAATACCCTCTGAAATATAGTAACTTATATCCACAAACACAAGCGATCGACCAAAAAATCTCGTCTTTCGGAAATAATTTCTCTTACAATTACCAACCGATTTCCAAAAACTTGGTCTCAAATTGTAGCTATGTTAATGGCCGTGATACTTTTTTTTTAATTTTCGATATCGGTCCCCGTTCTTGAAATATTTTGGATTTAGTAAAAAAAAATTCCGAAAAAATCCCGATTTTTATCCATTTTCCAATTTTTTTCAAAAACTACTTAACCGATTTCCAAAATTCTGATGTCATACAATGCACAACTAAATTCTTGATCTTTTAAAACCTTAAAATCTTGGCTAGACTTCATACCCTCGGAGTTATGGCCAAAAATGCGTCTCCCGTGAAATGGATATGATAGTCATTTTCAATGACAAAATTCTACTCCCGGAACTCTTGTCTTTCTCCATTATTTGTAATTTTAATTAATAGTTCAAAATAGGGTTCCGCGTGGCCGTTATAATTTGAGCACACCGCCTGTTGGGAGAGAGTACAACATACACATTTATGCTTTTGTAGTAATAAATTATGATGTCAGCTTAAAAAAATAAAGTTTCTTTGGAAAAAAAATTTAATTTATTTTTAACAACGTGAGGCTATTATTAACTAACGAATTTTTTTCGAATATCTGTTTCCGTTTAAAACAACAAAAATGTTTAAATCATTGCCCTATATTTTTTTGCTATATGGAGCCTGTTTTATATATATACTTAACAAGATTACGTCTTATAAATTTTCAGTAGTTACAAATACAAAAAAGTTTATTTATCAGGAAAACATTACAAACAGAATGTTTTAACAGCAGATCTCGCACTAGGTCTAGCCTGTATTGCGGGATCCAGTTGTTTATTTTGTTTATAATAAATTTTTAAAGTTAACATAATTCATAAGAACAAAGTTTCGTTTAAACAAAGTATAAACCTTGAGTTTGGGGAATAAATAACAGGGGACTTAGTATTTTCCGTGCCATGCTTCTACCATACTTAGGAAAAAATTTAATAAATGATGCAAAAATCTCCCTGTATAAATAAAATATTTAAACTCATTTGTGTGTATTAGTATCCTATAACCGATCGCGGACAAGAGAAATTAGCACACGCGAGCGGGTCACCGCGCCGCCGCTGGCCGTCCGTCTGTAGCCGCTACCAGATGGCAACTCGGCCGCAACAGATTCACAGTTTCAGGACCCTCTGAAAACTTTGACAATGGTCGACCGCGGCGCTTCACACGCTAATGTCTGGCGCATTATTTTATTCATTAGCATACGTGTCTATTGGCTATGTTATAAACAAAACATATAATTATATATTATATTATATATATACAATAAATATATATTATTAACTAATTAAAGTAATAATGTTGCTGGCAACACTGTTTTTGTGCTAAGAAGCACTTTATACGCTGGAAACTCACTCTCATGAAAAACTACTCTCCTCTGAAACATTATGAACAGGCTATGCTCATATCACGAGACTGTACTCATAAGCACTTTTTATATCGAAACTTTCTCTGTAATGGCGGACAGAACAAAAATCAAATTAAACCCTCAATTCTTCCATTTTTCCAATCGGATCAAAAAGGTAATTGCAAAAGTAGGTCAAAAGAAACCAAAGACATTTGTCACAAAATCCGTTGGAAAAAAAACGACGTTAGAGCGCGAACGGACGGACGAACAAACTACGATATAAATATTATAAAATACCTGGGTACTTGATAACGCAAAATCCGTATTTATGGCATAAACTTCACTGAGTGCTACATCGAAAACGTTGCATTGTTTTAAACTTGGGAAGGACCAAACAAACAAAGCTTCCAGTCGCTTCCCTAGGGCACAGGGAGAGAGGGACCGGCTATTATTGAATTTTTGTTTCGTACTGTATATTTACGCAATTTGTCGGCTCCAGGGTACTTAATAATTCAGGAGGAACCGAGCGCATCCATTCGTTTAAAGAAAAGGAGGGTATATACGATTTCGTTGGCACTAATTCAAAATTGGATTCCGTCGCGACTGCTCTGATAATCGAATGAGTGATCCGTTAAGCGGTACCGGGGGGCAGAGGCGGACTAGTGAAGCCTTAGCGGTTTGCTCTATTCAATTGATAGAAGAGATGCGTCCGCTTAAGGCGGTGTTCGATAAGCGTTCAGTAAAATATTTTATCTAAAATAAACCTTTTTGAAACAACAACATTAATTTTAAAAACAAAGGACTACAAATTAAAAACTGGCCAAGTACGAGTCGACTCGCACACGAAAGGTTTCCCTACCACCGTACAATATAAAAAAAACACGTTTTTTGTATGCGTACTCCCTTTTTAACTTTATTTTATTGTTCAATATTTACCTATTGTTATAGTAGCGGCCATAGTAATACTCACTCTTTGAAACACTGACACGTCGTCGCCACTAGCTTTTATTTGATACGCTTGTTGTTATAATAAAATTTTTTACTACATCTCTCTTTTCCGATTGAAGTTGTATTTAAATATTATCCCATGTCACTTCCAAAGTCTAACATCAAAACAAAAATATACGCACTCATTATGATGAAATATATATATAAATATGTGATTGATTTCTCTAAATTTCCCAAAACGGGTCTAACGACTTGGATCTTGTATTTAGATAAGTATCACCTCAAAGCCAATAAAATTATTCACCAAAATTTGTGATAATAAGCTACCAGAGGGTACTATTATAGATGTGTCTCCCTAAAACATCTGAACCGATTATGACACGGTTTGGTTATCTAACCGATTGGCCGAGTGAGTAGGGACCTGTGACCACAAAAAGGTACTCACATGCGTGGTTGCCGGTTGGGCTGAAAGTGAGATGGTGTACTGGGTTGAGACTGACCTTGAGTTCCTTAGTTCCTGATGGCGAGACTCCCGGGAACGGCAAGAGCCGTCCCGGCCTGTACCGGTTCCGTGTATGAGCTGACGAGATCAGTGCTAGATTAAGTTGTCATTCCACACTGATAGTTATTTGTCTGATTTGCACGTTTAGTTTACAAAATTTGTGTGACGCATTGACACACTTTACGCGTACCGTTCGCGTTGCTTACTACGCGAGGCCTTCTTGTAAAATTTATGATTCGGTCGTTCGGTACTGTGGTTATGGAATGAGTTTTCCCTTTAATGTAATAACTGTCGCCAATCCGTTGTGTTCGGCGGTTATTTGAGTGTTACAGGCGCTGGCGCGCGCTCGGTCAAAGAACGAAAAGAAAAATATGAAAACGTCGAGTCATGAATGAATGGCTTGAACAAGACCCTAACTGCGGAGCCAAAGGTTGCGGGTTCGATTCCCGCCCGGGAGAAATATTTGAGTGAATGCACATGTCTATTTGTTTCGTATCTGGGTGTAAAAATTATATATATATATGTATTTATTATAAAAAAACCCCCGACACAAAAAACTAACCTTTAAAAAATGTGAAATAATACAAGTTTGTTCATTGCCTAGTGATTTTCGATCCTTAAAAGCGTCGGGACTGCTAATTATTAGGTATTTTAAGTTTACTTAGAGGTCCCCGACGCTTTTAAGGATCAAAAGTCACTAGACAATGAACAAACTTGTATTATTTCACACTTTTTAAAGGTAAGTTTTTTTAAATTTTTAATTTAATTTTTATTTCAGTATTTTTAAACTTTTATTCACTTAAACTAATTCATACATGATCAGACAAAATTTTTTTTCAAGTTTTTAGTTTTCATTTCGTTAGTTAATAGTCCTCATTCCCTTTCAATATAGTGAAAATTACGCTACTAGTCAACACCTTTCATTTGCTACCCTTAATGAGGGATTTGTGAAAAAAAGTAACTCCCCGTTTTCTAGTGGCGATCATCTTGGATTTGAAATTAGTCATAGTGTATAGTATTCTACTAGTCAAATCCTGTCATCTGATACCCTTATTGATGGAGTAGTGTAAAAAAATTTAATTCGCAATTTCGTAGTGGCGGCCATCTTGGATTAGAAATTAGTCATAGTGTGTACCTAGTATTCTACTAGTCAAGTCCTTTCATCCGATACCCATACTGATGGAGTATTAGGAAAAAAAATGAATTTGTCATTTCGTGGTGGCGGCCATCTTGGATTTGAAATTTGTCATAGTGTATAGTATTCTACTGGTCAAGTCTTTTCATCTTATACCCATATTGATGGAGTAGTGAAAGAGAATTAGTAATTCACCATTTCGTGGTGGCGGCCATCTTGGATTTGAAATTTCTCATAGTGTATAGTATTCTACTAGTCAAGCCCTTTTATTTGATACCCATATTGAAGGAGTAGTGAAAAAATGTGATGTCCACCGTTTTGTGGCGGTGGCCATCTTGGACCGATTTTCATCAAACATAGCTAAAAACACTCCCGACTAATTCACCTTTCATACAAAAGAATCCGCAACCAAATCATTCATCCGTTTGGGAGCTACGATGCCACGGACAGATACACAGATACACACACACGTCAAACTTATAACACCCCTCTTTTTTCGTCGGGGGTTAAAAATATAAGTCAAGCCACATATTTAGCATTTTGTTTGAAATTTCAGATTCAGTAATGACTGAGATAATGGAGGAGGAATGGTAAATTTTCGATTTCTCTTTACAATATCTTTCAAACTATGCATTGTAATGTTATATAATAAAAATATTTCTAAGTGTATCTCTCAAACAAGCACTTTCCTTCTTTTTTAATTTTCTATTTCACGTTTTAAATTAAATCTCGAAATGAAAGTTTTTTTACCGTTACGTGTTTTCTAGTGAAGGCTTGAATTTCTATTTATTTCTAACTAGCGACTAGCGACCCGCCTCGGCTTCGGACGGGTAGCAGAGCACATAAGCCGCAATGTTTGTTTCTGTCGTAGGGTCATTACTCCAGTCAATCTAGCAAAGTTTGTTAGGAGCACATTGCATTAATTGCACTTTAGGGGATTATTTACAATATCATAAAGAAAATATTCACGGATAATAAATACATAATAATCCCTTATTTATGTTAATTAATTTTTGTAGAATCAACCGATAAGATTTAAAAAATATATTTATGTGTGAACAAAAATTTAAAAACGGGTGATTTTCTATACGACAGCTTTTTTAAATACACTCTGTGTAAATTCAGAAGAATCCCCAGGTTTATTCACAATATGTGGTAGGCAATTATATATTTATATAAAATAAATGATAACTCCAAAACAATAATTTTTGGGTTGGCGATAATTTGACACTTCATGTAAATATGTACTGTATACAATATAATAAATTATCACCTACGTGACTACATTACTTTTTTTTTGGTGAAAATTTATTAAATTTTTGGGTCCTAGCATTAATTACACCTTAAATATTTTTGTATATTTATGCTCCAATAATTATCTTTAACTTTAATTAAAAGAAATCCCTTATCTATCTGTTGAGCGTTACAAGCTATTTTACAAAAATAATTATTAAAAACCTACTTGGTACGCGGCGGGCGGTGCGGTGTGGCGCGGGGCGGGTTACGTCGAAGCAATAATCGCGGGCCGTCCGCCCGCACCGCACCTTGCTTTATTTAGTAACTTAACTAACTTTCTGCTCGCGGCTCCGCTCGCATGGACTACGCAGTCGTACCGGGACCCCTTTTTCCAGAACAAAAAGTAGCCTATGTCATTTTTCAGTTTATAAACTATATCTATGTGAAAAATTGTAGCCGTTCCGGTACTACTGTGTAGTCCATACGAGCGGAGCCGCAGGCGGAAAGCTAGTTTGAGATTAAAATATAGCCCATGTTACTCACTTATAATGTAGCTTTTTATAGGTGAAAGAATTTAAAAAATCAGCATGTAACTGTGTAGTCCACGCGAGTGGAGTGCACAGACAGAAAGCTAGTATCTTTATAAATTATAACTTATGTGTTATTCTGATGTATACCTAAGTTATATTTTTTAAAGTTTCATTAAAATTCATTTAGTAGTTTTTGCGTGAAAGAGCAACAAACATCCAGACATCCATACATACAAACTTTTGCGTTTATAATATTAATGAGGTTTGAGCACAAAAAAGAGATGACCACGCTTTATGTTTCTGGAGACGCTTTGTTTTTGTGTGTAAAGAATGGCAAGTAAACATGTTTTAAGTAAATAGTACAATAGAGAGGTTTAAAAAATTTTTTTGTTCGCTATTATTAAAATTTAAGCTAAATAAAACAAAAGTGTGAATCATAAAAATATATCTACAAATAAAGAAGTTATAGGACATTAAAGTCGTCCTTGCAAAAATAATTTCACTATATATTTATACGAGTATGTATATATAAATATTTCGCAAATATCTATATAATTAAGTCTCGTAAATAAAATTAACGTTTCGTTGTTGTTTAAAAAGAATGCAAAATATATTTTTAAAATATGTACTTACATATAAAGTCGGTGTTACATTATGTGTTGTATTTCTTTCAAATATTAAATTATGTCCCGTAAATTAACGTTTTGTTTTCGTACGTAAAAAAATATTATAAGTATATATATAAGAAATATATATATATATATATATATATATATATATATATATATAAGAAATATTAAATTTTTTAAAATTATTTGTTTTCTATCCTAGCCAACAAAGACAGATCCGACCATTGGGTCTGACTCTAAACTTAGATTTGTTCAACGCATAAATACCATTGACTTTTGAAAAAAAAAATAACTTACAAAAAAATCTTAATGTTATCTTACTTTATTATTATTATTTTTATTACTCTAAAATTATAAAGGTTCCGAGTTTGCTACACCCGTTTGAAAATTTGTAAAATGTCTTGTAAAATTAAGTAACAAATTAAATGTTTATATTGACCGATTTTGGAAATACAGACCTCGTGTTGACCTAGAATTATGAAATTTGCAATAAACAAGGCTCAGCACGAGTAAAAGAAAAAAAACTGAAAATCTATAATTTAAAGTAATATAATTTTTTGGTTTTTAGTAAATAGGTACCCTTTTTTCAGAAATGATACGATTAAAAGTATGAAGTTGAAATTGATATCAAAAGATAAATCAATGGTCCTTTGTAACTGTAAAAAAAATCAACCGTTTACGTTAGAGCAATAAATAATACGGTCAAATATGTCGTATATTTGTCTTCGTCTTATATTATTTTAGTTATCGTCTTATATTCGTCTTATATTATCTTATATAATTATATGTGGTGTCTTCGAAAAAAAAAATATTTATATATGTATATATTATAAATAATATTTAAGTATATATATCAGTTGTCTAGTAACCCATAACACAAGCATAATACTTGCTTACTTTGGGACTAGATGACGCTGTGTGGGAAGTCCCATGTATTATTATTATTATTATTATATTTTGACACTCGCAACTAAATCAAAACTTATACGATACTTTCCGTTGACCTACAATTGTGAAATCTTTCATTAGAAATCATATAACACAAAAAAAATACTTTTTGCCATTATTATTTTTTTTTGTAATTACGCAAGAAAAATATATTGTGTGGCGGTAAGAAACAGTCGGTTTGCGAATTCGACTCGCACTTATCCGATTTTTTTAATGTATTATCGACGTTTTAGGCGATGTACCACACCAATTAATATTACTGCATACTACAGGTATAAAGGGAGTAAATTCAATAACCCAATAGGAAATTATTCTCCAATAATTGCTTTTATTGCCCTAAATCAATCCCGAATTTCAAGAAATTATTCATTATGTACTATTGACAAAAAATCACTATTTAAACCATAAAACATGCCGCACCTGTAATAACTAATACTGTCGGTTTCCTTGGTGACGGCGGCACGTGTGGCGGCTTTCTTTGTGAATTTTTTGTCTCAGTGAGGTGTCGGCGCGCGGCGTTTCAAAGGACACTAAGTGCAATAGTTATATTCTTAACAATATACTTTTAACTAACATTAACGACAAACAAATTTTAGCACAAGAAATATGTGATATTGCAACTTCGATTTCACAATGTTAGCGCGATACGGTAGACGGCTAAGGTCATGCGTAAATAGTCACAGTTTAAAGGGCGTTACCTATACTGGATAGGTACTTTAGATTTATTCGTTTTTATGAATAACGCTTTTGACATAAATAAGGGATTATATCAATTTATGATGAAGAATAATAATGATGCAATATAAATAATACTTCTAACCAGAGATCGACATGCTTCTAACTTAACAAATAGCTCAAAAAAATACTTGCTATGAGATATTGCCGTCCCTTTTTCTCAATGTTAGCGAGATGCGGCAGACGATCAAGGTCATGCGTAAATAGTCAGACTTAAAAGTACGTTACCTATCTTAGTGAGTAATTTAGAATTATTCGTTTTTATGAATAACGCTTTTGACATAAATAAGGGATTATATTAATTTATGATGAAGAATATTAAAACTGACTCATATTAAGTAAAATATTTAGAGTGTCTTTAATGCGCGTCGTAAAAATTAATAAAAAAGACTTTTTTTAATGGTTGTTGAGAAGTCACATAGGTGATAATTTAATAAACTATTATGGCTTACATCTAGAGTGTAAAAACAGAAAATCGCCAAAAGTGCGATTTTGTAAGTTTAACTTTTTTTTTAATTAAATAAAATCTCGTAATATTCAGTATTTATAACATGTATACTGGGGATTACTTCTAAATCAAATTCATATTGCTACCATAGATATATAGTTAATTTGTCACCTACCCACTATTTAATGTAAAGGGTGGAATTTAGACAAACACATCTTTAGGTATTTCTCAACATGCAACACTCATAATGCAACCAAAGCATAATGAGTGCATAACTATACAGCAGTATTACTATTGTAAAAATAAATTTTTAAGGTGTCTTTAATGCAATCCAAAAATTTATTTTTACTGGACTACATATCAACTTCCTGCGTCGAACCTGTGGATTGGATTTAATTACCTTTAAATGTGAAGTAAGTTCATCCGACTTGGAGTATTTTTAAATTATTTTATTTCCAATTCTATAAATATTTAAAAAGTAAAAAATAAATACATATAACCTAACCTAACCTCATCTAACTACGCTTGTCGCGTCGTCCCGTATGGCCGCCCGGCTGGTCAAGCGATATTTATATTTCGCGATAGCTCCTAAGATATTAATTAAAATTGTATAGTGTAAAGGACAATCATAATGTGCATAAAATGCTGAAGGTAAATAACGTATTTAATTTGATAATGATTAATACTGTATCCGTATAAATTGCTTTCCAATCACCTCCTCATATGACACCATTTTTTTAAACATAAAAATAAGCTATCCATAAAAGATAGATATATGCCATCGCGGACTTTTTTTAGTCCAATATAAAATACACAATTCCTCAATACATTAATTTGTTATATCTCAAAAGGATAAGACAGCTGTTTTGATGAAAGCTCCCAGCCAGCTTGATTTTTTCCGACTTCTACAACAATAATCGTCATATTTCAACAAATTTCCACAAAACATTAATAAGTTATACATGTAAACCTTCCTCTTGAATTACTCTGTCCATTGGTGCCACCCATATGCCAATCCGTTCGGTAGTTTTTGAGTTTATCACATTCAGACAGACAGACAGACAGACGCGGCGGGGTACTTTATTTTATAATATGTAGTGATATTTTACGCTCAGTAATTTCGGGAGATAAGAAGCGAGATTTGTAAATTTTCGTATATCTGCGTATTATCTTTCGTATGTATTTTTACATCTTTTAAACTGTGTATTTTAAAATTATAAAAAATATTCTCATTACAATTTATTTTTATATTTAACATGTTGCGCCAGAGAAAAGTTTTTTTTTTTTGTTTTATAATTTACACCTTTTTTTCTAATTTACCCAGACGGACAGACTTATAGACACGGAAGTGGTCCTATACGGGTTGCATTTTTTCATTTTTGACATACGGTACCCTAAAAAGGAGGCCGTTTGTCTCCAGGCGGTGCTTTCATGGGCTCATTGGCTATTGCTGGGGCGGCCTCACAAAACCCACTTTATAGCCTGCTCCTAAGCTTACCGCGCGATGCCCGCAGTTTATTGTCTACGAGTTTTTTTTATGAGGGCTCAGCTGTTCTCACGAACACAACACGTTAGTACCGAATAAGTAACTGCCTTTAAATGTACTGTATCCGTTTACAAAAGGTCTGGTTAGGTCTACTTGCTACTTGTTAGGTTTACTTCGTTTCGCCTTTTTTTCAGAAAACGTTGCACTACTTCAATAAAGCCCACTCGCTCCCTATTCATCGCGCTGCGTTTCACACTGATTTTTAACAGTGCAATTATTATACCAGTGCTATTATCGCAAAATATTTTTATTGTAGTTAAGTTTCTAAATGTATTTTTATCGTTTCCAGACTACTTCTCTCTTATAATGTAATTGTTACAAACACATTTTGGTTCGGCCATTTGGAGAGGATGCATGAAAGAAGACTAACGAAAGAAATTTACTGCATGTGCGGAGGTAAATAGTAGGGTCGGAAAGGGTCGGTCTAGACGAACGTACAGGAACCAGATTGGAGACGTATTGGAAAAGGGTCAAGTCCAGAGTACCCGGAGTATCCAGAGTAGCCGGAGAGCGTGTATGAGAAGAGTGATAAGTATCGATGAGGCAAAAGAGGTATGCCAGGATCGCACCAAGTAGAAATCTGTAGTCTCTGCCTATCCCAATGGGAAGCAGGCGTGAGTATATGTATGTATATTTTAGTTTTCCAAAAAATATGGAATCCGTTCCAATGATAGAATGCCATCAACTTCACCTCGGAATAAATATAGTATTCCTCAAACCCGATAATAGGCAGCGTGTCCACTTGTCCAGGCGCAGCCCGTCCGAAAGCGTGGCGCATCATTTTGCACAAGTATCATTCTACGCGAGGGGCCATCGATCTCACAGGCCGCATTACCGGCCGCCGCCGTCGCCTCTTTCAAATTAATCTGTCTCTTGTGAAGGATTTATTCGGAGTGCCGATACTCGGCCGAGTTTCGAGTCTACTAAATGTCCGATGCTGTACCTACTTAAATCGTGCTCAAAGACTTGCTAGGCGGGCGGGACAGTCACGGACCGCGCGCCGTAGCTCCACGAAAACTTTCGCTTCGTTTTAGTCTTTCTGATTTTATAATCTGAGGTCATATTCAGAGAATAATTCAGAATTTCGGTTCTATGGATTAAAACTTAATGCAAAAACCAGTCAAGTGCGAGTCGTACTCGCGTTTTGCAAGCCAAGGTTTTCGTACGATAAATTATCACGTGACTTGCTAATCCTGCTATGTTTTTTTTTTTTAAATCTGATTCAATTTACATTTACACGGGAATTTGAACCCGATTATGTAGTATGAATGAGCAACTACGCACGTATATAATAACCACTAGACTGAACTTATTAGTCCTATATGAATTCAACACATTTTATACGTATATTTACTCTTAAGATTTTTGTTTAGGTTTTCCCGTGAACTATGAATAACGCCCTATGATCCGTGTTTTTTTTTTATTTTAAGCTAAATAGTCTCCATTTTTGTATATTTTTAAAATATTAATTTAAATATTATAAAAAAAATTTAGGTGTCATTCTTATAACGAGCCCTAACATCCGACATGTCACGTGATGCACAAGGCATGTTTTTTGTATTTTCCATTTTCCCTCCCAAAATGAAAATGGCTTTGGACCAAAATTTTAAAGTTGCACTCATGGACATTAAAATCAAAAGGAATAAGATTCCAGAATAACCTCTCAATAAATATCAAATATCAATTTTTTGTATTTACAAATTTGCCAGATGTTTATGAAAATTCATCTAACGTTGAAATTGTTTTTACGACGTCATCTTGGCGGTTGAGCTTATTGAAGCTTTCTACAGTAAAAAACCAAAGCTAAAACTAAATAAAAAATATTGAGGTAAGTCAATCAAAATATTATGATTTTATTTAGTCTAAGATAATGCAAATAGTAAATCTGTGTCCAGTTGACGTCACAGGGATATTTCATTAGTAAATTTTTAGAAATAAACTACTAAGAAAATTAAATACTTAATTTTTTTTATTGGACAGACAAACCGACACCAGAGTGATTCTGTAAACACGAATTAAAATAGAGTTTCATATTAGTGCGGATTACTAATTGTGATTTACGTCAAAATAAAAAATCTGAAAAACGGCTGAGTTAGTAGGCAGTCAGTCCTTAAAGTTCCAGCTTTTTTAAGCTTTGAGCTCGAAAATTTATTGAAAATATGTTCAACACACATTTTTTTTCGTTTTTTAATCCAATGGTTGAGAAATCACTAAACTATTTTGGGAATCATTTTGGTTCATATCTCGCGACTGAAGCGTCAAAATAAAATAATCGTTTGGTACGTTCGATTGTATTTTTTTTTAATGTGATGTACGTGAAATGTTCAATATATTCGGTGTAACGAATTTAACACAGATTTACACAAAAAATCTTTATGGAAAATAGAACACACAGTCGGAGAGGTAGCCTCTACGAGAATTCTATTACAAATATATTGAACACATTTTATCGGGTTTGCTCTGAAGCGAGCGCATTACTTTCGGGTCGGAGGCGAAGCGTGAGGATCTCTCTCCCTTCTCTTCTCTTCTCGATCCCTGCGAGGCCTGCGCTGGACATACGGCCCGCAAACTTTCTCAAAGCGTAATCATTTCTTTGGAAATTAATACTGCCTTCGAAGGATTTATAATTTCTATTTAATACTTATAATATTTAATTAGCTAACCACCGCTCACTATATTCAATTTAGAAAAGATTCTTTTTGGTATAACCCTTAGGTAGACTACAATAATTTGCATATAGTTCAAATAATCTTTATCTAAGTTAACTTGCCTCGCCTAGAAAAGATGACGAATTTTTTACAGTTTGTTTTTTTTATCTTATCTCATTGAGAAAAATAAAGCCATATTTTTTTAAGTCTGCTGATAGGACAAGGAAAAAACATGGCTCTTTCCCACGGTGTTGGTGAATTTTAAAATCGTGTGTTTATATCTATAGATAATAGCAAGCAACAGTTCTTTAGCCACAATAAGTACCTACATTCAATAAAGGGGCATCCAGATGCTCTCGACTCTGGCACTCTTTTGACTTTAATCCTTTGCGTTTTGGTAGATATTAGTATTACGTCTCTTTGGCCTGCTCGTCCCTATGTTAGATCATGTCATTTTTCTGTTACTGGTCTTTCTAGTTTCCCGTATCCATATAATAATATTTAATATCATATTACTTTTGTATTATTTGTATAATGAAGACATGGTATGGATCAAAGCCCTGATTTTTATTTCAGGTGTTCGACTTATTAGACACAAATTTGCATTGTTGAAGTGTCGCGAAAATGCAAATAAAATTGCGAATGCAATCGCAATATTTTTGAAACATACATATCGTATCGTAACAATAAGAAAACAATTTTCCTTCAATACAATCTCTGTATTATATTTATTTCAATTTAAAAGTTTAAGACATATAGGGGTAAAAAACTAATAAGCTTATAATAAAACTAGCGACCGCCCGAAGCTTCGCTTGCGTAGACTACACATTTCTGTTTTAGGTAGTATTAACATTCGAAACGGTTTATACGTACTTTTTGCTGAAACTAATATTGGGTACACCCATTCAAACTTTCAGTCTTCATTCTCCCCACTCCTTTAAGAAAACCGATACCCCCATACTTTTCACCTCCCGTTTCCCACCCTTAAAATGTGGAAATCCAAAAACCCTGAAAAACGTCATTATTTATTTATGTTAAAATTTTTATGTTTCTAACTTTAAAGAACAAAGACTCATACAAAGCCCTTCAATCCCTCCCTCCTTAAATTTGAAATTTCAAAATATTCCTTTCTTAAAAAATTAATACGTTATAAAATAAACCTCTGTTTCAAATTTCATCTTCCTAAGTTTCGGCTTATCTACGTTGATAGATCAGTGAAGACAAACGACAGACAGACACAAAAAGTAGCTGATTTCACTCTTGACAACCTTCTTACACGTCTGCAAAGTTTCATTAAAATCTGTTTAGCCATTTTGGAAATTAGCTCGAATAGACACATGGACGTACAGATAGACAGACGGACAAAAAGTAGCGTATGTCACTTTTGACTACCTCCTTTTCATACCTGTGAAATTTCATTAAAATCGGTTTAACGGTTTTGGAGATTAGCTCGAATAGACAGATGGACGTACATACAGACATACAAAAAGTAGTGTATGTCACTTTTGACCACTTTTTTTCCATATCTGTGATGTTTCATCAAAATCAGTTTAGCCGTTTTGGAGATTTGCTCGAATAGACAGACAGACATGTAGTATTATTTTATACATATAGCCGATAGCCTTCCTTAATAAATAGACTATCCAACATAAATCGAATTTTTCAATTCGAACCAGTAGTTCCTGAGATTTGCGCGTTCAAACAAACAAACAAACAAACAAACAAACAAACAAACAAACAAACAAACAAACAAACAAACAAACAAACAAACAAACAAACAAACAAACAAACAAACAAACAAACAAACAAACAAACAAACAAACAAACTCTTCAGCTTTATAATATTAGTATAGATATACTATCATATAAATACGACTTGAATGTAGCAAAGTCGACAAATTGAAAGGTTTTAATATATAAAATGTATGTTAAATAACCAAGTTTAAAGCCTATACTACGATATTAGATACTTATACTTTGTCTTTCGTGAATGCTTTTCGCGTGCTAACTAAATCTAAATACAGTTATGCAAAATCACAAACTGAAGGTCAGACATTCATACATCGAAGTTTCACCACGAGGGTTCTGTTTTCACAGATGAACTTTGAAAGGTTAAAAAGAAAAGAAAATATCGGAAGTACTTAGTGTGAAAATTGCAACCAATTAAGACGGCTACCTGTAGGTTAGTATTCATATTGTTAATTCTCGGTTGAACTAATGCAAATTATTTCCAGTGGCTACGAAATTTGTTTCATTCGCCGATTTAGAAGAAATAGGCAATCATATTGACGGGGCCGGCCCATCCATGTTACGCCTTAAAACACGGGATTTGAAAGATTAGATTTTACAAAAGACTTTTACCAACGCCTTCTCCGTGTCCCTTCCCGTTGCGCTTTTAGTCTAAAACCACTAAAATTTATCCGGTTATTTTTGTAAACGTGAAAGTTGCGCAAAGCGGCGCGGCGGTGGCCTTAATTATGGTAGAACTGTGCAGTGTGCGCACGCCGTCCGGCGACAATCCTACGACATAAACACTCTTCAAGCCCACGTCCAATGATCTACATTTTTTATGGTTTTACCATCATGATGTCCCGTTTTTAGGTTAATGACCACGAACCGACGTCTAAGCTGTTTTATGCATCAACTAAATGTCAGTATTAAAGCCCCCTTGACTATCTCGGGCTTTGGTTCCGTATTCTATTCCAGGATTGTTCGCGTATCCATACGTAAAATTTACGCGACTTTTTTTACTGTCTTTATGAAACTGCCTTCGCAATGTCGATTCTCCCTCGAAAAGCCTGCAGAGGTTCGGAAATCTAGATAGCGTCTTGTGTTTGTAAGTAATACTAAGATCCTAATAAGTAGGAGCATTATTAAATTTTCAGCCAAATCCTTTCAATGTTGTCAAGATGAATCAAGAAACGAATACTCATAGTTTCATTTTTACTAACCGGCTTCAAAAAGGAAGGAGGTTGTTAATTTGATTTCATTTTTTTGTGTGTACTAGTATGTTACTCGATATCCTCACCGATTGTGAGTAGAGAAAGGTTTTTTTTGACGTCTGTAGCTCGAAAACGGTCACTCTCCTGGCTATATGAACAAAAAATCTTGGTTTTGAATGAACTCCACAAATACTTTGAAGCCGGATGAGAAAAATAATTGCGTGAAAATAGGTCAAGTGCGAATTGGACTCGCACATCGAGGGTTTCCTTAGCGTCAGACCAGTCAGACAATATATTTGTATCATATCTTTACCAAACGAGTTAGACATCGCGACAACTCCTGAAAAAAAGTTTGTTTTTAGTCACAGCTTATAAACTACATAATGACTTGGCATTTTTAGTTTTTTTTTTTTTTTTTTTTGGTTAAGAACAGTATATTATTATGGTATATATAATATACAGTAATTTAAAATTCCTAAATTTTAGTTTTTGATATAAACTGCGTAACAACAAAAACTGATCACTTGGAAAACCCTTCGTTTCTTTGGTTTTCAAAAGTATCACTACATATTATAAAATAAAGTCCCCCGCCACGTCTGTCTGTCTGTCTGAACGCGATAAACTCAGAACTACCGAACGGATTGACATATGGTTGACACCAATGGACAGAGTGAACGAAGAGGAAGGTTTACGTGTATAATTTATTAATAATTTTGTTTTTGTAAATTAGTAGTAATATGACGGTTGTTGTCGAAGAAGTCGGAAAAGAATCAAGCCGGCTGAGAGCTTTCATCGAAAACGCTGCCTCATCCCTTTGAAATATAACAAAATAATGTATGGAGGAAATAAGTCTTTTTTATAGGACTAAAGAAAAGTCCGCGATGGCATATAGACATATCTTTTATGGATAGCTTACTACACCTATTTTTATGTTGAAAAAAATGGTGTCATATGATGAGGTAATTGGAAAGCAATTTATACGGCTACAGTATTAACGCTTATCAACATCAATACGTTATTTACCTTCAGCATTTCATGCAAATTATGATTGCCCTTTACACCATACAATTTAAATTAATATATTAAAATAATAAACAGAGATAATATGAAATATTACTATGGAACAGACAACACGGCGCGAACAGTGCACACGTATGCAGCAATGAGCAGTCATAGATACCCGATGTCATTGTCATACAGGCGACATGCGAAACTTTGTTTATATTCTGCCTATTGAATTAGGTAATGTAAAGGAACGTAGTAAAATAAATTGAAAGAGGCAACACTGACGGTTTTAATTAATACTGTGTATATATATTTCCCCATTTAAGTAAAACAATTATACATTAAACTATAATTGGTACTGAATATAGGTACCAGAATATGCGCTTGCACTAACTAGACCCGACACTTTATCTAACTTTGCCTTATCGATAAAGAAATGAACGAAGTGCAATGAAACTCAACGTTGCAATGTGATATAAACTTTACTTAACCTTAAACAAAATTAGCTTAGTTAGTTTCTGACTGAAAAATACGCTGTGACAGACAGACAGATGGCATAGATTGAGTAATAAAGAAACTTCAAAATAATCAGTTACACCTAATTCATATAGTTCCCCAACATTTTATACCTACGCATCCAAACTGTGCGGTTCACTCTTCACAATCTATGATGTTGATATGGAAATGGCGGAGTTTTGATTGATTTTATTTGATGGTTTCCTTATCAATGTTGTATATAAAGAAATATTTTAGTTTGTTTTTATGTACCTATATATTCTTTACTTTTTCAAATATTTACAGAATTGGAAATAAAATACATTAAAAATACTCCAAGTAGAATGAACTTACTATTAAATCGACGCGACAAGCTGATAGGACATTAGGACAGAAAAAACACTACGGCTTATATGCTCTGCTACCCGTGCGAAGCCGGGGCGGGTCATTAGTAATAAATAAAATTCACATGTATTTTATCTAATGCAATCTAAACAATGACACGTATATTATTATCCATGATTCATATTTCGAATCTAAAGATCTAAAAAAAATAATTCCGTGTGAACACCCCGAACGGGCTTTTCGAAGATCACACATTTTTTACCATTCAAAAAACTAATCATACAAATTTTCAATATATACAAATACCGCATATTCTTGGACCAACACAATTTGCTTTGATATAAGAATTCTTATTTTCTATATGTAGAAGTCAGTAGCTTGCCTGTGATTAATAACGACACAAATAATATTTAAAATCACGATCAAGTCAAATATTTTTATCAAAACGAACGGGTTTTGTAAACGCGGATTTACTGAAATATGTACAAATAATAAATCAAGTTTTAAACGTGAAAATTGAATGAATTGATTTAATTGCATAAATATCAGATAGAAGGCAACATTTCTGATCATAATCATATTTAATAATTGTACACTTATAAATATTGTTTTTAATTCCGTGGCAATCACTTGTTGAGAATGAGTTAAATGTACGTTCAATATAAATGCACAATAGTTTGTCTTTTGGCTTCGTGCTTTATACACAGAGTCATCGTTCTGAAGTCTTTACGTAACGATAGAAGCCGCACCACAAACTTCTAATTTCAAGGTATTTAATATTATGTCATAATAATCCGAAAAAAAATTATGTCAATTTATCCATAAATTAACAGAGTAATTTCACACGAGTAAATAAACCGTACAGAGGCATAGTTTCCTAAGAGTGAGCAAAATTTATACCTGTTTTGGTAGGGTTGTCACAAGAAGTTAAGATAAATTAACCTAAACATTTGTCTATTAGCTTTATTAATAGGTATGAAAGAATACTCAATTAAAAATTACTTTAATAATTTTCTTTTTGACATTTTTGACTATAATAATTTATTAATTCTTTTAACCGTGGTAAATTTTGAGTTTAACAGAAAGTTTTTAATACGCTACTATTAGTTCCACCTGTATGTTTGTATGTAATGGAATCTTAGAACGAGTTCCAAGCTATAGTTAAGTTTCAAGTCTTTGGCTAACCGGGAAGATAGCGGTAGGTACACGTGCATACGAAAGGCAATGTAAACGTTTTTCTTTTAAATGTTAATTAAAGACAGATAGACTAGAAAGCAAGTAATAAAAATGACGTATGACGTTTATATGATAATAATACTATGTATAAATATATTAATAAGTTTTCATGGCCATGCTATTAGCCGTTGAGGAATTATCTCTTGAGGAGATAATCCTGGCTGTAGCGGCAGTTCACGGTGAAGATCATATTTAGCTATCAATATTAAACTTACATACAAAGTTCCATGTCCGTGCTACTAACTGTTCAAAAGTTCCCTCGTGTGGAGACAATTCTGGCTGCAGCGTCAGGTTATATTCTGTAATATTATTGCATTGTCACCAAAATTACACAAATATACTAAATTTTAGCTCAATCGGACGTGGTGGTTAAAAACAACCCGAATTTCAAATGTTGCTTGCAATATCAAGCTTGCTTGTGCAAGGGCGCCGATATCATCGCGTTGCAGTTTCATCGACATGTATGAATTTGGTAGCGGTCTTAACAAACAATAAAAACACAAAAAGTAAAAAATTGAGACGATATAAAAGTGACGTGTTTTTTTAAGTTTTTTATTTTTGCCATAACAGAAATACATACAAGCGTCAAATTTAAGATTATAGTGTTAACTGTAAAGTGGAACCTAATACGAGCATAACTAATTCATTGGATACGTAAAAACAGCAGCAGCGAGTCTTTAGTGTGCGCACGTAACACTGTCAAGTAGCGGGTACATTATAGTGCGGTATATTGTCTACATGAACTTTATCGGACTCCATATTATGTTGCTTACTCCAATATTAAATCTAGTGTGTTACTTTCTCTTTATTACTGAGTTACGAGGTGACAGGTACTTTCTGGTGTGTCAAAGTGTGGGTCTAAACCCTTAGGTGGCGTTTGCCAAATGAGAACTATACAATTCGCGTTGTTCAGCTCACTACGGTTCACAAGCGAATTTGTAATATATACGCAGCACACTACGATACGCAGGCACCTCTTGATATTGTACTGGTTGCTAAGGTACCAGCTATACTCCATCGACATCAAAGTGGAACGGCGTGAGTCCAGCAAAACGAATTCGTATACAGTCAGCGACAATTTCACTCAGTTCCTCGCGTTAAATATATTTAAAGACGATTTTCAGTCACCACGCTAGTCTACATCATAACGTAGGTTCCTGCCATCAAACCTAAAGCGGGGTCTGGAGAAAAAGCTTACATTTTCTAGTTACAGTGACCAGTACTTTAACAAATTACGTAGTACTGAGAGAAGTCATTCCCTAACCACAAACAAATATAAGGCTGATTGAAAAAAATAACATGTAGGTACTCAGATGATTCATAGTAGGTACGGAACCCTCTCCACGCAAGTACGACTCGCACTTGACCTTTTTTTATAATCAGTAAATGTATCCACAGTAAAAAACAACTGACATCGCAACATTTCGTCAAAACTGAACAAATGGGTTTGCTCAAGTTAGTACGGACGTGTGGCGTCTTTTTTTTTTTGTCAGCGCCTTTTGAATGTTCTTCATTATTTCGTAAGACTAGGATAACAATTAATACCAATGCAATAAATATTTCCCTAAGTGATATCAAAGCTGAGATATTAAAGTTTGAAATCATTATATTTTTTTTTAAATTTTAACTATCTCATATGCATATCCTATTTTGTATATAAGACTAGCTTCCACCCGCGGCTTCGCCCGCACGGACAGACGCTACGCCCTTGTAGTCGTTTTCCGCTCCCACCATTGTTCTTATTCCCTCTAATACTTTTACTCCCGCTTCCGTTCTTCTGTTATAATATGTATTGATTCTTTCTTTCATTACCATTTCACATATATATTCTATAGACTTTACCCGCAGCTTCACTCAAGTACCTACGTTTATTTTAGAAATTCTTTAACCTTTATTTATTTTTGCACCCGTGCGAAGTCGGGGTGGGTCGCTAGTCCAACCATATAGTATCATTACGCTATGGTATCATGGTCATCATACAAACAAAGAAATTCTCTCGCGCGTCTAGCAACAAATTTGATTGCCTTAAAAAAGGTTTATAGTAAGTCAACCTTAAAAGATACACATATGCTGTCACGCACTTTTGGTTAGAACTTTTGAAGGAGAACAAATACATGATTTTTGCTTAACATCAACCGTTTACGCAGCGCGCGCTACGGAAGCTCTCAAAAGGAATATTTTTTACCATTTTTGCAACATTTTTCATTGATGCTCCGCTTCCATTGGTCGATGCGTGATGCAATAATAGCCCCTCGGTTAAATGGACTATCCAACACAAAAAGATTTCCTCAATTCGAACCAGCAGTAACTGAGATTTGCGCGTTCAAACAAACAAACAAACAAACTCATCAGCCTTATAATATTAGTATAGATAGACTGGTCAAAGCTTTGTGACAAAATACTTTCTATGTAACGAATCTAACATGAATAGGATTTGACCACTATTAAAAATATTATATTTATCAAAAAAATATAAAAACGGAATTTTTTATAATTTTTAGGAATTTAAATATTTTCTAAATAAGACATTTCATGCTTAGGCTTATTACGTAAATTACGTTGAATATTTTCAATGAAAAATAAAAAGCTTTCGCAGTCAAAAGATACTATGTTAACAAGAGTAACATTGAGATGTAAATAAGGCCTTTGCTTAGTCGAGCCGATCACATTGCATGTTCTTCAATAAAAAAAACATATTATTATAAAAGACTTTATTACTAACAAATTACAACACTATCACGAAGAGTAAGGACATTAATGGTGATCACTTAAACGATAGTGACTCCTTGTACGCTGATGTGAAGGTGCCCACTGTCCGCCAACTCAATCAACTCAATCAATTCTTTTCTACCATCGCAAAGACACATATCCTATTCCCATAACAGAGGATATTCAAAATCCCTATCCAAAGCCTCTTTCTTACCTTGTCCAAATTTCCTCGAAGCCAAATCAAGTTCATTTTCTCCTTATTGTATTAAGCTTATTTTAAATAAACTACTGAGGAAACTGGGGGAGGCCTACGCCACGGAAGCGACTTCCACCATTTTTGGACAACTTAATGGGAACCAAAGCTAACGACGAAATCATGCATGGAAACATTCCTTTGATATAAACATATTTTTTGACATATTGTTTGAATGTAGTATGAATAATTTTATCCTTAATATGCAATTGTAGTAGAATAAAGGCTATTTTTATTTTTTATTTTATTTTTATAACTAAACTATTATCTGGAGCCACATCTTGTTGAAAATATAACTTACTTATAATTGACAGGGGCATATCATCCACTGCGTCGATGAGATTCCTTATTATGTCTATGTATTTTATGTGCCGTTGTAAAACTCTATGTACCTATATTACCTTATTTCCTTAAAATCTGTTTAGCCGTTTTGGAGATTAGCTCAAATAGACAGATACACGTACAGACAGACAGACGGACAAAAAGCAACATTTGTTAGTTTTAACGACCTTCTTTTCATATTCATTGATGTTTCATTTAAATAGGTTTAGACATATGGACGTACAGACAGACATACAAAAAGTTCTGTATGTCACATATGGAAAGGGTGTAGTCAAAAGATTACATCCTGTTATATGTGTAAAGTTTCATCAAAATCGGTTAAGCCGTTTTGGCCGAAGCCGATTTGCTCGAATAGACAAAC
The DNA here is from genome assembly GCA_949709985.1 of Luffia ferchaultella. Lineage (NCBI taxonomy): Eukaryota > Metazoa > Arthropoda > Insecta > Lepidoptera > Psychidae > Luffia > Luffia ferchaultella. Next base: position 24,242,603 of record OX453247.1, read on the forward strand.
AGTTCGTTTTCATGTATATAGCTTATAACTCTCCGCTAGAATCAGGCTATCAAAGGCAAAAAGAATTTTTCAAATCCGACTGGTAGTTTCAGAGATTAACAAATTCAAACAAACAAATGAACGAACGAACGAACGAACCAACCAACCAACCAACCAACAAACAATCAATCAATCAATCATTCATCAAATCAATCAGCGCGCGCGACAGAAGCTCTCAAAAGGAATAATTTTTCCCGTTTTTGTAACATTTTTCATTGATGCTCCACTCCTATTGGTCGTAGCGTGATGTAGTATAGCCTATAGCCTTCCTCGATAAATGGACTATCCAACACAAAAATAATTTTTCAATTTGAACCAGTATTTCCTGGGATTTGCGCGTTTAAACAAACAAACAAACGAACGTACGAACAAACGAACGAACGAACTAACGAACCAACAACCAACCAACCAACCAACAAACAAACAAACAAACAAACAAACAAACAAACAAACAAACAATCAATCAATCAATCAAACAAACAAACACACAAACAAACAAACAAACAAACAAACAAACAAACAAACAAACAAACAAACAAACAAACAAACAAACAAACTCTTCAGCTTTATAATAAGTATTTGTATTATATAGATTAATATATTATAAGATAATAAGAAAATAAGATATTACTAAAAACCGTATCAAAGTCTATTGGTTTGGAAGTAAAAAGTTAACGAACAGAGGCAGACAGCGAATTTATTTTCTCCCGCTATAGTTTTTAAATTTCAATAAAAACTGTTAAGATATTAATTTAAATTGTATGATGTAAAGGGCAATTATAATATGCATGAAATGCTTAAGACAACTAACGTATTTAATTTGATAAGGATTAATATAACGTTTAAAAAACCTCTTCGCAAATAGTACATTATGTTGAACAAATTTGATTGTCATAAAAAGGTTATAGTAAGTTAACCTTAAAAGATACACATATGCTGTCGCGGACTTTTGGTTAGAACTTTTAAAGGGGTACAATTCCGTAATGCATGATTTTTGCTTAACATCAACCGTTTACGCAGCGCGCGCGACGGAAGCTCTCAAAAGGAATATTTTTTCCCGTTTTTGCAACCTTTTTCATTGATGCTCCACTCCTATTGGTCGTAGCGTGATGTAGTATAGCCTATAGCCTTCCTCGATAAATGGACTATCCAACAAAAAAATAATTTTTCAATTCAGTAGTTCCTGAGATTTGCGCGTTCAAACAAACAAACAAACAAACAAACAAACAAACAAACAAACAAACAAACAAACAAACAAACTCTTCAGCTTTATAATATTAGTATAGATTGTCTAAAATACCACACCAATAATTAAACGAAAATCTAACTTGATTACGACTTTCAGTTACGTGGAGAGGGTTTTTGTCACACCAATAACGGTGGTTACGACGATCATACATTTCATTATTGGAAAAGTTTGTCTCATCACTCCAGAGAATTGTTTTATAAAAGTTAACATCTGCATCTGCTCTTGATTTTCTTAATAGCCACCTACAGAATGTTAAACGACGATCATTATCACCCGGCAGTAGCTTTTGGACAATCCTGCCATTCTTGTAACATTTATATTTGTTTCTTTTCTAGATATTTGTAACTTATTTTTGATAAATATTAATTTCTTTTGCTGCTTTTCTACTTGAAGCTCCGTGATCCGCTTCAAAATAGCATAAAACATTCAAATCCGTATCTTGGTTCTTCGGTGCTCGTAGAAGAGGTCTATTGTAACTTCCATACTGTTTTAAATTTACTAACATACGCTCTAGAACTTTACGCGTTGGAGTATGCCTGTCGGGATTTCTATGGTTATACCATCGTATTGCAGTTCTAATGCACTTATTGTTTGTAAAGTATGCTTCTAAAAGTTCAAAACGTTCGTTGTTAGTTAATACCATATTATATTTTTATATTATAATATGGTATTAACTATTATTTTTATATTATATGTTATATATAATTGAACAATGACAATCAATGAATAAAAATTATGAAAAAAAAAGCGGGAAACTTAACATTCTAAATTTGAATTTCGCCCTTGAAAATAAATGGTACTTAGTAAAAAAGTATTAGTGGCCAGTACTTTTCTTGGCAGGCTGTCGTTCAGTCTGTTAGATTTTGAAAATAGAACAGCAACTGTTAACTGTTCCATTTTCAAATGGGACATTCTCAGGTCACTCGGAGGAAAATAAGTCAATAATCTAAGGAACATTAATCGTCGAGTTTCGTCTGTTTCCAGTAACATAAAAAAAATGTGTCATACAACTTTTTGTTCGTTAAACACAGGTGGATTCATTTCTGGAAAAAAAAATTGAGAAAATAGTGAATATCTTCGAAAAAATGAGTTTTTCAAAACATCCTTGAATGCCATTTTAATACAGTCCAAAAACTTAAGATGGATTTTTAAGAACAAAACTTCCCATCTCCAACGGTTAGGGTAGCTGTCATAGAGGCCCTTGTTCATTTACTCAGCCTGTACATTGCTTGAAATAAAGACATTCGAATGCAACTATGTAACATATAATGATGACACTCCATGTATAAATTTTAATATATGATATCTCAAAAACGCCAGTTTTTTTTGGAAGTACGATATCATTTTCTAGTAACAATTTTCAAAAAAGAGTAAGTACCTTTTCAATGATATATCATTCAATTTATGACATATCATTCAATTAAAAGCAACTTATAGTCACGTCAATTCGTCAACTTGGGTCAATTGCATGTGGTGCAATGGGCATTGTCATTTAACACCACATCACATTTTCCTTGTCCCAATCAGATTTTTTTTAATATATATTTTAGTAGATGCTTACGTTACACAGTGAACCTCAGAGTAAACATTCAAGTTTATAGACCTAGAAAATGCATAGATGGTACAGAAGTACTTACTCAGGTATAACTGTAGACTATGACTTAAATAGGAACTTTCGATCTTATTGACAATTTGATAAAAATGTTATATTCGGACAATACCTACTCTTACGACGCGTCGTGCCACGACGACAAGGTCGCGTCGTCCTTTTCCAGAAAACCACAAATAATATTTTGGTAAATACTTAGATTCGTTCATTACCGTATTTTCCGTCTCACTGGCAGTAAACTGAGACGGGTGTTAGAGCAAGGATGCCCACCCTCGTCTATAGTGAACAGTTTCATTATAAATTAAAACTTTCTTACAAAAAATAAAAAATGTCCCGAAGGTAACATAAAAAAATTCTAAAGGGAATGTTATGCGTAATTTCTGTTACATGTTCAGTTGCCAAGAAAAATGCCTTTTAAATTTTATTTTAGAGGTAACTTTAAGTGGACTTTTTAGAAGCCGTAGCATAGGTAGTTATTTTGCTGACAAACTACGACTACGTCAAAGACTACATTTTTATTATTCTCATAAAGCATGTATTTTCCAAAGTTATTAGCGCAATGAAATCTGAGTAAAATTTCTTATCACAACTCAAATTATAGGACTCGTCATCTTAATTGACGCTTTGTTATGGCAACTTATGGGGCCCTGGCGGCGGCGATTCGGCGTGGGACGCGAACAGTTTTACGTCTCGGTAGCCGACACAGACTAAGGATAAGGACGCGTGTTTACATTGTTGACTAGCAGGCTGGCCGTACACAAACACTGGAGCTAATTCCGTCTACGCCCACCGATCCGCCTCTCGGCCCGATACGACCGAGTTGTGATTGTACTACAAAGCTAATCAAAGTATTCAACAACATGGCATCACATATCAAACATTTACAAACTTGTATCATCGTATTAGTTAGAAGAGGTTTATCCTCGGAAAATGTGAACACTTTTACTTTTATGTCAATTTCTTAGTAAGATAACTATCTATGGTGGTGCTAATGCGAGTTGAATCTTCGTCGCCAATTAGATATGTAAAATGGCAATTAGGAGCGGGGACGGAGCGGTCGTGGAGGCGATGACGAAACAACAGCGATGAGGCACGACTCCCCGGCTGGCAAGTTTCGGTTTCAAATGGCTATATTGAAATCCCCTAATTTGCTCCCTAAAAGTTCCCCCTAAATTAAGATCAATAATGTCAAAATTAGTTTTAAGTGTTCCCAAAAATGTAAAGCACTGGAGTTGGCCGCACACTCAAAATCTTGAAGCGCAGTGGCAGGAGTGGCGGGTTATTCTGTTCCCTCAAAAATGGTTGAGCAGGGTGACGGCTGCTTCTTCTCGCCGTGTCTGTGAACAGGCGCTGCGTGGGGGGATTAGGCCAGCTCGGGTGTGCTTAAATCATAAAAGTGTCATAAATGTAAACATTAAAAAAAAAAAAAAAAAAAAAAAAAACAAAAAAAAAAAAATATGCATGTATATATATATGATTAAATAGAGAATAGGATATAGGTAAGGTAGGGCAAACTCACTGACACAAGAGAACACTGCAAACGCGGTGCATGTGTTGCTCATAAAATTTAGTAATAAAAGCTCATATAAGAACATGGACTTCGAGTCTATGGTAGATGAAGTTAAAAAAAAAAAAAAAAAAAAAAAAAAAAAAAAAAAAAAAAAAAAAAAAAAATTAGATATGTTGAGGTCGAGACAAATCGGTCGCACAACAACATGCAGAAGATAGTAGCGATCGTAAGGTCTTTACTCACGTCTGTGACGACGTCTGCCGCGGCCCAACGTGGGTGTCTTGGGCGGCTTTGCGAGCACGCGCCGGTAGCAGGACGCCTCATCGGCGGCCCTCCGTGAAGCCCCCAGCTTCAGGCTTGAGAACATAGCGTCTGCTTCGCCATCCGCATAGCCCCGCACTGCATTCCCACTCACGTCACCGAGAGACAAGCGCGCATCACATTTCAGGACACAGTACGTGCCACTTCAACGAACACGAGATAAGCCGTAAACACTCATAACAATATATAACACAAGTCGCTATACAATAGGACACACTATGCGCGAGGATGTGTATCACTGTGTCGCAGACGCACGACTAGAACGCTTCTCAAACGGCAGCATACCGCCGTTCTGTTTCTCAGATTCGAGTGTGAGTCGTCGCGTCTTTATTTAGCGCAGGGCGCGTGCGGCGCGTCCGGCCCCGCGCGTCTTTTCCGCCCCGCGGCCGCGATAATAACACCTATTAATAAATAAGCCTATACAAATATGACCGGCAATAAAATGTTATAAATAAAGAAGCGGTACAGACCACGCGTCTGCTTCGTGTCTCCATGACAGCCGCCACCGACGTAGCAGCGTTGCGACGGATTATGATCCACACTCGATTTGAGTAATGAAGCTTCACTCACTATCAAAAACATGAATCATTTTCTTTTATGATCTCTGCGTGCGGTCGATTAACCATGTCGAAAACACTGTTATATTTCCAGAGAAGAAAAGCGTTCTCAATCCAGGCTAATATTACAAAAAGCAATCTTTTGGTGGAAGTCATTTTCCGTTTTAAATAACATATATTTTTAGAAATAGAACTCATTTCACATTGGTAAAAAAAATTTAGAAATAAAATAGTTGGTGGAATTTAAAAAAAAACTGCTTAATTAATAAGTCTAACCTTCACCAAAGACACGTCTCACGTCAAGATACGTGTCTCTTAATGTTCGTTTTTACAGGACATGGTAGTTTATGATGAAACCTTCTTTTCACTTAAGTGTGTTATCACAGAGTTAACTCTTATTTCTCCACAATTTATGATTAAACTGTAAGTTCCTCAAATGTAATAGTTAAAAAAAATGGTGGCCTATATGTACCAATGTTCATAAACAATACAGTTCATTCAGTTTTAATCAGACATATAGGTATAACCAATTTATTCTTATATACATCATATGTACATTTTGGGTAGCGTTATGCGTTTATGTCGTCATCATCACCATCCAATCACTGTAGTATAGCTACTGTAGTATAGCCCTTTTTCTATACGTACATTGAGTTGAGAAGTTTCGACCATAAGCCTACCACAGTGCAGTGGTCTGGTAGGGTTAGGGGCTGTTAACCGCCACATTCACAGCAGGGTACGATTTTGGTGGAGTTTTTAATACGTACATAATCATAATCAAAATCAGTTACTGCTTCATGTGGTATACAAAAGCGTAATATATTACATAATATTCACATAGTGCACATATCCGTATGACCCTGTAAGAGCACTGCAAATTTAATATAATTGTGCTTCTTAATTTATAAACAAAAATTTTATTCCAGTATTCATTTTCGAAAAACTATAAAAACATTTAGTTTTAAAAAATTCTTTCAGTTTTTTAGGGTTTCGTAGCCAAATGGCAAAAAAGGAACCCTTATAGTTTCGCCATGTCCGTGCGTCCGTCCGTCTGTCTTTTTCTGTGTTCTCTCGGAAACTATTGGCAATATATAGATGAGGAAGGTAAGTGTAATCTATGAACCGCTACTGAACGACACATAGTGAAATTAAGAATTTTTTTTTTTGGGATAGGTCACCATACATGTAACTGAAGTACAAAAAAAAATTTCATCGTATATTAACGCTAGAGGTACCAAACGATAGGTCTTAAAAAATAATATCAAGGTTTCAAACAGATGAGATATGCACTCCTAAAGTCCTAATTTTTGTTGGAGTCATGTGCCCCCCACTTCTACCAGCTAAACCGTTGTTTTTGGATATGTGGAAAAAATTTATGACAGGAGTATATATAACGTAGTTAACAGGAAAACTATCACAGCTAACAAGACTGTATTATTTAAAGAGTAATAGATTAACTTGTAAAAATTTCGTGAAAATTCCATAGAAAATGATAGCGTTTAGTCAACAATCGAAAACTAGATGTATTTTATCTTTGTGATGTTATTGTAAAAGATAATTAAAAAAAAAATATGATGAAAACTACATTGTATTACTAGGTACTATAAATTTACGCTTTCCTTTGCAGAACTTATTCTTTTCACAATCGATACTAAAAGTCAAAGGTTCGCTGTAATAAAATTTTATATTGTACGGTGTATGGAACCTTTCGTGTGCGAGTCCGACTTGCGTTGGCCAGTTTTTTTTATTAAATAAATGCAATATTTCTATACACTTTATATCTACTGGCAATTCGTTATAGATTTTTACAGACATGTGGTAAGTTCGTAAATAAGTAAGAGCCAAATATTATTAATTTAGTGAAAGGTGCAATTAATCGATCCTGGTGACGTAAGTTGCGCGATTGCAAGTAATTGTCTTTAACTTTTGTATAAAGATTTGGATGCTGCTTAACAAAGTTACTTATTTGCAGAATATACATGAAAGTCAGATTAAGTTTATTTAATTTTGCAAAGTCCGGCCTACAAGGTTCCATTTCTGGAATGTTCACTAAAATTCTGATACACCTTTTTTGTAGAATAAATAGCTGATACATATCTATGCTATTACCCCACATAATAATCACGTAACCTGTGCATACTACGTATAATTGCACAGGTCGCAGTTTTCAAGTTAATGGTTTTTTTTTTTTTAATTAATTTAAGCCATATGTGAATCGTGAGAGTTCGCCGGTAACCTTCTCAACATGAGTTTTCCAACTCACGTCAGAATCCAAAACTACCCCTACCAACGTAAACGTTGAGACATCGACTATTTTCCACGAGTCATAAGTAAAATTTAGGTTTAGAAATAATTTTTGTCTCGGTTTAAACTGTATTAATTTTGGTTTGGAAATAATTAACTGTAAGTTATGGTCCGTTAGCCAACCTTTTAATGAATTTAGTATAGTTGTTAGGTGCTGGTTAAACTGTTGTTTATTGTAACACGGTATTACTACTGAGACGTCATCAGCACATAGGACACAGCTTTGGTTCAGGGTCTTCGGTAAATCATGAATATGAAGTAAGAAAATTATACATCCGAGTACACTGCTTTGTGGAATAGAGTGAGAGATGTGTATTGTTGTGACCTTGCCTTATGAATATAATTTGATACTTTGTTGTCAAAACAAGGTTGTCAATTTCCACTAATTGTTTACGGTTTGATAGGTAAGATGAAGATGTAAACCGTTTACGGGGTTGCGCTCTAACTCTGATACCGTACAGTTTATACAAAAGTATTTCATAATCAACTTTATTATAAGTCTCGCTCGTATCCGACGTCAAACCCACTGCGTATATTATTTTAATAATTATTTTCGATATTTTGTTGCAGACGATTTTTGGTAAGCGATTGTTTGTAACAAACGATGCGGATGTTGTATTGAGTTTTATAAGTCCAAAACACATTGACTAATCAATGCGTTAATGGCACGAATCGAACCCACAAACTCTGACATGCTTTTAATTTGAGATTAAGCTGCCACATTACTGGTCGCTAGTGGTTGGTGGAACCAGGTTTTGTATATTATGGAGATCCTTCTTTAATAAAATAATATTTTAGGTACAGCGTTACTTTACGAAACTTAAGTCGAATGATTATAAGCCGTAATGGCTTGAGCAGACTCATTTTTACATTTGCATTTTTAGTGTTCCGTAGTAAGTCAACGAGGTACCCTTATGGTTTCGCCATGTCCGTCTGTCTGTTTGTCTGTGGCTTAGCTTAGAGACTCTTAGTACTAGAAAGCTGTAATTTGGCATATGCATAAAAATTAATTAATCACGCCATAAAATGGTAAAATAGCTTAGAATTATTTTACCATTTTATGGCGTGATTAATTAATATTTATGCATATGCCAAATTACAGCTTTCTAGTACTAAGAGTCTCTAAGCTATTCCCGCCTCCGCCAGCTAAATCAGTAAGGCTTTACAAGTTAACGAGTGATAGTAGACCAACTTACAAAATGTACTTGGAGAAGTAAAAAGGTCAATTCCGTACATATTCAATTGAAAATTACTTAGCCAAGTCATTAGTTGCATCAAACAAAACATCCCCTTCTAAGTCCGCATATTGTGACAGGCAACTACGGAACCCTATACTGGGTGTGGCCCAGCATGCACTTGGCCAGGTTTTTAGCTCTACGAATCGTTGGTTTCTTTTTCTTCCCAACAATTAACACAAAACTATGATTAATATAATAGGCACGTAGTATTTATTATCTCTATGTCGTGTATTTGAAAAGCTTATAGTTAACTGGCAGAATTTATATCAAGAGATTTCTTACCAAATAACATTTGACAGAGTGAAACAATTCAAATACTCTACTCTGGAGAGTAAATATTTGTTCGTCCCTCTCGCGGTGGAAGCTGCTGGCTGTTGGGGAAGTGCGGCCAAACATTTCGTAGCGGGCATCGGCCATCGTCTGAGAGAAAGGGGATTCGATCCCCGCTCCGGTTCTTTCCTGGTGCAAAGAATTGCCATTGCCATTCAGCGCGGCAATGCGATGAATGTCATGGGCTCCTTTGCATTAGGGGTGACGAAAGGTGGATTACTGGATAAGTTTTATTTGGAGGTATTTTTAGTTTTTAATTCGGTATAAGCCTTTGTATACTTTTTAAAATATTTATTCTAATGTAACTTACAACATATTATTTAAATACTGTATTGAAAACGATCAGGTGACTCAAAATGAAACAAAAGTACCTACCTGCATACATATCTCCAACGTCTTAGTATGGATTACTAAAAAAAAGAGCTCGTTAAAAAGCAAGCAGTAAAAAATGTATATTAAACCAGACTGGAGATAGCTTGCTTTTGTTGCAGGGAGATTTTTTCTTGTAGCGAATGTAGGCTTTTGCGCTAAATTTTAAGTTTCTTTTCATGAAGCTGGCCGGGACCGGCGCTTTTCTTTTTTACTTTGATTTTTTTTATTTAAATAATAACTACATTAATTTAATATTTCACTTTAAATAAATAACTTTTGGACCTTTAGACTTTCGTCATGTCTATCCGTCTCTCCAAATGTTTCAATGTCGTGAGTAGTTCGAAATTAAAATAGAAAAAAGAAAAGAAACAATTAATAGCTGTGCAGCTGGGAAAAACTAATTTGGGCAGGATTACATATTGTTTTGTTACCCACTAAGGTAAGTTAACACCGTTTCTAAAATAAATAGAACGATACCGTGGGCAGCGGTCAGCGGATTCGAGGTGTTCTAATTGGCTCAGTATGACAAAAATAAAGCGGGTTCTGTTTTTACAGTTCAAAGAACGAAGATGAACAAGGATTAAGTTCCTACTGGAGTCGTGTTTGGGGTTTATAATGAGGTTTATAATTGAAAACGGATTCGGCAAAAAGGTCTTTAACGTTTTTCTTTCAAAACGTATTCTCAAGCCCTTTGCTAATATCCTGGAAGATAGTAAAAATCGCACAATGTGTCGGTGCAATTATGACAGGAAAAATAACTAAGATAAAGGGAAATTAAAAATATAAAAAATTTTAGATTTCAATTTATTGAAGATAATAATATTTTTTTTTTCTTTTTATTTCACATAGATTTTAATATTATTTTAGTATTTACAACAAAACATGTATAGTTAGTTTTTCAAATTAACTTGGTTCCGCAATTTATGCAGTAAAAAAAACTTGTCAATCGATACAATGTAATGTCATATGGTATTTTGTTGCGGGGTAATGCTCTGCCGACATCAATATTATTTTCTGTTCTAAGGGCTATCAGTACTATTTACGAGATTGACTTAGAAGTAAATTCATAGAAAATAATATGTTCATAAAAATGACACCGAATTTAAAAAGCATAGTGGTATACACAATGTTAATACTAGGATTAAACATAAACTCGAAATACCCACTACTAGGTTCCATAAAATAAGTAATTCATTCAAAAGTAATTGTGTGACATTATATAATAAACTTTCAAGTGATATAATAAATAGGTTTGGCGATAAATGATTTAAAGAACTATGTAAAACGGCAACTTATGCGTAAAATGACAATTTAAATGAATTATAAAAATAGTATTTCTTTTCATACTTAATCAACACGTCCGACATGATTTTTGAATCTTTGTCCCTAAAAACGTGAAAATAGGGAAACGGAAAAATACTAGGAGTCCAAATCTATAGATTCAAGCTAAAACATCAAATTAAAAGGAAACTGAACCCAGACAAGGCCCGCTTGTAAACTTAAGCGTATTCGATTAAATCGTCATAATCATTTGTGAACATATTCCTTTTCCAGTTCTGACAGTGATGACGCTCACATTCTTCAGTCTTGTGTTTCATAACACAAGACAGAAGGTTCATTCTTCGGCATTTAGTTTACTGCATCCAGCTTCTCCCTCCGTATATGCTTACAGGTCCGCATCCATCCATCTTTGCTATTAAATAAAATACCAAAATTAAAATCCTTCGTATTTTTCGTGGGAAAAAGTGTGAAGCGGTCGACTTGAGCGGCCACCCCAACTTCACTCGTGAAATACTCCCTAATACTCCTTATCGATCTTGGTACGCGAGAAAGACGTTTTTGTGTGTTGTAAACCGTTCACAACGTTCTCGAGGCCCCGTAGTACTTCAAAAGATTTCCTCGAGCCATCAAAGTATCGGAAAGCGAAAGTGAGCCGCCCCCCTGACGTGATTGATGACTTCGTTTCATTAAAAGAAAAGTTATTTTAAATTTTCCCACGGAATCCGATCGAATAAAGTAAAATCCACTTCGGAGAGGTTTCTCTTTTGTGTGGCGCCACTGCACGCTTGTTATTAGGACAGAGTGAAAAATTTAAATGTTAATTTGTTGACCGATCATATAAACAAAAATGAAACATGCAAGTACACACACAAAATATGTGGTCATGTGGATTGAGTTAGCTATTATTTTATCTTACTGATTGCAAATTTATTGTTATATTGTAAATATTAGTTAAAGTACTTCCTGCGTGTTAGATTCGTTTTTCTTTTTAAAAAGCCTCGACGAGGGCAACACTCACTTTACATTATAAGCTCATATATTCGCCATCGTACACAATGCGAAAAATGCAATGGGAAAAATATCCTAGTGACTACTTTCAAAGTAGGTAAGCAAAAATAGATATTCAGAATTTTCTTTCCCTTCTTACGCCTTAATTTGGCATCTCACCACCAACGGTGGTAAAAGACTACGAGATTCATCAGAGTAAGCTGTCTTCAGACAATGTCTTCGTGACGAAAGTTTATAAAGGATTTCTAGCGATAGTAGAAACTTAAAACGAAGTAATAATTTAATTTATTTAGTGTGAAGGCATGTAGGTGTGTTTACATGTAATGTACATCTCACACATGTGTGTGACAGATGGATATTTCTCTGTTAAACTGTTCTGTGTGATAGGGCTTGGTTATACGGATAGGTTTGTACTTCCTAGAAAAGTTGACATCTGTCTGACTCTATTACTTGTAGAAATAAGGGAACGTTGCCGTGTCCGCAACCGTGCCTCGCCGACCAGTAGATGTTGTAGTAAAACGAAAATGAATTCACTAATAAAATAAATTTAATAAACTTTATACAAAAAATATTTACAATATTATAGAACACATGTTTGAACAAAGGACTTGCGAACCTGGGTGCGGTGCGGTGTTGTTTCTACTGGTGAGGACTCGTGTAATTACAAAATATTTTATATGATTTAACATGCGTCGTTTCGCTATCTGATTGGTTTCATGTGTTTCGATAATTTGGCGTCCTTCGAGAGTCCAAAGTATTTGGGCCGTGCGATCCCACGTATACTGAGCCAGAAGAAATATTGTTTTTAAATAATTTGATGATAGCGAAAAATGAACGGAAACTGTTGCAACATAAAGGTCGCCGACTTGCACTTTAGTATAAGCGGTCAATACCCTTATACCTGGTTAAACCGTGCTCACAGTGTGTGTATGACCATATTTTTAATGTGTGTGTATAGATACATCTTCATAAGGTATCATCATAATGAAGAACGTTCTCCACATTTTCATACGTAAGGGGTGTTAGCTATCTTAACAAGATGCACCAAGAAAAATAACATTTTTGTTATGTATATCAGCAGAAGGCGCATAGTGAGACACTCCGAAAACGTTTTCCGCCTTAATGAGTCCAATGCGCTCGGTCTACGGCAAGTGGTTTGGGTCGCTTGACATTCCTGTTATGCGGTTTATGTTTGAAAAATACTCTCACAGCTCTCCTCTTAACTGAAATTTTTAAACAGAAGCAACGCGTACTTTAAAAAGCAGTATTATGCGATGCGACGTCCGGTCCGAACGAAAACAGACCATGCGTTTCCGCGGGCGTAGATTTCTGGCACGTTCGATGGAAACAGAATCGCTATAATATATTGTAATATATAGAGCCACTTAATATGATGAGCACTCGTTCATCGAAGCAACGAAAGAATTAAGATTTCAATTACGTGTGAGGTCTCTGTGACAAGCTTTGGTTCGGGGAAGACCCCTCCGGCGTAATTACTAGTATTTTAAAATCGGTCGCCCGCTTAATCCACAAAAAGTCCCTTTTAAAAATTACGTTGGTATCATCTCATTCGTCCTAGAGAGACAAGTTACTTAATATATACGCGAATATCCTATGTTGGAAAGTGTTAAGATGCACCACGTACCTGTGCGCGGTGTATATTGACAATCACCAATTGTGTTGGTGAAAACTGATATATTTTCGTAAGTTTATTATAACTGGACATACACCGGTGCATGTTAATAGATATCGATACGATCGCCTTTCCCAGAAACATCAATTCATAAATCGTGTGAATATTAATATTATCTACTGCTTCTTTGATGACCTATAATCAATGCCTATAATTGATTAATTTAAAGCAATGGATCATTTGCTTTTGGCGTAATTACATGAGTATAAATGAAATATACAATATGTTAGCGAGCGTTCCTTCTTTTTTTGTTTTGAACATGGTTAAATAAAAAAAAGAACAGTTGTACGGTTATAAAATATTATGAACTTTTTCTCAAAATGACGCATGTACCCATGTACGTCATGGATAGGCGCATTTAAAAGAAACTCCAAGTCAAGCAGGTGTCAATCAGTAATATTGAATCCATTTCAAATTTATACTCTCTATGAAATCGTAAATATGTCGTCATATCCGGTCTTGTCGATCACCCTTTTGAAAAATTAATTACTACAAAGCCATATTTTTTTAAATTAAAAGAAAGAAATCAGTTTATCATTTTACACCATATTTTTGAAAGAAAACATAAAAACGGTATGTTAAATTGTATACCATTCTAACGACATTATAATTCGATAATTATGCTTCTTTTGTAGTGAAAATAAAATGTTACCCGTGGGTAAATTAGTACATTAGTAAGAAGTTACTTAAGCGTGCCACAGTACAATTTTTATAGATTCTAATAAAATAATATTTTTTTTTTGTATTTACCTTTTGTATTATTTCTAATGCTATTTTTAAAAGGTTACTTACTACCCCATATTTGTATAAGTGTACATAATTTTAAAATGTAGTAAACTCAATATCAAATGATAACTGCAGTGTGCATATTTTAGCGATTATGTTCAATATTAATATTAAACAAAATGTGTTTTAAGTAACCTAATTTATTTATTTAATTTTAGTTGTTCGAAAAAGATAAGTAGACATTACATACCGACAACCAATACGCAACGCAATGCTCATCACTAAAATCTCTGCTTAATTTTACGGGCGCGCGCAAGATCACCGCGCACCCGCCTTCTAAATAGATTCTAAATAAATTATTTAAAAGGCGGGTGCGCCTTCTAAATAAATTAATAAATAAAAAATAATTCTATCTAAATAATAAATTGAATTATTCCGTTTTCATACTGTAAAATGACATTTCTGACTCAGCTAATACCGTACGCTGCTGTCAAATTTATTTATTCTATGGTCCTAGCCCAGATCAATATCCATGCATCTGATCATTAACTTGATATAAAGCGCCATGTGCTACCCTGCGTTTTATAATCAAAAGTGACATTTCTTTCTCTTCTCTTCCCTTCAGTTTCCCCTTACTTATTTTATTTTTATTTAATTTATTTAGGACAACAAACAACAACTTTTTCCCTAAGGCGTCTATTGTTCCATAGTTTTTTTTTCTCTTTCCCTCTATCTGTCCTTCCCTTGATGATATATAACTGAAACTAATATCGAATGTCTGCAGCTCTATAGTCTCGTGAAAAAGTTTCTGTGTGAATTCCATGAAAAGATACTTATTGTGATGTATTTTCACGCTAAATGGAATGCTATCAAAACCGTTTGACCTACAATCATGAAAAAACAAAGTTCGGTATTGACCCGCACTACTGATTATTTATCTGACTGACTATGAGTAACTTTAAGTACCTACGTCTTAAAACGGCCCCAAACTATCAGGGCACGACTCCGACTCACGCTTTAAGAGTTATTTCTCTACTTATTCTGATTTTGTGGAACAATAATGAAAAAAAAAACCTTTGTAAGTGCATCATACGACATATCAAACGAGAAGGCTTGTTATCAGAATTATAGGTATATTACTGTCATAATTTAGAAATGCCTAGTTTAAGAGAAATGAAAAAATATACTAAAATCGAAGATTTCCTCTTATTTCTAAAACGACTGCGCAAAAAATTTAGAAAAAAAACTTATTATTTTAGAAAACAAATTCTACTCAATAAATTGGCATAATATGAGCATTTTCGGAACTTACTATTTCATTGCGCTGACGTATAAACATGTTTATCTATTGTGATTAGTATTACCTACAGTACTTATAACACACACACACACACACAATCACAACAACGTCTACGTCCCAAACTAAGCATTGCTTGTATTTTGGGTACCAAGCGAAGACACCACATACATATAACAACCAAGACCCGGTGCCAGTAATAATATTCATCATATAAATACTGACCCGACCTGGGATCCGAACCCGGGACCTCCAGCTTCGCAGGCAGGGTCGCTGCCCACTAAGCTAAGCGGTCATCGTACTGTTTTATTTTTCGACGTTTTAGACGATAGTTTCATGAAGCCGCGACGTGAAGTCGACTTTTCCTCGATAAAGTCAGACCAAATTATCTATGAACTCAGAACTTAACCTCGGCATTCGATATTGAAGAATGTTTTTCCAAAAATGAAAATAGAACGATCGGACTGGATCCAGTATTATCTAGAACCACACTTTCAACCAATTAAATGACTCATTGAATACTGGCGTCATTTACTTATTGGAAATTAAAGGGTAACTAGATCTTACGCACCCTTCTAATAAATGGGATACTCGATCTTCATTTGTATGACAAATGGCCTAACTTGTCGCGCCGTTACTGTAACTGAGATCGTATTAAATGTCACAACGGCGCCGACCCGGGCCGAGTCGGCAAAACAAACTGACACTACACATCTCTCGACTGACCGAAAAATTACTGCCGGAAAGTGCCTCGACAGCTAAGATTCCATGAAATGAGCAAATCTGACGACAATATATAAAGTGCTCATTAAAACGGAAATGACTTGTAAGAATTCAATGACAAGCTGAAACTAGTAAAAAATAAAAATGGTGTAAACTATGTCGTCTACACGGCTGTAGCTTTTCTACTTAATATTGTCTATAGGTGATGAGAGAATTCCGTCCGTCTGTCTTTTTCTGTGTTCTCTCGGAAACTATTGGCAATATATAGATGAGGAAGGTAAGTGTAATCTATGAACCGCTACTGAACGACACATAGTGAAATTAAGAATTTTTTTTTTTGGGATAGGTCACCATACATGTAACTGAAGTACAAAAAAAAATTTCATCGTATATTAACGCTAGAGGTACCAAACGATAGGTCTTAAAAAATAATATCAAGGTTTCAAACAGATGAGATATGCACTCCTAAAGTCCTAATTTTTGTTGGAGTCATGTGCCCCCCACTTCTACCAGCTAAACCGTTGTTTTTGGATATGTGGAAAAAATTTATGACAGGAGTATATATAACGTAGTTAACAGGAAAACTATCACAGCTAACAAGACTGTATTATTTAAAGAGTAATAGATTAACTTGTAAAAATTTCGTGAAAATTCCATAGAAAATGATAGCGTTTAGTCAACAATCGAAAACTAGATGTATTTTATCTTTGTGATGTTATTGTAAAAGATAATTAAAAAAAAAATATGATGAAAACTACATTGTATTACTAGGTACTATAAATTTACGCTTTCCTTTGCAGAACTTATTCTTTTCACAATCGATACTAAAAGTCAAAGGTTCGCTGTAATAAAATTTTATATTGTACGGTGTATGGAACCTTTCGTGTGCGAGTCCGACTTGCGTTGGCCAGTTTTTTTTATTAAATAAATGCAATATTTCTATACACTTTATATCTACTGGCAATTCGTTATAGATTTTTACAGACATGTGGTAAGTTCGTAAATAAGTAAGAGCCAAATATTATTAATTTAGTGAAAGGTGCAATTAATCGATCCTGGTGACGTAAGTTGCGCGATTGCAAGTAATTGTCTTTAACTTTTGTATAAAGATTTGGATGCTGCTTAACAAAGTTACTTATTTGCAGAATATACATGAAAGTCAGATTAAGTTTATTTAATTTTGCAAAGTCCGGCCTACAAGGTTCCATTTCTGGAATGTTCACTAAAATTCTGATACACCTTTTTTGTAGAATAAATAGCTGATACATATCTATGCTATTACCCCACATAATAATCACGTAACCTGTGCATACTACGTATAATTGCACAGGTCGCAGTTTTCAAGTTAATGGTTTTTTTTTTTTTAATTAATTTAAGCCATATGTGAATCGTGAGAGTTCGCCGGTAACCTTCTCAACATGAGTTTTCCAACTCACGTCAGAATCCAAAACTACCCCTACCAACGTAAACGTTGAGACATCGACTATTTTCCACGAGTCATAAGTAAAATTTAGGTTTAGAAATAATTTTTGTCTCGGTTTAAACTGTATTAATTTTGGTTTGGAAATAATTAACTGTAAGTTATGGTCCGTTAGCCAACCTTTTAATGAATTTAGTATAGTTGTTAGGTGCTGGTTAAACTGTTGTTTATTGTAACACGGTATTACTACTGAGACGTCATCAGCACATAGGACACAGCTTTGGTTCAGGGTCTTCGGTAAATCATGAATATGAAGTAAGAAAATTATACATCCGAGTACACTGCTTTGTGGAATAGAGTGAGAGATGTGTATTGTTGTGACCTTGCCTTATGAATATAATTTGATACTTTGTTGTCAAAACAAGGTTGTCAATTTCCACTAATTGTTTACGGTTTGATAGGTAAGATGAAGATGTAAACCGTTTACGGGGTTGCG
This sequence comes from Luffia ferchaultella, assembly GCA_949709985.1. NCBI lineage: Eukaryota > Metazoa > Arthropoda > Insecta > Lepidoptera > Psychidae > Luffia > Luffia ferchaultella. The sequence goes on from OX453247.1 coordinate 24,260,776, forward strand.
CTCTAACTCTGATACCGTACAGTTTATACAAAAGTATTTCATAATCAACTTTATTATAAGTCTCGCTCGTATCCGACGTCAAACCCACTGCGTATATTATTTTAATAATTATTTTCGATATTTTGTTGCAGACGATTTTTGGTAAGCGATTGTTTGTAACAAACGATGCGGATGTTGTATTGAGTTTTATAAGTCCAAAACACATTGACTAATCAATGCGTTAATGGCACGAATCGAACCCACAAACTCTGACATGCTTTTAATTTGAGATTAAGCTGCCACATTACTGGTCGCTAGTGGTTGGTGGAACCAGGTTTTGTATATTATGGAGATCCTTCTTTAATAAAATAATATTTTAGGTACAGCGTTACTTTACGAAACTTAAGTCGAATGATTATAAGCCGTAATGGCTTGAGCAGACTCATTTTTACATTTGCATTTTTAGTGTTCCGTAGTAAGTCAACGAGGTACCCTTATGGTTTCGCCATGTCCGTCTGTCTGTTTGTCTGTGGCTTAGCTTAGAGACTCTTAGTACTAGAAAGCTGTAATTTGGCATATGCATAAAAATTAATTAATCACGCCATAAAATGGTAAAATAGCTTAGAATTATTTTACCATTTTATGGCGTGATTAATTAATATTTATGCATATGCCAAATTACAGCTTTCTAGTACTAAGAGTCTCTAAGCTATTCCCGCCTCCGCCAGCTAAATCAGTAAGGCTTTACAAGTTAACGAGTGATAGTAGACCAACTTACAAAATGTACTTGGAGAAGTAAAAAGGTCAATTCCGTACATATTCAATTGAAAATTACTTAGCCAAGTCATTAGTTGCATCAAACAAAACATCCCCTTCTAAGTCCGCATATTGTGACAGGCAACTACGGAACCCTATACTGGGTGTGGCCCAGCATGCACTTGGCCAGGTTTTTAGCTCTACGAATCGTTGGTTTCTTTTTCTTCCCAACAATTAACACAAAACTATGATTAATATAATAGGCACGTAGTATTTATTATCTCTATGTCGTGTATTTGAAAAGCTTATAGTTAACTGGCAGAATTTATATCAAGAGATTTCTTACCAAATAACATTTGACAGAGTGAAACAATTCAAATACTCTACTCTGGAGAGTAAATATTTGTTCGTCCCTCTCGCGGTGGAAGCTGCTGGCTGTTGGGGAAGTGCGGCCAAACATTTCGTAGCGGGCATCGGCCATCGTCTGAGAGAAAGGGGATTCGATCCCCGCTCCGGTTCTTTCCTGGTGCAAAGAATTGCCATTGCCATTCAGCGCGGCAATGCGATGAATGTCATGGGCTCCTTTGCATTAGGGGTGACGAAAGGTGGATTACTGGATAAGTTTTATTTGGAGGTATTTTTAGTTTTTAATTCGGTATAAGCCTTTGTATACTTTTTAAAATATTTATTCTAATGTAACTTACAACATATTATTTAAATACTGTATTGAAAACGATCAGGTGACTCAAAATGAAACAAAAGTACCTACCTGCATACATATCTCCAACGTCTTAGTATGGATTACTAAAAAAAAGAGCTCGTTAAAAAGCAAGCAGTAAAAAATGTATATTAAACCAGACTGGAGATAGCTTGCTTTTGTTGCAGGGAGATTTTTTCTTGTAGCGAATGTAGGCTTTTGCGCTAAATTTTAAGTTTCTTTTCATGAAGCTGGCCGGGACCGGCGCTTTTCTTTTTTACTTTGATTTTTTTTATTTAAATAATAACTACATTAATTTAATATTTCACTTTAAATAAATAACTTTTGGACCTTTAGACTTTCGTCATGTCTATCCGTCTCTCCAAATGTTTCAATGTCGTGAGTAGTTCGAAATTAAAATAGAAAAAAGAAAAGAAACAATTAATAGCTGTGCAGCTGGGAAAAACTAATTTGGGCAGGATTACATATTGTTTTGTTACCCACTAAGGTAAGTTAACACCGTTTCTAAAATAAATAGAACGATACCGTGGGCAGCGGTCAGCGGATTCGAGGTGTTCTAATTGGCTCAGTATGACAAAAATAAAGCGGGTTCTGTTTTTACAGTTCAAAGAACGAAGATGAACAAGGATTAAGTTCCTACTGGAGTCGTGTTTGGGGTTTATAATGAGGTTTATAATTGAAAACGGATTCGGCAAAAAGGTCTTTAACGTTTTTCTTTCAAAACGTATTCTCAAGCCCTTTGCTAATATCCTGGAAGATAGTAAAAATCGCACAATGTGTCGGTGCAATTATGACAGGAAAAATAACTAAGATAAAGGGAAATTAAAAATATAAAAAATTTTAGATTTCAATTTATTGAAGATAATAATATTTTTTTTTTCTTTTTATTTCACATAGATTTTAATATTATTTTAGTATTTACAACAAAACATGTATAGTTAGTTTTTCAAATTAACTTGGTTCCGCAATTTATGCAGTAAAAAAAACTTGTCAATCGATACAATGTAATGTCATATGGTATTTTGTTGCGGGGTAATGCTCTGCCGACATCAATATTATTTTCTGTTCTAAGGGCTATCAGTACTATTTACGAGATTGACTTAGAAGTAAATTCATAGAAAATAATATGTTCATAAAAATGACACCGAATTTAAAAAGCATAGTGGTATACACAATGTTAATACTAGGATTAAACATAAACTCGAAATACCCACTACTAGGTTCCATAAAATAAGTAATTCATTCAAAAGTAATTGTGTGACATTATATAATAAACTTTCAAGTGATATAATAAATAGGTTTGGCGATAAATGATTTAAAGAACTATGTAAAACGGCAACTTATGCGTAAAATGACAATTTAAATGAATTATAAAAATAGTATTTCTTTTCATACTTAATCAACACGTCCGACATGATTTTTGAATCTTTGTCTCTAAAAACGTGAAAATAGGGAAACGGAAAAATACTAGGAGTCCAAATCTATAGATTCAAGCTAAAACATCAAATTAAAAGGAAACTGAACCCAGACAAGGCCCGCTTGTAAACTTAAGCGTATTCGATTAAATCGTCATAATCATTTGTGAACATATTCCTTTTCCAGTTCTGACAGTGATGACGCTCACATTCTTCAGTCTTGTGTTTCATAACACAAGACAGAAGGTTCATTCTTCGGCATTTAGTTTACTGCATCCAGCTTCTCCCTCCGTATATGCTTACAGGTCCGCATCCATCCATCTTTGCTATTAAATAAAATACCAAAATTAAAATCCTTCGTATTTTTCGTGGGAAAAAGTGTGAAGCGGTCGACTTGAGCGGCCACCCCAACTTCACTCGTGAAATACTCCCTAATACTCCTTATCGATCTTGGTACGCGAGAAAGACGTTTTTGTGTGTTGTAAACCGTTCACAACGTTCTCGAGGCCCCGTAGTACTTCAAAAGATTTCCTCGAGCCATCAAAGTATCGGAAAGCGAAAGTGAGCCGCCCCCCTGACGTGATTGATGACTTCGTTTCATTAAAAGAAAAGTTATTTTAAATTTTCCCACGGAATCCGATCGAATAAAGTAAAATCCACTTCGGAGAGGTTTCTCTTTTGTGTGGCGCCACTGCACGCTTGTTATTAGGACAGAGTGAAAAATTTAAATGTTAATTTGTTGACCGATCATATAAACAAAAATGAAACATGCAAGTACACACACAAAATATGTGGTCATGTGGATTGAGTTAGCTATTATTTTATCTTACTGATTGCAAATTTATTGTTATATTGTAAATATTAGTTAAAGTACTTCCTGCGTGTTAGATTCGTTTTTCTTTTTAAAAAGCCTCGACGAGGGCAACACTCACTTTACATTATAAGCTCATATATTCGCCATCGTACACAATGCGAAAAATGCAATGGGAAAAATATCCTAGTGACTACTTTCAAAGTAGGTAAGCAAAAATAGATATTCAGAATTTTCTTTCCCTTCTTACGCCTTAATTTGGCATCTCACCACCAACGGTGGTAAAAGACTACGAGATTCATCAGAGTAAGCTGTCTTCAGACAATGTCTTCGTGACGAAAGTTTATAAAGGATTTCTAGCGATAGTAGAAACTTAAAACGAAGTAATAATTTAATTTATTTAGTGTGAAGGCATGTAGGTGTGTTTACATGTAATGTACATCTCACACATGTGTGTGACAGATGGATATTTCTCTGTTAAACTGTTCTGTGTGATAGGGCTTGGTTATACGGATAGGTTTGTACTTCCTAGAAAAGTTGACATCTGTCTGACTCTATTACTTGTAGAAATAAGGGAACGTTGCCGTGTCCGCAACCGTGCCTCGCCGACCAGTAGATGTTGTAGTAAAACGAAAATGAATTCACTAATAAAATAAATTTAATAAACTTTATACAAAAAATATTTACAATATTATAGAACACATGTTTGAACAAAGGACTTGCGAACCTGGGTGCGGTGCGGTGTTGTTTCTACTGGTGAGGACTCGTGTAATTACAAAATATTTTATATGATTTAACATGCGTCGTTTCGCTATCTGATTGGTTTCATGTGTTTCGATAATTTGGCGTCCTTCGAGAGTGCAAAGTATTTGGGCCGTGCGATCCCACGTATACTGAGCCAGAAGAAATATTGTTTTTAAATAATTTGATGATAGCGAAAAATGAACGGAAACTGTTGCAACATAAAGGTCGCCGACTTGCACTTTAGTATAAGCGGTCAATACCCTTATACCTGGTTAAACCGTGCTCACAGTGTGTGTATGACCATATTTTTAATGTGTGTGTATAGATACATCTTCATAAGGTATCATCATAATGAAGAACGTTCTCCACATTTTCATACGTAAGGGGTGTTAGCTATCTTAACAAGATGCACCAAGAAAAATAACATTTTTGTTATGTATATCAGCAGAAGGCGCATAGTGAGACACTCCGAAAACGTTTTCCGCCTTAATGAGTCCAATGCGCTCGGTCTACGGCAAGTGGTTTGGGTCGCTTGACATTCCTGTTATGCGGTTTATGTTTGAAAAATACTCTCACAGCTCTCCTCTTAACTGAAATTTTTAAACAGAAGCAACGCGTACTTTAAAAAGCAGTATTATGCGATGCGACGTCCGGTCCGAACGAAAACAGACCATGCGTTTCCGCGGGCGTAGATTTCTGGCACGTTCGATGGAAACAGAATCGCTATAATATATTGTAATATATAGAGCCACTTAATATGATGAGCACTCGTTCATCGAAGCAACGAAAGAATTAAGATTTCAATTACGTGTGAGGTCTCTGTGACAAGCTTTGGTTCGGGGAAGACCCCTCCGGCGTAATTACTAGTATTTTAAAATCGGTCGCCCGCTTAATCCACAAAAAGTCCCTTTTAAAAATTACGTTGGTATCATCTCATTCGTCCTAGAGAGACAAGTTACTTAATATATACGCGAATATCCTATGTTGGAAAGTGTTAAGATGCACCACGTACCTGTGCGCGGTGTATATTGACAATCACCAATTGTGTTGGTGAAAACTGATATATTTTCGTAAGTTTATTATAACTGGACATACACCGGTGCATGTTAATAGATATCGATACGATCGCCTTTCCCAGAAACATCAATTCATAAATCGTGTGAATATTAATATTATCTACTGCTTCTTTGATGACCTATAATCAATGCCTATAATTGATTAATTTAAAGCAATGGATCATTTGCTTTTGGCGTAATTACATGAGTATAAATGAAATATACAATATGTTAGCGAGCGTTCCTTCTTTTTTTGTTTTGAACATGGTTAAATAAAAAAAAGAACAGTTGTACGGTTATAAAATATTATGAACTTTTTCTCAAAATGACGCATGTACCCATGTACGTCATGGATAGGCGCATTTAAAAGAAACTCCAAGTCAAGCAGGTGTCAATCAGTAATATTGAATCCATTTCAAATTTATACTCTCTATGAAATCGTAAATATGTCGTCATATCCGGTCTTGTCGATCACCCTTTTGAAAAATTAATTACTACAAAGCCATATTTTTTTAAATTAAAAGAAAGAAATCAGTTTATCATTTTACACCATATTTTTGAAAGAAAACATAAAAACGGTATGTTAAATTGTATACCATTCTAACGACATTATAATTCGATAATTATGCTTCTTTTGTAGTGAAAATAAAATGTTACCCGTGGGTAAATTAGTACATTAGTAAGAAGTTACTTAAGCGTGCCACAGTACAATTTTTATAGATTCTAATAAAATAATATTTTTTTTTTGTATTTACCTTTTGTATTATTTCTAATGCTATTTTTAAAAGGTTACTTACTACCCCATATTTGTATAAGTGTACATAATTTTAAAATGTAGTAAACTCAATATCAAATGATAACTGCAGTGTGCATATTTTAGCGATTATGTTCAATATTAATATTAAACAAAATGTGTTTTAAGTAACCTAATTTATTTATTTAATTTTAGTTGTTCGAAAAAGATAAGTAGACATTACATACCGACAACCAATACGCAACGCAATGCTCATCACTAAAATCTCTGCTTAATTTTACGGGCGCGCGCAAGATCACCGCGCACCCGCCTTCTAAATAGATTCTAAATAAATTATTTAAAAGGCGGGTGCGCCTTCTAAATAAATTAATAAATAAAAAATAATTCTATCTAAATAATAAATTGAATTATTCCGTTTTCATACTGTAAAATGACATTTCTGACTCAGCTAATACCGTACGCTGCTGTCAAATTTATTTATTCTATGGTCCTAGCCCAGATCAATATCCATGCATCTGATCATTAACTTGATATAAAGCGCCATGTGCTACCCTGCGTTTTATAATCAAAAGTGACATTTCTTTCTCTTCTCTTCCCTTCAGTTTCCCCTTACTTATTTTATTTTTATTTAATTTATTTAGGACAACAAACAACAACTTTTTCCCTAAGGCGTCTATTGTTCCATAGTTTTTTTTTCTCTTTCCCTCTATCTGTCCTTCCCTTGATGATATATAACTGAAACTAATATCGAATGTCTGCAGCTCTATAGTCTCGTGAAAAAGTTTCTGTGTGAATTCCATGAAAAGATACTTATTGTGATGTATTTTCACGCTAAATGGAATGCTATCAAAACCGTTTGACCTACAATCATGAAAAAACAAAGTTCGGTATTGACCCGCACTACTGATTATTTATCTGACTGACTATGAGTAACTTTAAGTACCTACGTCTTAAAACGGCCCCAAACTATCAGGGCACGACTCCGACTCACGCTTTAAGAGTTATTTCTCTACTTATTCTGATTTTGTGGAACAATAATGAAAAAAAAAACCTTTGTAAGTGCATCATACGACATATCAAACGAGAAGGCTTGTTATCAGAATTATAGGTATATTACTGTCATAATTTAGAAATGCCTAGTTTAAGAGAAATGAAAAAATATACTAAAATCGAAGATTTCCTCTTATTTCTAAAACGACTGCGCAAAAAATTTAGAAAAAAAACTTATTATTTTAGAAAACAAATTCTACTCAATAAATTGGCATAATATGAGCATTTTCGGAACTTACTATTTCATTGCGCTGACGTATAAACATGTTTATCTATTGTGATTAGTATTACCTACAGTACTTATAACACACACACACACACACAATCACAACAACGTCTACGTCCCAAACTAAGCATTGCTTGTATTTTGGGTACCAAGCGAAGACACCACATACATATAACAACCAAGACCCGGTGCCAGTAATAATATTCATCATATAAATACTGACCCGACCTGGGATCCGAACCCGGGACCTCCAGCTTCGCAGGCAGGGTCGCTGCCCACTAAGCTAAGCGGTCATCGTACTGTTTTATTTTTCGACGTTTTAGACGATAGTTTCATGAAGCCGCGACGTGAAGTCGACTTTTCCTCGATAAAGTCAGACCAAATTATCTATGAACTCAGAACTTAACCTCGGCATTCGATATTGAAGAATGTTTTTCCAAAAATGAAAATAGAACGATCGGACTGGATCCAGTATTATCTAGAACCACACTTTCAACCAATTAAATGACTCATTGAATACTGGCGTCATTTACTTATTGGAAATTAAAGGGTAACTAGATCTTACGCACCCTTCTAATAAATGGGATACTCGATCTTCATTTGTATGACAAATGGCCTAACTTGTCGCGCCGTTACTGTAACTGAGATCGTATTAAATGTCACAACGGCGCCGACCCGGGCCGAGTCGGCAAAACAAACTGACACTACACATCTCTCGACTGACCGAAAAATTACTGCCGGAAAGTGCCTCGACAGCTAAGATTCCATGAAATGAGCAAATCTGACGACAATATATAAAGTGCTCATTAAAACGGAAATGACTTGTAAGAATTCAATGACAAGCTGAAACTAGTAAAAAATAAAAATGGTGTAAACTATGTCGTCTACACGGCTGTAGCTTTTCTACTTAATATTGTCTATAGGTGATGAGAGAATTCCGTCCGTCTGTCTTTTTCTGTGTTCTCTCGGAAACTATTGGCAATATATAGATGAGGAAGGTAAGTGTAATCTATGAACCGCTACTGAACGACACATAGTGAAATTAAGAATTTTTTTTTTTGGGATAGGTCACCATACATGTAACTGAAGTACAAAAAAAAATTTCATCGTATATTAACGCTAGAGGTACCAAACGATAGGTCTTAAAAAATAATATCAAGGTTTCAAACAGATGAGATATGCACTCCTAAAGTCCTAATTTTTGTTGGAGTCATGTGCCCCCCACTTCTACCAGCTAAACCGTTGTTTTTGGATATGTGGAAAAAATTTATGACAGGAGTATATATAACGTAGTTAACAGGAAAACTATCACAGCTAACAAGACTGTATTATTTAAAGAGTAATAGATTAACTTGTAAAAATTTCGTGAAAATTCCATAGAAAATGATAGCGTTTAGTCAACAATCGAAAACTAGATGTATTTTATCTTTGTGATGTTATTGTAAAAGATAATTAAAAAAAAAATATGATGAAAACTACATTGTATTACTAGGTACTATAAATTTACGCTTTCCTTTGCAGAACTTATTCTTTTCACAATCGATACTAAAAGTCAAAGGTTCGCTGTAATAAAATTTTATATTGTACGGTGTATGGAACCTTTCGTGTGCGAGTCCGACTTGCGTTGGCCAGTTTTTTTTATTAAATAAATGCAATATTTCTATACACTTTATATCTACTGGCAATTCGTTATAGATTTTTACAGACATGTGGTAAGTTCGTAAATAAGTAAGAGCCAAATATTATTAATTTAGTGAAAGGTGCAATTAATCGATCCTGGTGACGTAAGTTGCGCGATTGCAAGTAATTGTCTTTAACTTTTGTATAAAGATTTGGATGCTGCTTAACAAAGTTACTTATTTGCAGAATATACATGAAAGTCAGATTAAGTTTATTTAATTTTGCAAAGTCCGGCCTACAAGGTTCCATTTCTGGAATGTTCACTAAAATTCTGATACACCTTTTTTGTAGAATAAATAGCTGATACATATCTATGCTATTACCCCACATAATAATCACGTAACCTGTGCATACTACGTATAATTGCACAGGTCGCAGTTTTCAAGTTAATGGTTTTTTTTTTTTTAATTAATTTAAGCCATATGTGAATCGTGAGAGTTCGCCGGTAACCTTCTCAACATGAGTTTTCCAACTCACGTCAGAATCCAAAACTACCCCTACCAACGTAAACGTTGAGACATCGACTATTTTCCACGAGTCATAAGTAAAATTTAGGTTTAGAAATAATTTTTGTCTCGGTTTAAACTGTATTAATTTTGGTTTGGAAATAATTAACTGTAAGTTATGGTCCGTTAGCCAACCTTTTAATGAATTTAGTATAGTTGTTAGGTGCTGGTTAAACTGTTGTTTATTGTAACACGGTATTACTACTGAGACGTCATCAGCACATAGGACACAGCTTTGGTTCAGGGTCTTCGGTAAATCATGAATATGAAGTAAGAAAATTATACATCCGAGTACACTGCTTTGTGGAATAGAGTGAGAGATGTGTATTGTTGTGACCTTGCCTTATGAATATAATTTGATACTTTGTTGTCAAAACAAGGTTGTCAATTTCCACTAATTGTTTACGGTTTGATAGGTAAGATGAAGATGTAAACCGTTTACGGGGTTGCGCTCTAACTCTGATACCGTACAGTTTATACAAAAGTATTTCATAATCAACTTTATTATAAGTCTCGCTCGTATCCGACGTCAAACCCACTGCGTATATTATTTTAATAATTATTTTCGATATTTTGTTGCAGACGATTTTTGGTAAGCGATTGTTTGTAACAAACGATGCGGATGTTGTATTGAGTTTTATAAGTCCAAAACACATTGACTAATCAATGCGTTAATGGCACGAATCGAACCCACAAACTCTGACATGCTTTTAATTTGAGATTAAGCTGCCACATTACTGGTCGCTAGTGGTTGGTGGAACCAGGTTTTGTATATTATGGAGATCCTTCTTTAATAAAATAATATTTTAGGTACAGCGTTACTTTACGAAACTTAAGTCGAATGATTATAAGCCGTAATGGCTTGAGCAGACTCATTTTTACATTTGCATTTTTAGTGTTCCGTAGTAAGTCAACGAGGTACCCTTATGGTTTCGCCATGTCCGTCTGTCTGTTTGTCTGTGGCTTAGCTTAGAGACTCTTAGTACTAGAAAGCTGTAATTTGGCATATGCATAAAAATTAATTAATCACGCCATAAAATGGTAAAATAGCTTAGAATTATTTTACCATTTTATGGCGTGATTAATTAATATTTATGCATATGCCAAATTACAGCTTTCTAGTACTAAGAGTCTCTAAGCTATTCCCGCCTCCGCCAGCTAAATCAGTAAGGCTTTACAAGTTAACGAGTGATAGTAGACCAACTTACAAAATGTACTTGGAGAAGTAAAAAGGTCAATTCCGTACATATTCAATTGAAAATTACTTAGCCAAGTCATTAGTTGCATCAAACAAAACATCCCCTTCTAAGTCCGCATATTGTGACAGGCAACTACGGAACCCTATACTGGGTGTGGCCCAGCATGCACTTGGCCAGGTTTTTAGCTCTACGAATCGTTGGTTTCTTTTTCTTCCCAACAATTAACACAAAACTATGATTAATATAATAGGCACGTAGTATTTATTATCTCTATGTCGTGTATTTGAAAAGCTTATAGTTAACTGGCAGAATTTATATCAAGAGATTTCTTACCAAATAACATTTGACAGAGTGAAACAATTCAAATACTCTACTCTGGAGAGTAAATATTTGTTCGTCCCTCTCGCGGTGGAAGCTGCTGGCTGTTGGGGAAGTGCAGCCAAACATTTCGTAGCGGGCATCGGCCATCGTCTGAGAGAAAGGGGATTCGATCCCCGCTCCGGTTCTTTCCTGGTGCAAAGAATTGCCATTGCCATTCAGCGCGGCAATGCGATGAATGTCATGGGCTCCTTTGCATTAGGGGTGACGAAAGGTGGATTACTGGATAAGTTTTATTTGGAGGTATTTTTAGTTTTTAATTCGGTATAAGCCTTTGTATACTTTTTAAAATATTTATTCTAATGTAACTTACAACATATTATTTAAATACTGTATTGAAAACGATCAGGTGACTCAAAATGAAACAAAAGTACCTACCTGCATACATATCTCCAACGTCTTAGTATGGATTACTAAAAAAAAGAGCTCGTTAAAAAGCAAGCAGTAAAAAATGTATATTAAACCAGACTGGAGATAGCTTGCTTTTGTTGCAGGGAGATTTTTTCTTGTAGCGAATGTAGGCTTTTGCGCTAAATTTTAAGTTTCTTTTCATGAAGCTGGCCGGGACCGGCGCTTTTCTTTTTTACTTTGATTTTTTTTATTTAAATAATAACTACATTAATTTAATATTTCACTTTAAATAAATAACTTTTGGACCTTTAGACTTTCGTCATGTCTATCCGTCTCTCCAAATGTTTCAATGTCGTGAGTAGTTCGAAATTAAAATAGAAAAAAGAAAAGAAACAATTAATAGCTGTGCAGCTGGGAAAAACTAATTTGGGCAGGATTACATATTGTTTTGTTACCCACTAAGGTAAGTTAACACCGTTTCTAAAATAAATAGAACGATACCGTGGGCAGCGGTCAGCGGAATCGAGGTGTTCTAATTGGCTCAGTATGACAAAAATAAAGCGGGTTCTGTTTTTACAGTTCAAAGAACGAAGATGAACAAGGATTAAGTTCCTACTGGAGTCGTGTTTGGGGTTTATAATGAGGTTTATAATTGAAAACGGATTCGGCAAAAAGGTCTTTAACGTTTTTCTTTCAAAACGTATTCTCAAGCCCTTTGCTAATATCCTGGAAGATAGTAAAAATCGCACAATGTGTCGGTGCAATTATGACAGGAAAAATAACTAAGATAAAGGGAAATTAAAAATATAAAAAATTTTAGATTTCAATTTATTGAAGATAATAATATTTTTTTTTTCTTTTTATTTCACATAGATTTTAATATTATTTTAGTATTTACAACAAAACATGTATAGTTAGTTTTTCAAATTAACTTGGTTCCGCAATTTATGCAGTAAAAAAAACTTGTCAATCGATACAATGTAATGTCATATGGTATTTTGTTGCGGGGTAATGCTCTGCCGACATCAATATTATTTTCTGTTCTAAGGGCTATCAGTACTATTTACGAGATTGACTTAGAAGTAAATTCATAGAAAATAATATGTTCATAAAAATGACACCGAATTTAAAAAGCATAGTGGTATACACAATGTTAATACTAGGATTAAACATAAACTCGAAATACCCACTACTAGGTTCCATAAAATAAGTAATTCATTCAAAAGTAATTGTGTGACATTATATAATAAACTTTCAAGTGATATAATAAATAGGTTTGGCGATAAATGATTTAAAGAACTATGTAAAACGGCAACTTATGCGTAAAATGACAATTTAAATGAATTATAAAAATAGTATTTCTTTTCATACTTAATCAACACGTCCGACATGATTTTTGAATCTTTGTCTCTAAAAACGTGAAAATAGGGAAACGGAAAAATACTAGGAGTCCAAATCTATAGATTCAAGCTAAAACATCAAATTAAAAGGAAACTGAACCCAGACAAGGCCCGCTTGTAAACTTAAGCGTATTCGATTAAATCGTCATAATCATTTGTGAACATATTCCTTTTCCAGTTCTGACAGTGATGACGCTCACATTCTTCAGTCTTGTGTTTCATAACACAAGACAGAAGGTTCATTCTTCGGCATTTAGTTTACTGCATCCAGCTTCTCCCTCCGTATATGCTTACAGGTCCGCATCCATCCATCTTTGCTATTAAATAAAATACCAAAATTAAAATCCTTCGTATTTTTCGTGGGAAAAAGTGTGAAGCGGTCGACTTGAGCGGCCACCCCAACTTCACTCGTGAAATACTCCCTAATACTCCTTATCGATCTTGGTACGCGAGAAAGACGTTTTTGTGTGTTGTAAACCGTTCACAACGTTCTCGAGGCCCCGTAGTACTTCAAAAGATTTCCTCGAGCCATCAAAGTATCGGAAAGCGAAAGTGAGCCGCCCCCCTGACGTGATTGATGACTTCGTTTCATTAAAAGAAAAGTTATTTTAAATTTTCCCACGGAATCCGATCGAATAAAGTAAAATCCACTTCGGAGAGGTTTCTCTTTTGTGTGGCGCCACTGCACGCTTGTTATTAGGACAGAGTGAAAAATTTAAATGTTAATTTGTTGACCGATCATATAAACAAAAATGAAACATGCAAGTACACACACAAAATATGTGGTCATGTGGATTGAGTTAGCTATTATTTTATCTTACTGATTGCAAATTTATTGTTATATTGTAAATATTAGTTAAAGTACTTCCTGCGTGTTAGATTCGTTTTTCTTTTTAAAAAGCCTCGACGAGGGCAACACTCACTTTACATTATAAGCTCATATATTCGCCATCGTACACAATGCGAAAAATGCAATGGGAAAAATATCCTAGTGACTACTTTCAAAGTAGGTAAGCAAAAATAGATATTCAGAATTTTCTTTCCCTTCTTACGCCTTAATTTGGCATCTCACCACCAACGGTGGTAAAAGACTACGAGATTCATCAGAGTAAGCTGTCTTCAGACAATGTCTTCGTGACGAAAGTTTATAAAGGATTTCTAGCGATAGTAGAAACTTAAAACGAAGTAATAATTTAATTTATTTAGTGTGAAGGCATGTAGGTGTGTTTACATGTAATGTACATCTCACACATGTGTGTGACAGATGGATATTTCTCTGTTAAACTGTTCTGTGTGATAGGGCTTGGTTATACGGATAGGTTTGTACTTCCTAGAAAAGTTGACATCTGTCTGACTCTATTACTTGTAGAAATAAGGGAACGTTGCCGTGTCCGCAACCGTGCCTCGCCGACCAGTAGATGTTGTAGTAAAACGAAAATGAATTCACTAATAAAATAAATTTAATAAACTTTATACAAAAAATATTTACAATATTATAGAACACATGTTTGAACAAAGGACTTGCGAACCTGGGTGCGGTGCGGTGTTGTTTCTACTGGTGAGGACTCGTGTAATTACAAAATATTTTATATGATTTAACATGCGTCGTTTCGCTATCTGATTGGTTTCATGTGTTTCGATAATTTGGCGTCCTTCGAGAGTCCAAAGTATTTGGGCCGTGCGATCCCACGTATACTGAGCCAGAAGAAATATTGTTTTTAAATAATTTGATGATAGCGAAAAATGAACGGAAACTGTTGCAACATAAAGGTCGCCGACTTGCACTTTAGTATAAGCGGTCAATACCCTTATACCTGGTTAAACCGTGCTCACAGTGTGTGTATGACCATATTTTTAATGTGTGTGTATAGATACATCTTCATAAGGTATCATCATAATGAAGAACGTTCTCCACATTTTCATACGTAAGGGGTGTTAGCTATCTTAACAAGATGCACCAAGAAAAATAACATTTTTGTTATGTATATCAGCAGAAGGCGCATAGTGAGACACTCCGAAAACGTTTTCCGCCTTAATGAGTCCAATGCGCTCGGTCTACGGCAAGTGGTTTGGGTCGCTTGACATTCCTGTTATGCGGTTTATGTTTGAAAAATACTCTCACAGCTCTCCTCTTAACTGAAATTTTTAAACAGAAGCAACGCGTACTTTAAAAAGCAGTATTATGCGATGCGACGTCCGGTCCGAACGAAAACAGACCATGCGTTTCCGCGGGCGTAGATTTCTGGCACGTTCGATGGAAACAGAATCGCTATAATATATTGTAATATATAGAGCCACTTAATATGATGAGCACTCGTTCATCGAAGCAACGAAAGAATTAAGATTTCAATTACGTGTGAGGTCTCTGTGACAAGCTTTGGTTCGGGGAAGACCCCTCCGGCGTAATTACTAGTATTTTAAAATCGGTCGCCCGCTTAATCCACAAAAAGTCCCTTTTAAAAATTACGTTGGTATCATCTCATTCGTCCTAGAGAGACAAGTTACTTAATATATACGCGAATATCCTATGTTGGAAAGTGTTAAGATGCACCACGTACCTGTGCGCGGTGTATATTGACAATCACCAATTGTGTTGGTGAAAACTGATATATTTTCGTAAGTTTATTATAACTGGACATACACCGGTGCATGTTAATAGATATCGATACGATCGCCTTTCCCAGAAACATCAATTCATAAATCGTGTGAATATTAATATTATCTACTGCTTCTTTGATGACCTATAATCAATGCCTATAATTGATTAATTTAAAGCAATGGATCATTTGCTTTTGGCGTAATTACATGAGTATAAATGAAATATACAATATGTTAGCGAGCGTTCCTTCTTTTTTTGTTTTGAACATGGTTAAATAAAAAAAAGAACAGTTGTACGGTTATAAAATATTATGAACTTTTTCTCAAAATGACGCATGTACCCATGTACGTCATGGATAGGCGCATTTAAAAGAAACTCCAAGTCAAGCAGGTGTCAATCAGTAATATTGAATCCATTTCAAATTTATACTCTCTATGAAATCGTAAATATGTCGTCATATCCGGTCTTGTCGATCACCCTTTTGAAAAATTAATTACTACAAAGCCATATTTTTTTAAATTAAAAGAAAGAAATCAGTTTATCATTTTACACCATATTTTTGAAAGAAAACATAAAAACGGTATGTTAAATTGTATACCATTCTAACGACATTATAATTCGATAATTATGCTTCTTTTGTAGTGAAAATAAAATGTTACCCGTGGGTAAATTAGTACATTAGTAAGAAGTTACTTAAGCGTGCCACAGTACAATTTTTATAGATTCTAATAAAATAATATTTTTTTTTGTATTTACCTTTTGTATTATTTCTAATGCTATTTTTAAAAGGTTACTTACTACCCCATATTTGTATAAGTGTACATAATTTTAAAATGTAGTAAACTCAATATCAAATGATAACTGCAGTGTGCATATTTTAGCGATTATGTTCAATATTAATATTAAACAAAATGTGTTTTAAGTAACCTAATTTATTTATTTAATTTTAGTTGTTCGAAAAAGATAAGTAGACATTACATACCGACAACCAATACGCAACGCAATGCTCATCACTAAAATCTCTGCTTAATTTTACGGGCGCGCGCAAGATCACCGCGCACCCGCCTTCTAAATAGATTCTAAATAAATTATTTAAAAGGCGGGTGCGCCTTCTAAATAAATTAATAAATAAAAAATAATTCTATCTAAATAATAAATTGAATTATTCCGTTTTCATACTGTAAAATGACATTTCTGACTCAGCTAATACCGTACGCTGCTGTCAAATTTATTTATTCTATGGTCCTAGCCCAGATCAATATCCATGCATCTGATCATTAACTTGATATAAAGCGCCATGTGCTACCCTGCGTTTTATAATCAAAAGTGACATTTCTTTCTCTTCTCTTCCCTTCAGTTTCCCCTTACTTATTTTATTTTTATTTAATTTATTTAGGACAACAAACAACAACTTTTTCCCTAAGGCGTCTATTGTTCCATAGTTTTTTTTTCTCTTTCCCTCTATCTGTCCTTCCCTTGATGATATATAACTGAAACTAATATCGAATGTCTGCAGCTCTATAGTCTCGTGAAAAAGTTTCTGTGTGAATTCCATGAAAAGATACTTATTGTGATGTATTTTCACGCTAAATGGAATGCTATCAAAACCGTTTGACCTACAATCATGAAAAAACAAAGTTCGGTATTGACCCGCACTACTGATTATTTATCTGACTGACTATGAGTAACTTTAAGTACCTACGTCTTAAAACGGCCCCAAACTATCAGGGCACGACTCCGACTCACGCTTTAAGAGTTATTTCTCTACTTATTCTGATTTTGTGGAACAATAATGAAAAAAAAAACCTTTGTAAGTGCATCATACGACATATCAAACGAGAAGGCTTGTTATCAGAATTATAGGTATATTACTGTCATAATTTAGAAATGCCTAGTTTAAGAGAAATGAAAAAATATACTAAAATCGAAGATTTCCTCTTATTTCTAAAACGACTGCGCAAAAAATTTAGAAAAAAAACTTATTATTTTAGAAAACAAATTCTACTCAATAAATTGGCATAATATGAGCATTTTCGGAACTTACTATTTCATTGCGCTGACGTATAAACATGTTTATCTATTGTGATTAGTATTACCTACAGTACTTATAACACACACACACACACACAATCACAACAACGTCTACGTCCCAAACTAAGCATTGCTTGTATTTTGGGTACCAAGCGAAGACACCACATACATATAACAACCAAGACCCGGTGCCAGTAATAATATTCATCATATAAATACTGACCCGACCTGGGATCCGAACCCGGGACCTCCAGCTTCGCAGGCAGGGTCGCTGCCCACTAAGCTAAGCGGTCATCGTACTGTTTTATTTTTCGACGTTTTAGACGATAGTTTCATGAAGCCGCGACGTGAAGTCGACTTTTCCTCGATAAAGTCAGACCAAATTATCTATGAACTCAGAACTTAACCTCGGCATTCGATATTGAAGAATGTTTTTCCAAAAATGAAAATAGAACGATCGGACTGGATCCAGTATTATCTAGAACCACACTTTCAACCAATTAAATGACTCATTGAATACTGGCGTCATTTACTTATTGGAAATTAAAGGGTAACTAGATCTTACGCACCCTTCTAATAAATGGGATACTCGATCTTCATTTGTATGACAAATGGCCTAACTTGTCGCGCCGTTACTGTAACTGAGATCGTATTAAATGTCACAACGGCGCCGACCCGGGCCGAGTCGGCAAAACAAACTGACACTACACATCTCTCGACTGACCGAAAAATTACTGCCGGAAAGTGCCTCGACAGCTAAGATTCCATGAAATGAGCAAATCTGACGACAATATATAAAGTGCTCATTAAAACGGAAATGACTTGTAAGAATTCAATGACAAGCTGAAACTAGTAAAAAATAAAAATGGTGTAAACTATGTCGTCTACACGGCTGTAGCTTTTCTACTTAATATTGTCTATAGGTGATGAGAGAAAAAAGATGATAATACTCTGGGATGTACGCCGTTCTCCCACCACCCACCACGCGGCGCTTGTGAGTTTGGCTGTCATCTAAAAATGTGCATATGTTATTTATTTCTTAGTAATCTCCCTTTGTAGATCAGATTTTGGTTTTGATTTTGAAATTTTCTAATTTTAGCCTAGCAGCTTACTACCAAGATAATAATTTTCAGATAATTTTTTAATTGTATATTCACTTGTATGTAATATATAGTCTGTAGTGTTAAAGTTAATTTCTAAAAGTAACAGGCCTGAGGAGTGAATGATCACGTATGCTGCTATTCTTGGACAAAACTTCAACATGATGAAGATTAATTTTTTACTACCTTTGCAAGGCACATTAGAAAATGTGTCATTGCAATATTTATAATTAGTTAATCATTGTCAAAATATCTAGAAATTACTGACGCACTAATCGGGCTACTTATACTGTAATAGTAGCTGGGCGTCCTTTCAACATCAGGCTTGCGTTGTCTTGTCGAACATTATTCAAGCTGTTATTATAGTTTTTTTTTTTTTTGACTTACTTGTAAGGTACAACTATTTCTCACTTATATTTAGAAAATACGATTATCTTTTGGGAAAAAAATTGTTTTCGTTAATTTTTAACGATTGTAAGATTTGCTATTTCACTCTGTTCATTTACGCATATATCGTAGCTTCACAGCATATAGAAGCTTCACAGCATGATGACATCGGACCGCTAAGTTTGTGTTTAAATAATAAACCCTAAAGACAAACGTATATATCACAGTACATTTATATTTAACATGCTGCTCATTGTCAACAGGCAACTGACACGGAACAGAGAGCGAAATTTCTTAACGTTAACTTTCTATAAAATCATGTCAAAATCAAAGTAAAGCAAAAATATCTGCGAATGCCACAAAATGGATTTAAATTAATTACGCATGCGCGGACAGACTAGTGGCAGCTTAGGTGGCCGACTGACGCCAACACCCATGAGTCATCGAATCGAGTACGAAAATGCTATGTTGTGCTAAAACATAGAAGCTGAGCTTAATACTAAGCTCACTGGCAGCTGGCGGCGCAAGGCACGTGATGCGGGAGAGAGCGGTGACAGCGTATGGCGCCCATCTCGCCATATAATTAGTCTGCTTGAAAGTTCTGTGAACTGTTGACTAACACTAACACTAGCGACTGTTGCCTTGCGAGCACAATAAATAAAATTAATCAAATGTTCGTCGGGTACACGCAGAAATAGGGTTCTTTCGGCTGCATTGCTTGGTTCCTCCATAGATGGTTGTCACAGTAAAGCCTGATCCTCCCCTTGCGTGTTAGTGTGTGCAGATGTGTGTTAGCCTGTGTGTAGATGTATGTGTAAGGGTACGTGCGTAGGTGTATATGTATGTATATATGCAGATTACACAATACAGTTATTTTCCAGATCTTCGAACAAATACTTCATCAAGTCTCCAAACATAAATTGAATTATTTAATAAATGATTCATAGGCTTTCAAATATTTTTCATGCGACTTTTCCGGGAGAAAGTTTAGTTCGGCGATATAAACTTGTTCCTTTATGTAACTGTAGCGGTGTTAAATTACAATCCTCATCATTAAATTCAGTGATTATTAATACTTTTTAGACTTTCACAGCAATAGCCAAAGAACTCAATAGTACAGTAGAAGGATTTCATTCTTTTTCGTAATTTTTTTAGGTTTTCATTTCTGAAAATGTCATTTTACATATCTAACATCTATCATCAATTTGACAACAATGTTAGATGCACTACTTTTCATAATCGAAGGTTCGGACGTAGTAGTACTTTCACGAAAACTCTCATTGAATTAATTTGGACGTGTCTCGTTTTTCACTGAACTTCCTGAAACAAAACTAGAGACGACAAAGTATCGATGATCAATCCCGAGGATATGCATGCACGTACCAATTGCCGGAAATTTTCGGAAAAATATGCAAAACGAGTTCCGATCATACATAATATATTGCTACGTATAAATCGGTTATCACCATAGTATGGGACCAATTTCATTCAAATAAAACAAACCTAAAACCTTGGAGTTATGTGACAATACTTAATTCCAAAAATTTACGGACCACGTATGCCGCATCCATGTATTATTAATAGTAATAATAACTTTATTTTGGATAAGAATATCCATATGTATGGACACACAAATTAAATTAGAAATTAGTTATTATAAAATCATAAAAATTGTATTAGTAACAAAACTATAATTAGTAATAATCAATGATTTCGATTACTGATTTTGGATACATAACTTTAAAACTGATCAAAACGAGATAGGAATATTAGGATATAATAGAAATACTAATATGCGGAAATAGTAAAAAAATCTGCGAAACGAATAAGCCAGTGTTATAACGATTGCATTGCTGACTCAAGGCGACAGCCGGCGCTTTAGAGACCGCGCAGACTATAGACTTCCCGATTATTATTATATTATTCCCGATATTGTTGGCCGAACTTTTTTATCGCACATTATGCACATATTACAGCGATCCAGTATCAACCGATAAAAACGTTTGATTAGCTTAACGATTGCCTTTGAATTAAACTATCGGCACCATTTATTACAGTTTTGCCTGATTTTTGGGAAGTTTGCACATTCAGTGAATTGGAAGTTCCATCGCCAGTAAATTTTGCATTGTTGTGTTAACGTACACGTGTCCGCTTCGATTGATGAAACTCATTTGGAAATAATGAATTATGCGGAACGAGCCTACTATAAAGGGGTTTAAAGATAGTGAGGTAGAAAAGTGAACGGCTTTGTCGAATAGACAGCGACCTGTGTTTGTGCAGAAAATAATATTGTAGTCGTAGAGAAAGCGAAAAAAAAATTAATATAAAATAATAAAAGTACATGAAAATAATCATTTATTTGCGAGGAATAAAAATAAAATTGTAATATCAATATTGTGATTGAGTCCCTCGAATCGGGGAAAAGTGGTGGTACCTATCCTCTTTATGGATTACAAAAACTCATTTATATTAATTCATAACTATAGGCACATTTATAGAACAACTGGCGACCGCCTCCGACTTCGTTCGCGTGGTCTTTATGATTTTTATGATGATTAACCATCGATGTACCAATATAACCAGATGGGGTGTCCGCGTTCTAAAGTGTCCGCGCAGAAAGTCATCCAAAACGCAATAAGTCTTCCAACCGGCTTTTAGTCAATGTCATGGCTTAGCGCCGAATAAACGTGTGCAATGTCGACTTGTGTCGTGAAAATTTGTAAAACTACTTGTCAAAGACGCAAAAAAGAGCTGAATATTGTATTTTCGATAAGTAAACATTTAAATTTAACATTAGTTTATGCCTGCGGACGGTTATTCAATTGTTTTTTAATTTAATGTGAACATTGTCACGATTTAATTCTCGTCCAATTCTCGTAAACAGCATGACACGTCCGACCCATAATAAGTATTCGTAGGGACCAGCGGTGTAAAAATCTGCTATATTTTAAAAACATGCTTCAGACCATAAACTATATCATTTTAGCATGTTTATTAATATGCTATGCTTTAGCATAACACGCGGGAATGCTTGGCGCGAGAATCGTTCGTTGCGTTGGGCGGCGGTCACATACTGTTGAGCGACAGCTGCGCTAATGCCATACTAATGCTAAATTGCTAATTTGCTAAATTTGCTAATCAGTCAGCGCGCAAGCGCGTTCTTTGTGGGACGTGTTTCGTTGTGCTGATCGCATCGCTCTATCGGTAAGGCGGGACTGCGGGATCGCGTCGTGTTATTTAATAGCACTAAGAGTCAACCAATATAACATGCTAAATCCGTTGAGCTTAAATAACACGTTTCAAATAATGCTTTATGCTATATTATCTACAACTGGAAGGGACTGATCCGACCGGCCTCTCCTAGCGGTGGCCGCGCGGTGCGGCTGGTCCGAAGAAGTCTTTTCTTAAACGTATTATATTAGAATTCTTCTCAACGAATATATGTCCTAAGCGTTATGAATAGAGCTCAATTTTTGTAAAAGAAAAATAATTCCTTCCGAAGAAGTGAATTCTAAAAGGTTTTATATTAGAATTTCATAATGCGATTATATGTCATAAGTGTTACGATACGACTAGAGCACAATTTTCTTGATTCATGTAACAAAAGGTATATAAGGTAACAAACTGTAATACACTACATTACGGACAATACAGACGGTTTTGTTTCGCCTTTACAAAGGCGACTTCTCATCCTGTTAAAAATGGAAGATCATTGTGATTAACCCTAATAGACTGAACAGACAGGCAGACAAAAAGTAGCCTATGTAGTTTTTGAGTTTATCTTTGTTTTATAACTTTGCTTTATAACATGTCGACTCGTACGCCGAGGGTCCCGTAGCACCACACAACTTATTGGTGTTTTATTTACCAAAAAATTGTATTTTCTTGTTATATATTAGTTTGCACTATAATCCCACCAAGTTTAACGCTTTTATGTACTACTGTTTTTATGTTAGAGGTAAAATAATAAAAAAAGTGTTTAATGTGAAAAATAAACCAAAAAGTATAAAATGAAGGGTGTAATCGTTAAAATGGTAAAAAATATTTTGAGAAATAATACAGCAAACAACTAGCACCATACGTTAGCTCGTTACAGAACTTGTATAGCGTTTCAATATTATTTAAAAAAAAACTGTTACTGGTTGTTTCCGGTAATATCATTTTTCGTCATCAGGGGTGAAGAAAAAGAGAGTATTTAAGGTAAAGTCTGTAACTATAAAAACTGCTTTCGCTCGACGCTTTTCAGATTACAAGTCTCCGTTAATTTACAATCGCATTGTTAAACTGTGCGATTTTAAACTATTAACGGTCAAAGTATCAAAACGTACCCTCACAAAATTTTTACCGAAGCTGTCGTATATAGAAATAGAAGAGCTCATCGTACCACTTATCTAAAACACATACACTTCAAGGTTTAAATAAGATACGAACACGCGTATTCACACACACACACCCTCTCACGCATGCATACACACACGCATACTAATCTCTAATTGTTATCATTATTGTTATTTTTCTAACAAATGTTTTAGTGTATGTTTCTGTGTCATTGTAACGTGATTTTACTATTGTTTTTAGTTTCTGTGCAAATGTTGTTATCTTTAATGCAAGGTTTGTTTTACATAAATGTGTAATAGCTTACTTGGATCCCGCAGTACAGGCTAGACCTTGTGCGAGATCCGCTGTTAAAACATTTTGTTTATCCTTAATTGAGTGATATTCAAACATGTGATAAAATAGTAATAACAAGGAATTTAAGATAGTCTTCAAAATGATGGCTCGGCCACTGCTTTTAATGAAGGATTATGATTGATATGGGGTGCCGATGAAAAACATTCCTGAAAAATAATGTATAGGAATAAAAAGATTAATCAGAAAAAAATAACATTAATGAATCGAAAAAGGAGCCGTTGTCGTCGTCGACGCGCCGTAGAAGGGATGGAATAATAATAAAATTATTTGTCATTTTGCTATTCATAACCTTTATATTTCTCTTATAAAATTTTGCAAGTAGGCAGATGCTTACTTTATCCATGATTTCAAAAATTTTAGCTATTCAAACCTTCCACTCATATTTCAGAGAAACGGCTTTCGGATCCTTCCGTAGTCAATGCAAATTCCAGAGGCGCCGGCTTTTAATATACATCGCACTCTACGAATATTTTATCCATGTTATCAAAATATTATTTTAAAATAAAATCGTGGTAGGGATTCGCGCTTCCGTCGAATTCGCTTTGGGCGTCCTCGTCGCGGTTTATCACTCAAATAAGCAAATGTAGCACACGGTATCAAAGCCGCAGCGCCGCCGCCGCGTGGCGAATATGTCGATAGGAATTGAAATTCTTATCAGGTCTACTTCAAATTCTTACCAAGTTTTTCTAATCAAGATACATTATATATACATACATACATTCATAAGTGCACGCTTATTTCCTAGAGACGTGGGTAGAGACTTTAGAACCTACGGTCCGGTTCAATACCACTTTTTGGTGCGTACAATTTGCGTAATTCATGTTTTGGACACACCGTTTGGACAGAATGATACAATAATACTTTTTGAATTTACGAGAAATATTATGCATCATTACAATGTCTTTTATTTGTACATGGTTATTTCCGCACTTCCCTGTGCTTTTAAATAATTTTTAACCCACGACATTAACAAGGAGGGGTCTTCTAGGTTTGAAGCCTATGGCCGTACGTATGGGCCCGAGTGTCTGTTTATGGCATTGTAGCTCCCAAACGGATGGACCGATCACAACGCAGTTCTTTTACAATGCTAGTTCGATAAGGATGATTCTTGGACAAAAAGATATCATCAAATGTTTAAAGTAAAATATTTATCGTTAGTTCGGTTCAAAAATTTAACATTTCAAACGATACAATATTACTAATTTTTAAATTAGTTTTGATCTGAAAAGCGTCGGAAACTGCTAAGTAACCTTATTTCTTAACATCTATAGCTTGTTGTGATTGACGTGACATAATGAAAGGAAGGGGAACTGAGCTAGTAGATATCAAAAATAATTTGGAAATAACAAACCATGTCATTATTCAAACTTTAAATTTATTTTTTTTTATATCGGAGGTTTTTAATACAATTATTCAAGAACAGACAAATTTTAAAATATACCATTAATAATGACAATATCCATAATAAAGCTTTATTTAATTCTATACAAAAAACGAATAAACAAATAGTTCCAAAAATAAAAAAGGCAATAAGGATCCAAAAAATTATTATGGTTAGGTAAGTATCATAATACGTACTATTAAAAATTGTTGCATGCATATAATAGTATAAAATTAAGTAAGTAGATCGATTATGTTTTAAGTAGATTGTATGGACCTCTCTCGGGTAAAAGCTTCCTCCGATGAGTACCACGTTTCTCTATCCTGAGACTCAGGCTGGCCATTGGCGACCAGCTGGTGCATCGTTACAACTATTTCAATATTTACTTTATTTACTACGTAATCTATCATTACTGAAACTAAATATTTTCAGTTTCAAGCGACCGAAAGTGCACGCGAGATGAATTGGCAGCGACAAATGTACAGGAGGTACTCGTACCTGTAATATGGAGCCTTCTCGCTGCGCGATGTATTTAGCTGCGGTTGTTTACTCAGCCGCACGATAGAACTTTCTATTCGTGAAAACGGTCGAGTTGTTTGTTATTGCGGAGTATCACAGTTATCTTGTTTCCCGCTCACTTCCTTCACTTTGAATATTAATCGTTCACAGGAAAGTGCCAGCTTATTTACAGTTAATATTTCGGAGTGATCGTATTTCGAATCTAAACTGAATCGATTGTTTACATTGTCACCCCACCGGTGGACAATCTAAGATATAAGATATTTGAAAAATAACAAATAATATGTAAACTAAGTTACTAAACTTTTATCTATTAATTCAGAGAGAAAGCGTTTACGTATTTTGTTCATCGTTCGCTATCTTTAAAAATTTTATTACAAAAAGCCTAAAATTAAAAATAATAATATGCAATTTACCTATAGGTAGGGCAGTAAAAGTAGTACAAAGTATGGTCAAGCGTTTTAACCACAGAGAACCGAGTAAGTTAGAGGTGCCATGTGACAGTATTTGGTTGGAGTCGCGCGTCCCAAAAATATTGACTCACACAACGAAAGTAAATAAAAATATTACGCATACCTATAAATAGTTTTATGTCAGATATGTCATTTAAGAAAACGGTTAAGTCGTTCATCCATTTGCAATATATCTTTTGTATGAATTGATGTCGTTCTTTAGAGTTTAGGTTGTGAGATCTATCTTAAGTGCGTATGCGTTATACTACATACTTGAAGAGAACAGCGTATTCGTCTACATACCAACTCTTACCTACTATAATGCTTGTGGTTTTTACTCTGGAATATTCAACGTAAAAAATGCAGCTCACTTTGGTCGTCCTTTACCGATCAAATCGATGCTATCTTTAACAAAGTGGCAGAAAATTAGTATTGACAACAATATTGAGAACAAGGTATGATAACAAAACGGCATTGCATCATTTGCGAAAGATACGAAAAAGCTCAATATTCGTGTGCCAATAATCTTATGAAAAGAAAACTCATAGATTGTATTTTCATTTTCGATCGCAAAGTAGCCGAGACATTCTTCACTTCTCTTTATAAGTCAAGATCATGTGAAAAAGAACGCGGCCGTAGTACGGATATGTCCGACAAACGGTAGCGAAACCAGACTTATTATGGAACAATGTTATATTATATGTATAGACTAGTGGGAACGAGCAATCAAAATAAAATTGTCTGAGTTGATAAAGATTTTTCTTCATGATAACGATAAACCACAGACACGGCAAAAATTTTCAGATAGGGGAACAAGAAAATGTTGATATATTCAGCATATATGTAGCCCTGATCTTATTTTTTCAAATTTACCTGGTTCAGTCACTTCAGATCTCTTCATGCAACGTAAAGTTGAAATCGAGAGGACTGTCAAAATTACACGGCGTAATTTTTTAACAAAAAATCCTAAAAATTCTAGATCAATAGGAATATGATACTACATACAATACAGCAACATGCATGTTATCGATGACAAAATGTTTTAATTATAAGTAACTGTAAATTAACTAAAATATGAAGGAACTTTCTCCCCGACTTAACTCTAAAATCTTTTTTAAAATTTTTATGTGATATTTGGTTTTCGACCACATCACATAACCTGTAAACTATTTCATTCGAGGACCAGAAAGATCAATTGCAGCGAAGTGGAAATGCATCGTTCAAGTATTGTGTTAAGACGCGAACTGTACGTCTGCGTTTAAATGGGTTTTGGTGTAGGTACCTATAACGCAAAATACATAGACGCAGGGAGGGCGCAGAGTCGCCTGCCGCCTCGAGATTGTCGCAAATCGCGGCTCTCAGAAGGTTATTTTCGCAATTCCCGCTCGATGCGATACCGCAATACCAAACATTTTATATCCGATATTTTCCCCAACTTTCATTTTCCTTTTTCGGATTGAAAATAAAGTTTTATTTTTATTTCCCGAAATAGCTATTGAACAGTCGCGGCGTAACACCCTAATGTTGGCGCATCGAAATAACATTATCGAAAATATCAGTAGGTATACTCGTTCGTTTCTATTCGTTGGACCGATCGTTATGGTAAATGAAGCACTTCGTGGATGAGCATCCATTAGTCAAACGTTCACCGAATCAGGTCTAGGGCCCTGTTTTTCAGTCATGTCATAAGTACGATGCTGCATCGTGCTGCGTAAAGTATGCGTAAATTGAAGAATGGTGTCGGCCATTCGACAGCATTATCAGCCCTCACCTGTCATGCGGTATTGACTTTGTTAGCTGTTTTTTTTTTTTTTAATGTCGATATAGTATCGCTAATAAATTATTGTTAATTTAGTTGGTCATATCGTTGTCTATTTTCTTATTTATTTAATGTGATTTATTGACAACGATAAGTTTTTAAATTCGGATAGAATTTTGATTTACGAATTTAAAAATATGGCCACTTTTGACGAACATTTTATGTGTATGAAATTTTAGTCAATGAGCAAGTAGAAGTTTATACACATCTCCTCGGTTCTTACAGTAAATGGATGCCTTCGCTTTAAGCGATGATCTGTTTATATAAAAAAGTAAAATATCGACTCACAAAGACTCTTGTGCGGGAACTTCTCATTGAAATTTTTCCTTTCATAAAAAATATCTCAAGGTTTTTTGACCTGAGCATCACTACTAAGGTAGGTACTACGTATCAAGGTCTAAACGATGTATTAGGTACCTATATAAAAATCTTTAGACAACTTCGTAATTATGTTTGCTAGGTTATTATGCAGAAGGCAGGGCTCAAGTTATTGTAATAACTCGGTGATAACAGTAACTTACATACTTACTTTCATTATACACTTATTTCTATTTCAATCAATTCCAACAAATTCAAAGACTGATAAGACAACGAATCACAGCAACAAATTCATTTCTAAATTGCAAAATAAGTACACACACACTTGACATGACACTTCCAATGATAGTCATGTTCCAACGAAAAAAGTCTGCGTGTGTACGTCATAAAAAATATTTGTATACAATTTTGTAATGGTACAAATCGAAAATCGTATTCGTATGAAATAATTAGCATCAAATTATATACGAGTAATCTACGATAACAACTTCAAATTAAATTATTGATTTCGGTAAAATAAAACATAACATAGCTACTGAATGGTAATGTAAGTAGGGTTAGTTAACATTTGTCAGCCGTTCGATATTTTATCATTTGTTTATCATTTTAATTCAAAAACACGTTTTTGACGCACCAGAAGATAAAGCATTCGACTTTGATTCGGTGATATGGTTATTACACTATAATGTTACGAGTAATTCAAAAGCAGGGGTCCTGCTTTCATATCAACACTAGTGTACAAACCGACAATGCTATCTAACGATGATCAGCCACGTAGCTTTCTCAGATAAAATCGTGTTTATAAAGGTGAAATTCTCTACTAGCTATTCACATTTAGCAACGATTCGTTTGGAATTATTGGTATAAATCGTTGGTGATGCGAGATCTATGTGTGATAGTAAAACGCACGACAAAATCCTTACGCTTATACTTCGCTAACATTATAACACAAAAAAATAAAACCATTAATTTTTACACCGTCTGTATATTTAAAGCGTTTTGACGATTCCGTGACAACTTGGTTTTTTTTCTTTTTACATTTTACATTATCACTTCAGATAGTATGTCAGCTGGTATGTCACTTGGATTCCAAGCGAAAGTTTCATATCTTGGAACTCTCGCTTTTGACGATTAGATCCCGGTAGTCAATACGTGAAGTTTTTATGCTTACTTAAGGTCGGTCGTTCTTTGGAAAGATGTAATACGCTTTGTTCTGTCACGATTTATTATAATATGCGCTAAGAATACCTATTCTGGCCCACACTAGAGGAGACAACTATAAGCGCCGAGTGCGGGCGCTTATACGGAAGCTGCGGGATGAGTCTAGCGAGTTAGTCAGGAGACACGTATTTTCGCATCGGCTCGTAATCCGCGCACGCTTTATTATTAAAGCGATTAGGAAGGAAGCGAGGCGAAGGGAGAATTATGACTTCCCGCGCACAGCTAAGCTTTATGGTGCGCTCTCCGCCCGCCCCGCTTCGCCGGAACTGGGAAAAATAACTCGCAACTGTCGGCGAGTCTCGCGCGAGATAATGGCTCGCCTCCCAAGACAAATATCCTAGACTAAGACTTGCCGCCTAACGGTGACGACATAGAGTAAATTAATTTGACAGCAGCGTTTCGTTTTAATAGAGTCATACATAAATGTCAATTCACAGTATCGAAGTGACACTACGCAATTTCGCGGGGTTGAAAACTGGCGCGCGGGGATTTCACAAGTGTACAAACTGTAGTACTCTTACACGGAGCTACTGAAACTCTGACCATAACTTGTCATCTTGCACTAACTATATAGCTAGAGTATGAGTGATAAGATGGTAAACGCAGAAGAGGGCTTCAATTCGTACTTTTAGGGGTGACGATGATACGCGGCCACCGCGACGCGTAATAGGTTACTCAACTGACACTGTAGAAACAACTAAGAGCTTTACAACAAAAAAATTTAAAAACCCGACTGCGTAAAAAATAACTAAAAATTGAAAAATTAATACTATAATCTACAGATTTTGTTTAAGCAATGTAGAATGCTCCGTACAAACACCTTTTTTTCTGATACACATTTAAGCAAATAATAAAATATACCGCAACATGAATTTAACTTGAATCAATTCAAGTTAAATTAAATTAACAAACAAGCGATTTCGCTGGCAACAATTTTACAAAAACGCTGAAACACTTCATCTTTAATTTCCAACCAAAAGGATAAAAATTCGTAACCAATTTTAAGTATTTTTCACCCCCTCATGGGTGAACTTAGGGATTGCAATCTGGCCTCATTTTCAATCCGGCCGAGTCCGACCGGATTTCTATCAATCCGGACGAACGAATCCGGCCGGCTTGATCTAACCAGGAAAACTTAACTTTCCTTTTTCCTTTCAAGATGGACCGATAATGAAGTGTCAAAAAACGATACGTACGTAATCAATTTTATTATGACTAATTTTAAAAACAGAAAACAATTTATTTCTCAGTGTAAAAACAAATAAAATCACAAATTAAAAATTTAAATGTCAAATTTCTCATTTTTGTTAAGTATGGAGTTTATCTATTTCAAAAACTAAACTATGTTGGATTTTTAAATATCTGTATATTATTATTGTGAACCACATAATGTAAATATTGTACATCAAATATTGAAAACGCCGATTCACAATGAAATTAGTAAGTTCTGTGGTGACTAAAGCAAATAAACAGTTGTGTGTGTAGTGGTACGAAACTCTATGCGCGGGTCCAACTCACACTTGGCCTGTTCACACAACACGTCATATAATACAGGATATAAATACAAATTTTGTGATACGTAAATTACTGCAATAGGTGCACTCGGCAGGTGCAAATAACATATTTAACCACGCGCTTCTTTTGTACTGAATATAGTTCAAAAACTAGTGGACGGATTGTTAAACACTTTTTTATTTTAATAATAAGATAAGATAATATTATCAGAATTTATTTAAATAAAAAAATATTTAACCATATCATAGGAAATTCTGTTATTTTCATTAGAGCGAAAAATACATTTGTAAATTTAATAATTTTTTTAATATTCGACTATCATCTTCAATTTCTTCAACGATATTAATTTTTTTGGATTAAAGGTGTCAATACGAATTGATTCACAACCTAATCACTAAAATCGGTGGAGCCGTTTTGAACCAGTGAATTTTTAAATTTGTGCAGTCGCCATTTTGGAAACGGTCTGCCATCTTGAATTTCAGTAGACGAAATTCTCATTTCTTCGGCGAAATCATCCATATTGGTGCCTAGTATCAATGGGAAAAGTGACTTGCTTTCTGCATAAAATGAAGTTTAATTTTGCTAATCCATATAACTACTTAAAGTATCTTCTCATGCAGCAGCGCGGTTATTTTGGCAAAAGATGTAAATAACGGACAAATCGGATCCGGTTCTCCGAATTGCAATCTCTAGATAAAATGTCTATAATTTCTGAAACAGGTTTTCTTCAATTCCCAACTAACAGGCTAAATATCAATTTCATAGTATTAACTTTTAAGAAAGACTAAATTCCCTTCCTCAAAACTTTCATACTATTTTACGTTTGAGAATTTAAACCCTGCCTTCAGGAACAAATACTCAAAAATCTTGAAACACGACAGACGTGTGAAACATATGGCGACATACGACATGTATTATTATTATTATATATTATCCTGACCCAAAAGTCGAACCCCAAATTTTCATAAATTTTACGATACTTTATTACTGACAGAAGTTCCATACGAACCATCATCCCCTATGTTGTACCCTTAAAGGTAAAGTTTCCATAAATCCTGAAACATGTATTAAGATTTTGACCATAACGGCAAATAACGAATTTTACTTTTTAACTTTAAGAATAACAAAATTCCCTTAAAAACGTTCATCCTCCTATTTCACTCGAGATGTTTCGAGAGGTCTCGAACAAAATGGTCACATGTCTTTAATTATCTAAATGTAGTCTGACCGGTAGCACTTTTATTTTTGAAAAAGCTTTTACATAACCGCAAAAAACTCCACACCAGGCACTCTTACACCTGACTGACTGCAGACTATCACTTATCAAATATTCAGCTTTTAGAATGTCGCGGGCTCTCGCACTGAAAGGAAATCGTCGTCCTTCGGGAGGTGCCCTTAGGGAGAGCATTTTGGAAACGTTGATGCGGTTCACTGAGATACCTTAATGGGTTAATGAAAGAAGGCATAAAGAAACAATTGCGTGCCCAGTCCGGCGCCGGCGGCGGCCAGGGCGCATAATGGATGTGGCCACTTCATCTGTTTAATCACTCCGGAGGAGAGTAAATCGAGCTCTTTTATCTGTTTACTGAGGCACTCACGCCGGCCGAGGACTTTCGTAAATATTCAACACAAGGCCAAGAGGCCCTGGAGCTTAACGAATAACGATTTCTTTAATAATCACGTGAAATAATAATAATACATAGGACATCCCACACAGCGCCATCTAGTCCCAAAATAAGCGACGCTTGTATTATGAGTGCCAGACAACTGAAATACATACTTAAATATTCTTTATAATATAATACGAGTATAATAATATTACATAGGACATCTCACACAGCGCCATCTACTCTCAAAGTAAGCAAGTATTATGCTTGTGTAACGGGTTACGTACTAGAGAACTGATATACATACTTAAATATTCTTTTTTTTAATAATATAGGTATACATATACAGATATTTTACATCCAAACACGGTACAAATAGACATGTTCACGCACACAAATATTTTTTCCGGGCGGGAATCGAACCCACGACCCTTAGCTTCGCTGTTATGGCAGTTACGGTACCTAACCAACTCGGCCGATCGGTCAGTCAAAATAATGACTGCCTATGAAACGGCCCGCTGCCCGAGCGCTGGTCCTATGCTGGCGTGTAATTTTGTTTGTTGTTATGATCCAGTAGTCGGGAATTGAATGCGTAAAAACGAAGCTGAAATATTTTCTTTACATCGTCAGTACGTGCAATGAGTTTATCATAGAGCAGAGTTGTCAAAAGCTAGAGAAAGATGAAATGTACACTGACTCAGTTCGGCTGCCCTTTCGAATCTAAGTGGGCCTGCCCGTAGACAGTAAAAATCTTTTTTATTGATTTTCTTATAAGTATAACTCACCTACCGGCTACCGGTTAAAGTAATCAGTTATGTTATGTCTTTTTAATTATTTAATATATAATTATTAAATATTTACATGATTTTAAAGCAAAATGTAATAATAATAATACTTGGGACATCCCACACCGCGCCATCTAGTCCCAAAGTAATCAAGTATTAGGCTTGTATTATGGGGTACTAGACAACTGCTATACATTCTTAAATATCCTTTTTTGTAATATATACATTATTTATTATTTCATTGTTTATAAATTACATAAAACTGAGAGGTGATCTTGGTAATCATTTTTGACTACTTGGCG
Organism: Luffia ferchaultella; assembly: GCA_949709985.1. NCBI lineage: Eukaryota > Metazoa > Arthropoda > Insecta > Lepidoptera > Psychidae > Luffia > Luffia ferchaultella. Next base: position 24,294,526 of record OX453247.1, read on the forward strand.
CAAACTTGGCCAATATTTAGATGAGGGCTAATATTTTAACATTTTGATACTTACAGGTTCTTTATGGTGAGATGTATGGTATAAAACCTTCCGATGGAGCGGAAGTATACGAACGAGCCATTTAGATAAGAGAACAGGGTGAAGCGGCCGTTTGCCACTAGATGATCCTATGCTACGTTGTCGCCGAAAATTAAACGGATCCGTTAAACGATTCGGAGGTCAGGCCGCACGTCTAGAGCGAAACTGTGTCGTAAAAACGGTGGGGCTGTGAGCCTCGGTTCGAGCGACAAATCTAATCTGATTGAAAAAATTTGCGAAGAAAGCGCAATCGAAGTTTGGGAAGCGCCGTAACTCGCACCCTTCCTGAGTGCCGCCGCGCTCCACCCGGACTTTGCCGGCTTATAAATCAAAACTGCTTTTGAAGGCTCGATTGTGAAACAGCATCGGCGATCGCCTTGTTCTGCACAATTCCTACATATTTTGTTCGAGTTTATGAAACGAGGACGGTTATTGTATGACGGTTGTCATACAATAATTGGAGACCTCAGGATAAAGGTTGAAATATTATTTATTAGTTTTCGAATCAGATAGTCTTCTGAAAATTGTCCAAGTTCCATGTTTGGCTGCGACAAATGTTATTTTTTGTATTTTGAGTACCATTTCAGAATATGACCCGGGGGCCATGATCTATCTCGCCATCTAAAGGTGAGCCCATATAATGGCCCCATGTTTGAGTGGTATATTGAAACCACGTTGATTTAATAAGCTGCTTATATTTCAGACTAATTTGTTCGAAATGTTATGTTTCGACTCAATTGACCAAAAAACCAAACATAGGTATATAAACAGTGTCTAAACTTCTACCACCTCAAAATATAGCGTATTAGAAATTGTCACAATTTCACCCAGTTTTCCGAATCCAATATGTAACGTATATTGAATTGATACAAAATTACAAAGATTAATATAATAACGATTTTCAGTTACACGAAACGGTTAACGTGTTAAAAACCGTAGGTGATCCGTGGAGGTCTATGGCGCTCGTGTCTTTGCAATCTTGTACCTCTAAGAGTCACGGCGGAGGATGGAGAACGACACAATCTAATAACGCGGTGGCAAAATATGGCTTAAATATTTAAATTGCCGGTCGCGACCGCACGGCCCTTAGCCCCGTACCCACTCCCGCCCGGCTGTCGAAAATAACTGGAATTTTATTCATAGCGTTTCTCCGCCTTTTTCAGAAGCAATTTTCATTGTTACCATAAATTAGTACTCCATTACGAGGAGCCACCGGACCCCGCGATATCAACCCCAACTCCACCATTCGCTAAATTTGTTTGTACTTCGATGTCCGTGTGTCTTGAAAGTCGTCTTCGAATTGTATTATTTCAGCTTTAACGTAAATCATATCGTTTCTATGACGCAACGTATCGTATACTTATTATTTTCAATGGTGATTGTCTAAATAAAACACTATTGTAGGTACTTTGCTAGTACCTATAGATGAACAGAGTGGCATACAAAACATTTATGTTTTCTGGAAGAAAAAAAAAACTTATCTAATATTTTGTTCAAAATGCAAACGCATTACATTACAACCCTAAGTGATTACTATAAGAGAAGAGCGTGGAATGTCGAAATGGAGAGGAAGAATTGAAAGTGACAGACAAACAAAGAAAAATGAAAGGGACAACATAATCTGAAAGAGAATATTAATTTAAGCAGACCGAATGCGAAGGACATTTATAAAGTTAACCATTGCTAGATGACCATAGTGCAATGTTAAAGTTTTTTAAAATGTTTTTGATGTTTACACTGAATTTTGTTAGTCTTAATAACGTAACTATATATAAAGCGAGGTCTAGTACACCGGTTTTTTTTTTGGAGGTTTCGAAATGTTATTTTGTACATTATCACCATTCTGATTTGGTCCCGCATTACATTTGAACTAACGACCTGACATACTGGCTACGCCGCATCCCTGATTCTTGTTTCCTCACTACCCGCTTTTCCCTTTAGATTCTATTCCGCTGTTGCTTTTCCTAGGTGAAGCACTGAAAACATAAAACGCTGAACGCATAATCGCTTATCGCCTAAAACTCGTATAAAAACCCTAATATTATTATGTAACAAACGCTATAACATATAAACTGTGGAGTGTGCCCGATACGTGTTGGTACCGCGCCGCCGCCTGACTGGAGGAGCTCCTGGCTGACAGCGAAGACTTATATGTGTGTTGCCGCGTCAAGGTCAGTCCCTTTAGTCTTTCCTCTCCTTTCGCTATCGCCCCTCGCTATACCTATAAATACAGTCCACTAAAACGCTCACGCTTCAGGAGTGAGCCCCGACAAAGTTCAAAGAAGAACTCGTGGGCGCCTTCACATACTTAAAAAAATATTTTTATAAACTATAGTTTACTAGCTTTTCTAATAAAAATAATAAGATATGACAAACATGTAACTTTTAAACTTAAAAAACTGCTCTTCATTTTTAATTTTTGTCCCATTTCTCGAAAACTAGGTCGTCACACTTATGTTGTTTTATTTCATTTTTCAATTTAGATATCATAGCTACAATTTGTGAAATAGTCCAAGACTTTATGTAAAGTCTATCCGTTATATTAGACCTCAGACGCCGGCGTCGGTATCATTTGTGGCAGCAGCCCAGTGCCGGCGGCTTTCTTTGTGAACTTTTTTCGGTATGCGGTGTCCACGTGTCAAAGGGTGTGGGTTAACATAATGGACCAACTATATTCGAAATTACTTACTAAAAAAGGCAACAAAAAAAACTTCTTTGTTAGCTCCTCAAACGCTCTCATGGTTTGGGCAGATACGCAAAGGAAAGGGGCGAAAAAAAAAGGTGTACTAGACCTCGTTGTTTAATTGTTTTTATCGATAATATTAATTATAGTTTCCAGCCTTAACGTTTGACGATACACGAACAAAAGACATTGTATACACGTATACATATACATATATATATATAAAATTGAAATACCACTTAATCATAATCAACTTTGAGTCGAAACAAGAGTCTAAAGAAGTAAAATGGGAGGGGTAAGTTTGTATGAAAATCCGTTATTTTTGAAGTTATAATTTTTATAAGTTATAAGTTCTGAAGATATTTTAAATGCATGACTCCATAGTAAGCTTAGATAGCGTAATGATTAAATGCAGCATCTCATACTTAGAAACGATCGAAAGCGTGAGCAAAATAACAGATTCAATGAGTGAGCTAACGTTGTTGTTTCAAACATTTTGTTAAATTACGTCCTTAGCAAAAATTTCGAAACGGTGGCTTATATTTGGTCAGCGGCGTATATTTTTACTCACATTTTTGTTGTCACAACGAGGTTTCTTTATGTACATGCATGCCAGTGACCTAGTTTTTCAGTTTATTTTGATATATGATGAAGAAGTCCGTTCATATGCTACAGTATTGAATTGACGGTTTGTTTACTACAGATATTCTTACAGTTATGATGTCCATCGATCGGAAATGCTAAAGGGCCGCTACGCAATACCCCGACTTTCCAAGATATTGGGAGACTTTCTAGAAAATGGTGAAACTCTAGGGACCGCTTTTTCAATATTTTTTTACTTGAAGTTTCTTCATCGTGAATATTTTACAATTTTTAATAATATTTTTAAGTTATTGCTTTTTAAAGATCAGTACCTAAGCATGTCTGTGTCCAATGATATAAGCTGACGATAATAAAATAAGAAATTTGAAAAAAACAAAAAACTGCTTTCGTGGTATCGTTTGACGCCTTGTAATCATAACTGCAAACTAGTAACGTATAAGAATCACTTCGAAGCAGGTTCTTGGATTAGTTTACGATGAAAGCAGCCAAGGGCGCTGCAGTAGATATGTTTATTGAAAACGACTATTTCATTGTCACCGTTATCAGGCCATATCAATGCAAATTTTATAAAAAAATGTTTAAGTAAGTATAACAGTCGTTTACTACCCATAATACAGGCTATGCCTAGTTTGGGACTAGACGACCAAACGACAAGATGTCGCAGGTATTATTATTACAAATATACATCATCGGTCGGTTCTCATCATAGTTATGTACAGGTGAAATTTAATTTAAACTAGAAAAGGGTACAATCGAAGCTACTAGAACTATGGGATTATGTGGCGAGTCGCCGCATATTTTCAAAAAGTTGTGTACCACGTGAAGCTATGATGACGTAGTATTCATATGATAATGCTATTATTATATCAGTGCATCAGGCCTGTTAATCTTTAGAAAGAAATGAATTAAAATGTAAATTTAATATTCAAGAAACCCTCGACAGCAAATCTAAAAAATATATATTAAGAGTTAAAAAAAGTGAAATAAAAATAAATGTATTTCGCTTTGTAATCGGCTCAAAGAAACATTTAAGATGTTAATTCTCAGTGGTGCGTGAGTAGCCTAACATTGAGAAAATTCAGTTATCATCGTAGCTCTCGTTAAGGCTGCGCCTTTTTGTAGGAGCACCGAGGAGCACTCTTTTCTTGTTGAGTTTTTATGGAAGGTAGCAGTTTTTACAATAAAAAGAAAATACATACATGATTTTAAAAGCTTAAAGCATCCATTCATAGACTTCAAAACATAATTACATAAAATTTTTTCGATAAAAAAAAATCGCAAAGTAAGCGCTCAAAAATAACAAAAATTTCATCTGGCTAAGTTCTTATCCATCTTAGTGCTGTGAAACTTTACACTATTATTTTCTGTATTTTTCTTCATCCATTCATAGAAGCGTTTAGGCTGTATTGTTTGTACTATGTCTATAATAATTTTTTTAAATATTTTTGAGGTCGTGGCGCTTACGTTTAATTCAGTCTGTGCGAGTTCGCTATAGTTCTCATCTGCTTACACCACCACGGGCAGCGTATTCACCTGCCCCGCTCAAGCGGCCCGTGCCTCAGTCAGTCGTCGGCCTCTCAAAGTGAGAACGTGTACACGTACTACTTGTTTTGGAGAGCAGACAAATTACCATCGAATAATTTCATTATTTTTTTCAAGCGTTGGTTTTCGTTTATTGCTGTGATTGTGTTATAGGGGTATATTGTGCTTCGGAAATATGGGGAATAAACAAAAACTATTCAGAAAATTTAAAATTAAGATGAATCGAAATAGACAAAAACAGTTGATGAACGTAATAAGGTAAGCTAATAAAATTTCTAAGTGTATTTTTATAAATTTTATTCAATGTTTTTTTCAAGTTTGTGATTTCAATAGTATTGCTAATTTCGTCTTGCTGGAATTAGTACCCATAGCGCGTAACACAAATTCAAGAAACCGTTCTGAAGTTGGCCGGTTCGATCCCTCGCATGCTTTTTTTTTATTGATATATAATATGAAGTTTGATGTCTGTTGAAGTATGTGAATAAAGAAGGCCAGCAAAACGAGATAAATCATGTAAGTGAGGTACGCAGGTTCGATTCCTAGCGTTTTATTTAGTTTTATTTTTATTGTATTTTTAGTGAACTATATACCTACCAAACTATAAATAAACTAAAATCAGAGAAACGAGATAAATCGTATAATGTAGGGTTCACAGATTCGTATTTCGCTTTGTTTTTTATATTACTTTTGGAAAATACCTAATATTTATAAATAAAGTATTTTAGCCAATGAAACGAGATACCTAGCTACAAATTACTTATAAACAAGCAATAGGTAGTACCTATAGGGGCTACCACAAAACAAACGATCGCACGTCGCTAAGTAAACGTCTTACCAAGTACCTAACTACCTACCATTTTCAGATCTAGAAAAGTATCTACAGGTGAAGCGGATCTGTGTATCACGATGATCACTGACACGAACTTACATCAAGAGAATAATAATATCATGAATATTGTCGATAGGTGAGTAATAGACATAGGTAGCTACCTAATTAGTTATAAGGCAAAGCACACACAAATCATTCAAACGGTGTCTTCCTAATCGAGTGTTTGTAGTACTAGGTAGGTACCTACTGGGTAGATATCATGCGATGTGGCGTGCGTTCGTAACTTTGTTTTTAGACTTACAACAGAGCGACGCTGATGTCTGTCGTGTAGGTAGGTACGTCGGCGTCGTCGTAGAGAACTGCATATGAAACGCGCTGCTAATCGCCAGCGGAGCTCTGTCGGAGGCCTTACGGTTAGCTAGGTACAGTATAAGTAGGTAATTGAGATAAATCTTCACAATTTCAATAGCCAGGTTTCAAAAAAAAAAACCGGAAAACAGGAAATGCGCATTCGTTGCAAATTTGTTTTAATTAATTATTTTTTTAATTACTATTTCATTCTCTGGTAATATAAAATTTCTAAAAAAAAATAATAATAATCATTCAATTGTTATTAAGAAAATCATATAATAGGAACCACATCACACATTCACACAGGAATCATCACAAGAATTATATCAGAATATATTGCGATTGGCCGAGTGGTTAGAGACCCTAACTGCGGAGCCAACGGTCGCGGGGTCGATTCCCGCCCGAGACAAACATTTGTGTGCATTAACATATCTATTTGTTCCGTGTTTGGGTGTAGGAAGTGTTTATTTATGTATATATTATACTAGCGACCGCCCGCAGCTTCGCTTGCGTAGACTACGCATTCCTGTTTTAGGTACTATTAACTTTCGAAATGGTTTATACATACTTTTTGCTCAAACTAATATTGGGTACACCCATTCAAACTTTCATTCTTCATTCTCCCCACTCCTTTAGGAAAACCGATACTCCCATACTTTTCACCTCCCGTTTCAAAATGTGGTAATCCAAAAACCCTGAAAGACATCATTATTTATTTATGTCAAAATTTTTATGTTTCTAACTTTAAAGAACAAAGACTCTTACAAAGCCCTTCCGTCCCTCCGTCCTTAAATTTGAAATTTCCAAATATTCCTTTCATAAAAAATTGATACGTTATAAAATAAACCACTGTTCCAAATTTCGGCTTCTTAGACTTAGTAGTTTCGGCTTTATCTACGTCGATAGATCAGTGAAGACAAACGACAGACAGACACAAAAAGTAGCTGATGTCACTCTTGACAACCTTCTTTCACGTCTGCAAAGTTTCATTAAAATCTGTTGAGCCGTTTTGAAGATTAGCTTGAATAGACACATAGACGTACATACAAACAGACGGACAAAAAGTAGCGTATGTCACTTTTGATCACCTCCTTTTCATACCCGTGAAATTTCATTAAAGTCGGTTTAACCGTTTTGGAGATTAGCTCGAATAGACAGATGGACGTACATACAGACATACAAAAAGTAGTGTATATCACTTTTGACTACTTCCTTTTCATATCTGTGAAGTTTCATCAAAATCAGTTTAGCCGTTTTGGAGATTTGCTCAAATGGACAGACAGACAGATAGTATTATTTTATACATATAGCCTATAGCCTTCCTCAATAAATAGACTATCCAACACAAAAATAATTTTTCAATTCGAACCAGTAGTTCCTGAGATTAGCGCGTTCAAACAAACAAACAAACAAACAAACAAACAAACAAACAAACAAACAAACAAACAAACTCTTCAGCTTTACAATATTATATATTAGTATTATATAAAAAGAATATTTAAGTATGTATACCAGCTGTCTAGTACCCCATAATACAAGCATAATACTTGCTTACTTTGGGACTAGATGACGATTTGTGGGATGTCCCAGATATTATTATTATTATATCACTGAACGTTAGGGGTATGCTCCAGCAGTCGCGACATAAATTAATTTACTAGGTGTTCTAACAGATATATAAGACAAAAGTTCAAAATATGTGTGAGGTATCTTTTCTCTTCTCTTCTAATCAAGGTATAAAGTTTATTTTAATCAAACGTGGTTATTTGATATCTCGTGTGTTTCGAACGTCGCGTCGTTAAAATATCCGCGCACCATTTCTTTATTAATGTTTCCGGAACAAAGGAAGGGAGTTGCGTAAATTGCGCAATTAAGAGAAATCAGCTAATGGACGAAGAACGAAATTGAAGTGAATAACGGAGTCAGAGTGTAAGAAACGCGTTACGGGTTTGCCACCAGGCGCGACTCGTGCGTACTCCGTAGCAGCCGGAAATTGAAACCCGCAAAGAGTTTATTACTCGACAGCTACCTGCAAACTTACTTTTATGTAATGATAGAATAAACTTTTTTACTCTCAATTATATAGCCCTGGTCTCCAACTAACATTTTCTGAAGTACAACGACCCCACAAAAAAAATCTTATTATTGAAACTGTACTGACAATTGAGAAGACATTTAAATAGAAATCAATTCATAGAAGTCCACAATTAATGAGTCGATTGTTCACAACAAAGTTCTCACAGTTTTTTACGTTGGGTTTCGGAAAAATTCAGATTACACAAAACCTGCCAAATCGCTCAATCGAAAATTTCTTAATTTAAAGCCATTGTAATAAAAACGCTTTAGAAACTCTAGTCTCGATGCTTTGAAAAATAATTGCAAAAAAAATTGATTGAGATACTTTCTAATGCCATTATTTATAATTTTCGTGAGATGAATTAAATTAAAAATGAAGAAGTTTATTTTTAAAAGAACAAAGTGACTATATTCCAGTTTAATGAATCATCATTGTCTCGAATGTACGACAGTTTACGTTTTTCTGTCTAAAGAATATGAAAGAAAATGAAACTAGATTTTACATCTTTCACAGAAAAAACCTAGATCAAAACAATATCTTATATACAATTTGTTGGAAAAAAAAAATTTTGAAAATAATCAACTCAACGAAAAAGTTTCTCTTGAACAGTTTAATTAAAATGTACATAGACCAATTTTTTTGTTCTCCATGGAAGTAATTGAAAACTATTTATAATAATTGTTACAAAACGTAAACACTAATGTGGTACATTTGGCTCGGCAATCGGTCCCTCTCACTTCACTTCCTAAGGAATCGCAGATTTCGTCAGGAACTATTACAAAAATAACTAACAAGATTTATTTTAGATTTAGATTAGTTTTATTTTATTATTATTTTTGTGTATTATTTCTTCAACACATTAATTTTACACTTAAATTGTAAATATGTATCTATACAAGATGTTAAACGCAATAGACGTAATGGTATAACTTCGTCAACGTTTTCATTGTAATTATGTCAAAAACTAATGAATTTTCATCCGCAAATAACACAATTTTCGACTGATTTAAAACCATAAAAGGCAGGTCATTCAAATATATATAAAACTAAAAATATTGACCCTTGGGGCATATCGACTTAAACTTGAGATTTCTGCGACTTTACACTGTTTATTTGAACTTCTTGGATTCTATTTAGCAAGTACGATTCGAACTAACTAAATGAATAATGATTTTTGATCCTTAAAGGCGTCTGGAACCGCTAATTATTAGGTATTTTAAGTTTACTTAGCGCTCCCAGACGCGACGCCTTTAAGGATCAAAAATCATTAGACAATGAACAAACTTGTATTATTTCACACTTTTTAAAGGTTAGTTTTTTTGTGTCGATTTTTTTTTTAATTAAAATTTAATTTTTATTTCAAAATTTTTAAACTTAGTTATTTAGTTAAACAAATTCATACATGATCAGACTAAAAAATAATTTTCAAGTTTTTAGTTTTATATGCAATTCGCCATTATGTGGTGGCGGTTATCTTGGATTTGAAATTTGTCATAGTGTATAGTATTTTGTTAGTCAATTCCTTTCATTTGATATCCATATTGATGGAGTAGTGAAAAAATGTGATATCCGCCATTTTGTGGCGGCGGCCATCTTGGACTGATTTTCATCAGACATATCAGCTAAGAACACTCTTGACTGATTCGCCTTTTATATAAAAAAATCCGCATCCAAATCGGTTCATCCGTTTGGGAGCTACGATGTCACGGACAGATACACAGATACACACACAGGTCAAACTTATAACACCCCTTTTTTGGACGTTATATATATTTAAATTAAACAAACAAGGAAGGTTTTCTTGCTGGTCCTTCCTTTCTAGTTTTTTAAATCGGTATTATATTTGTTACATTAACTTCGACTTTCAATACGTGCGTGTAAACATACGTGTATATAGAACATTTTTTTACGTCCACATTACGTCACTAATAATAATAATGCCACATACCAAGCAATAATAATAACCGATGCGTGTTTAATATAAAATCGAAATAATATAAAAACGTATTTTTTTCGTCTTGAAATGAAACATGCTGTCGCCTAGTGCCTCGTGTGATTAGATAGGTATACTTTTATATTGATCTAGGTTCTCTTGTGATGGACCGTTTTGTAAACGCCATTATGTTCAGTGGCTTGGCACCATATTTGAAGTAACAGTACCTGAAACAATCAAATATTTACTTAGTTACTAGAACAAAGCACCAACTATGTTTGGGATGATATCGGACGTAACCTAGGTCACTTGATGCATTCTGTCATAGATTAAGTAATGAAGTAGAACAGCATGTCTTTTTACTTGTCGTCGTTCTCGTTGTCTTTTTTTTCGCTCCAGGATCCATATCCCATAGATTGCAAAATAGGGCTATTCGAGCCATATATTTATTCACAAATAGAGATTCGATCAGAGAGTTTAAAAAAAAATTTATGTTATGTCTGTTGCTGATCAATATATCTGTGAAAACCTAATGTATATTATATTTATAAAAATATTAAAAGATTTTTTAAGCAGGGTGACAAACACAATACGGGAGTTCACCTTTTTTAAATTATTTTATATGAAAGAATTTTTTAAATATATTATAATTGTGAAACAATTTTTTTAAATAAATCATTATTAACAAAGTTATGAATGTTTAAATGTCCTGTTAGACAGAGAGGGCAGTACCACACGCCGTACCTATGTATGACGTCAGGCCATTTAAAATAATTCTGAATTTCATTTTGCAAGAAAGAGAAAGAAATAAAATTTAAATAGCTTATAATTTCCATATTCTTTAATCAAATCAAATTTTGTTTATAAATTACGTTATCGTATAAAGTCTATTTTCATATTTTTTAACAAATATAATACATATAATATTACTCAAATACCTTATTATAACACGAGATATGGGAACGACTTAGTTGTTGCTTGTTTCTCAGAAAATCAATAATCCTTCATGAGTCACCTATCCGTTTCTACAATAAACTTCCGGAGGGTGTGTTGACCCTGATAGAAAAAAAATTTAAGAATTGTAGAAAACAAGGGTTTTGTAGAAAGCCTTACTAAAAAATTTGCGATTATGTAGAAGATAATGAAACGTCGTCGACACGTCCCTCTGACTCGACTGCTCAATCAATTTGTCGAGTTTATACATATGTATATGTATAAACAATCAAATCGTCGTGATAGCCCAAAGCGCAACGGACCAGTCTCAAATAGGGCCATGGTTTGAATCCGGGCGTGTACCAATGAGTTTTTTAAGTACATTAACTATCACTGACTCCGTGCCTCGGAGAGCACGTTAAGCAGTCGGTCCCGGACGCTGTCAATAGATGGCGATCGTTACAATCCCCAACCCGCAGTGGAGTAGCGTGGTGGATTTAAGCTCCAAACCCCCTCCTCACCCTGGGGGAGGCCTAAGCCCCTGCAGTGGGGTAAAATGGGCTGATGATGATACATATGTATATGTAAATGAATCGTTTGTAATTGTATTTATAGGTTCACTGTATATAAGATAAGTCTATTATAGATATTATTCATATTTATAAGTTAAATGTGTTGATTGTGAAGTACTTTTTATATTATATGCAATGAAGTTATTTGAAATATCTTTATTTGCCATTATGATTTTACACAAAAACTTAAATTACTGACCCGCACTCTAGGTGTCGCCTGTCCTGTGAGGGTAATATGAATACCGACATGTACCCAAAACGTAATACCTAAAGCATAATTCAATATACTACACAAGTTAGTGACTGTGTCTTTTGAAAACACGATAATTTTAATTTTTAAATTAAAGAGTAAATAAACTGTGAGCTCTTTGGAGAATCAAGTAAGAAATTCATACTTCCCGTGCTCTTCAACTAGCTCCGTTACTACGTGAGGAAAGGATAAACAAAAACACTTTCGCGCTTATAAGATTAGTTAGGATGATGAAAGCTCCTTATATTGGTGCCTGTATGTTTGTAATGAGCAAGAAATACAATCCCCACGGCGGCGCGGGCGGCGGCCGTACAAATTGTGTACCGTGAAACGACCTCTCTGCTCCGGTCGTTAGCGCCCGCGTTACGGCCCCAGTTCGTTCCACTAATTCTACACGACGTCGTCGACGCCCATGTCGATGCCTATTTGAACACGGTTTCTGGCTCGTTAGTCATAATATATTGTTTTATCAATGATATGTCACATTGTGATAATTCGTTTAATTGTTGTCGTTTATACAAAGATAGGAAGAGGAAGAGACGAGCAGATACCTATATTACGCTTTCATGTGTTTTTTTTAATAATTACAGTTTCTAACACTACAAGTATCAACCAAGGTTTTCGTGAGGTAAGCACCCGAAGGGTTTCAGGAGACGCTTCCTATGACTACTAGGAACAAATAAATTAAACTATATTTTCTGTCTCTCGTTTCGAAATATTTTCTTTACGACTTTTCATGATGACTGTCAGAATGACAAGCGAAGTTACCCTTTTGTACCGCTAGCGGCTAGCGAAACAGTTGACACAGTATTTTTATAGTTGACTCAGTATATTACTGCACTAAATGCAAAAAATCCTTTTTATTATTATTACGCCTAAGAAAATTATTCCAGAGCTATAATAATTTATTTTTGTAATTAAATTAAATATTAAATTGAAAAAAAGTTGTTCACATTTTCTTCTTGTGTTTATATTAGAAATCTTAGAGCAAAGTTCTTCGGGTCGCATCGTGGACCTAGTATAATTTATTTGTTTTCATAGTGATTGTGTAGAATTTCATAAGCACCTATATTTTCATTGAGAGTGACTAAAGTTCCTTATGTTTGTGCTTAGTTGGGTCACAGGTCGTTTGAAAAGTCATGAGGTCTCGTGCACGAAGTGGCGTAACCTCGTTATTTAAATGTAGCCTTCTATTAATTTACTATTAAGTTTGAATCGTCTGCCCTACGAAAAGATCACGATTAGGAGTGAAAACACGGCTCGAGGCGGGGGTGCGACGCAAGAGGGTCCGGCTGGCGCCTCCTAATCCGTGTAAAACCTCTTGAATATCAAATAAGCTCCAGCTCATCTGGGAAATTTCAACGCCGCGAGCTCCTCCTATTAATAAAGTAACAGTTTTTTTATCCCTCAGAGTATCGCTTCGTAGTAAATATGCCGAAAAGTTGGGGAAAGGTAATTTGTGTACGCAAATGTGGCCCGGCGTCGTGGGTTATTATTCACGTTATTCATAAGCCGATTTGCGTGGCCGTCGTGCCGCTCGTAATGACAATTAAAATTTTGAAATAAAATAAATCGCGTAGTACCTAAGCGGCTTACGTCGGCGTCGTCGTCTTTGTACGAGTGGCGCCCCCCCAGTGAACCCCAGGACCCGAAACCTTTTTACCCGAAAGGTGCGGAAATGGAAAATTGCCGATTAGTGGCGGTTAAACCTTTACATTATTGCAATCAATCTATAATATTTTGTATATTAATATGTTCACTACGACGTATTTAAATTTAGCCAAAAGACAAACACTTATAGTGTTCGGGTTGGAGGGCAATCCGTCGTTAGCGACGCCGCCGCCCCATCGCGCACGATACCATTTATAGGAGGACAATTTGTGGCATAGCCCAAGTGTGTTTAATTACTATTCGGCGGTCTGGAGGGGTCGGGAAGGGCAGGTGGTACACACGGGCACTCGGATGGAGTTTAAACAAGACAGATAGGCCGGGGTGCTTTTTAAACAATCCATCGGGACGATGCCATTTTTGAATACGGTGACAGTTTTCATTGCGGAGAGGTCGATAGGTAAGAAAAAGCAGAAAAGTTTGACGATGAAAAGAGAAATTGACGCAACATGAGATACAGCACGTCATTGTTATGTATTCTTAAATACACTAGACAACCAAATATATAAAACACAACTTAAAGACGAAACGTCGATACTTTGTATTTTAGCGTAGTTTCAGCCGTGAAAGATTATTGACCTTTTTCGTCCAAAAATTAAAAAGTGAAGACCATCTTCAAACTGCTATTAAATTTTAATTCATATTAATTTTCCTTTGTCTGGCGAGCTATACACCTCCCCTTGTATTTCTCTTCGTTAGAAGAGATCGATGTAATGTACCTAAGTATCTGTCCTCCACTGTACCTGTATCCATTGCGTCCGTTGCATCGCCCGTTTCGAACTGCGCTATACATCCGATTGGCTAGTAATTAAAATTTTTATTCGTGTGTAATTTATCCCTTTTTTTTAAGGAAAATTGCGGAGCTACGTCTACCAGTTAAGACAAAACTGACATGTTTTTGGCGAACTTCAATCATTCAATCCCGTTTTCGAGAGAGTGGAACACGGCAACACGTAGTTCTAGATTTAGTTTAGGTGGCATAACCATAGGCGCTCTGTCAAATAGTGATTTGAATTTAACTGTTTTAGATAACATCTTAATTTACTATTCATATAAAAATCACCGACATATTAATTATTTCGTTTGAGTCTGCGATAGTCAGTACATAGAGGTGAGGCTCTCGGTTTACAATGCTTTAGCATTGGTGTCCTTTAATACTTAGTTCATATTTGAATATTCTTTATTGTTATAACTTATATGTTACAAAACAAAAATTTCGTTCCCAAAAATGTAAAAATTAAAAAGTTGTTTAATACTAATCTAGTTTTAAAAATAGCAATACGATGAAAAACCTTTCGATTGAATAAGTATCGAGTGAATGACTTGGACAGTATTTATAAAATGCCGACCACAATTCTTAATAGCCAGTAAAATCGGGTAATGCAGTAAATGTTGAGTTTTCCTGACCGAAACTCGGTTGGCCGAGTGGTTAGAGACCCTAACTGCAGAGCCGAGGGTCGCGGGTTCGATTTCCGCCCGAGACAAATATTTGCGTGTAAGAACATGTATGTCTATTTGTTTCGAGTCTGGGTGTAAAAGTATCTATATATGTATATATTATTTTAAAAAAGAATATTACTAAAATAAATATACTTATATGTAGGTATATCAATTGTCTAGGACCAATATTACATAGGACCATAATACAAGCATAATACCTGCTTATTTTTGGACTAAATGGCACTGTGTGGGATGTCCCAAATATTATTATTATTACATGACAGGTGACCCCATTGCCTGATCATTAATAATAATGCTACAATTGGTTAGGCATTTAGTTTAATACCATTTCTAAATTAAGTGGGTTAGTATAGGTTTGTTTATTATTTCAATGCGAGGAGCAAGTCTTTTGATCAATTTTAAACTCGGTCAAGATAGATTAGTGGCTCACCGTTTCGATTTTTGGTAGGTTATATGTCAGATTTCTTTGTTTTTGTATTATTTGATATGAAAAATATTTGTTTAATCAAAGGTGTGTTAATAGAGGTGCTTTAATCACATTCCCTACTACACAAAAAGAAATGCATAAAGCCGGTCGATTTGTATATTTTTCTTATTGGATGTCTAATTTATTACTTGGGCCATAACATATAACATGGTTAGATAAGCGTTTCTAAGGTAGAAAAGTACATGCAAGTAAGATCTAACTGTTCAGTTATAATTGACGGACACAGAGGCGGTTATTATGGCGCGACCATGCGAGGCGTATAGTCCACACACACACACACACATACGTATGCATTTAAAAGGTAACCTATTTTTTGTCGTCACTGTATTGCGTGGTTCTATCATGTGAATAACCAAAGTGAAAACTCTGTAGTCCAGTACTGGTGTACTCCACTTAGCCTGCTCAGTGCATCAGTATTAGCTAAAATCTAAAGTTTAAATCTTCGACAAATACGGTGAATTTGGTAGAAAAACTGCCCCGATCGGTCAGTTCACCTTCATAATTGTTCTTTCAAAATAACTCAAACTCTCATACTGCAAGAGAAACCATTTCAACGGTACATAAGTAACACCTAGAAAACCTCCGTAGGTACTCTCCTCGATTGACCCCTACTCTTCAAAATTTTTTAACACAGTTAAAATAAGTTTTTCTATGGAAAAAAACATTAGAAATCGTTCTTACGAGCTTTGTTGAGTCCTGATCCTCAGAGTTTTGTGGGGAAGACATTCGTGATCATTCTATGAATCGGCAGAAATGCATGGGGAATATGTGTAGTTATTTTCATTTATATATATATATATATATTTTTTTCTTAGTAATCTCTAGTTACATTCTTCCCTATATCAAAGAATAATTTCATATTTGAACTGTAATATAAGGCATTTCTTCTTCGCGTGTCACCTTGCATGACATTTCCGCATTTCATATGTCATAATTTAATTTGTATTTAGGAGCGGTCCACTTGCGTCACTCGTGATCAGAGAAAAGGGTGTTAAGATAGATATTGTTTCAGTTGTGTCCTTTAGCCAAATAGCAAACAATGAACCCTTATAGTTTCGCCATGTCCGTCCATCCGTCTGTCTGTCTGTGGTTTTTCTCGGAAACTATTGGCAATATATAGATGAAATTTGGAAGGTAAGTATAACCTATGAACTGCTACACAATGACGTAGTGAAATTAAGAAAAAAAAATTTTTTTTGGGATAGGTCGCCATACATGTAACTGAAATACGAAAAAAAAAATCCTCGTATATTGACGCGAGAGGTACCAAACGATAGGTCTTAAAAAATGATATTAAGGTTTCAAATATTTTTTTTATTTAAGTAAACAGTTGTTGACATATGCACTCCTAAAGTCCTAATTTTTGTTAGTCAGTCCTGTGTCCCCCCCCCCCTCTAACTAACTAACCAGCTAAATCGTTATTTTTGAATATGTGAAAAAAATTTATGACAGGAGTTTAAATAACGTACTTAAAAGGAAAACCTTTACAGCTAGCTAGACTGTATTATTTAACGAGTAATAGATTAACTTATAAAATGTACTTTAATAAGTAAAAAATTTGTATAAATTTATCTTATATATTTTATTTTTATGATGTTATTGTAATTGATAATTAAAAAAAAAACACATTTACGATGAAAACGACATTGTATTACGAGGTACTATAAATTTATGCTTTCCTTTGCCGAGCTTATTCTCTTCACAATCGATAGTAAAAGTCCAAGGTTCACTGTAATAAAATAAGTAATGAAAATTGTCTCTAGCTATCGGTGCATTAATGTTATTACTTTTTGGATTAGCCAGAGAGGATCGAGCGCCTTCTAAATAACTAACGAAATAAAAATGAAATATATTAATTCAATAATTCTCAAATTACATAATAATAAAAGTTAATGGTTAAGTTCAATTAACGTCGTGCTCGTTTTTTTATATTGTATGGTGGTACGGAACCCTTCTTGTGCGAGTCAGATTGAGTACCGCCGTATTGAATTTATTATGACGTCACATACCCCATGTTATTCGCACTTGACCGGTTTTTTTACTAGATAAGACACAAACGAACACTGGCGAAGGCTCCTTTTTTAACATCGACATGTATGTAGTCCTCGGTCCCTCACAGTGAATTACGAGACACGATCGACAGACAACGTGACGAACGAACGAATGACATCCCACAAATTATTTATTTAGGGCAGTTTGGGATATAAAACTGAATAAGTGGATAGCTCCCTAAGTTGATAATACTAACATATGTTCAGTTACAAAAGAGCACGGTGAAAGTATATTATGTCACATACAGCAGTTATTCAGTGTTGTTTGGCAAAATTACGTTGGGCGGATCCTTCCAGCAGCGAATAAGCTGTGGTGGTTGAACGGATATTAAGCACCCGCTTTTCAAAAAAAAGGACGTGGACTTGATTTCCACTAAATTGATCAGTAAGTGATAGCTATACGGCTTTGCCCTTCAAGGAACAAACGTAATGAGATAACTGGCCGAAGACGATTATTATGTTACATGTTTGTCCTCGATATCGATTTCAACGTTTCTTGTCCGTAGTTCGTCACCAAATCACAGTCTAACTAAATTATGGTAGATGATTTTATAGAAAATAAATGACCGTCAATTGAATTTTAATGAAATCGTTTGAAAGCGACCAAAAGCTGTGGATAATATTATTGAAATAAATTTAAAAAAAGCCTTGTTCCTCTCAGTACACTATTACCATCGTATCTGTCAGTGTCGTATAGTAGTTAATGTAACAAGACAAGCGGAAAGTCAAGAAGACAAAGTGATTGTACATACCTCGTACATACCTATAGCGTTCCAGAACAATCTATAGTTGTAAAGATTGTGAATTTTTATTGTGAAAAATTTTTTATTTCAAAGTATTGTGAAATGAACGTAAGGATATTGTATGCAGTTTTATCCCTAACATAGGGACCTGTGGGACACTAATGTTTAATTTTTTTACAAAATATGTCGACAGCGAAAACAGACAGCCACCATAGTGTGCGTGCGACGTTCGAAAATAAGCGAGCCGCTCAGCGCATGGACTCACTCGGTAAACAAGAGACGTATTAGAGTATGGTTCTGTTCCGCGGAAACGACCGGTTTTTTGAAAGCTTTTATGTAAATTGCCGTGATATATGCCGGGCGGAGATGAAACGGCAAAAACAACACGATAAAGGCAAACTTTGATAACCGCACACGAAAGACAAGCCTAGAGGTTGTTCTTGAAGGCCGAAAGGAGCATGTTACCTAGCGTTTCTTGTTGTACACCTAGTACATCACAATCTAGTAGTGAAACGTTACCATTTGAAAATCAGATGGGATTTCCTTGGTACAAGCGTCGCCGGTGCACTATTCGTGGAGTCGTCTCTGCGATCTTTCACTGAACACACTCGTTTCGGCTAATTTAAATAATTGCCGAAGCGACTTCTAACACAGCGGTGTTGTTGTAATTATCTTCGTTTAGCTAATTACTGTTCGGTGAAATTACAAGAGGCAAGAGGGTTTTCACACACGTAAACAGCAACACAATTTTTAATTACACGAATGAAATATAGAATATACCCTGAGTAGATCTAAATATATTATTCAAGAAACCAACTATTATATTTACGTGAAGTGCTTAGAAACTATACAGCGATCACGAAAGTATGCGAGTGTTATCGATGTTATTTAAGCACGTCAAACTCGCGTCCTGAGTGTTCCACATAATTATAAATAATTATAGACGTTCTTGCTTATTATAGCCAATTGCCGCCAAAATGCCACTTAAATGCATATGCCAATTAACATTTTATTTTTTTAGATTTGCAACAATTACAATTAGATAAGACCTACAATTAGATTTTCGGATTTATGCCCTTACTTGTACTATAAGACCTTGTTTCTTGCCAAATTTCATTATCTAGGTCAACGAAAAGTATCGTATAGATTTTAATTTACTTAGAAATGATAAAATATGCGGCATGAATGGCCGTATTTTTAAATACGTTGACGTACAAGCTTAATTTTTAAACAGCTTTAAGAGACGATAGATTTAAGTATTTGATATTTGATACTGTATATACCATACAGACAGTTAGACAGGCGGACAACGAAGTGGTCCTACAAGGATTCCTTTTTTCCGTCTGTGGTACAGAACCTTAAAAATGACATTATATTTATCATTCACTACCAATCCCAGAATTTATATAAATATTATTATATTATTATACAACTAATCTAGGGTTAACGAGGTTCGGTAGTTCACGAGGGACGGGAAGTGTGACAATGATATTGAAAAGAGAGTGAAAGCAGAAAATCGGCTAAATGGAGCTTTGCGCTCTTTTATGAACAGCCAAAGTATTTTTAGAAAAGCTAGATTGGCTGTTCATAGGGGAGTTCTTTATCCTACCTTGATGTATGGAGATGAGTGTTGGGTATGGCAGAAGAAGCATAAAAGTCAAATTAATGCAGTATTGATGAGATCATTAAGAAGTATATACGGGATTAGTTTGAGAGACAGAATAAGATATAATGTGATAAAAGAACAGTACGATACGGAAGAAGATGTAGACAAAAATTGAAAAACGAATGCTGCCGTGGTTTGGTCATTTGGAGCGAATGGATGAAAGAAGACTGACGAAAGAAATCGTCGTCAAAAAGACGAAAAGAAAAAAGAAATCGACGAAAAAAAGCACCTAAATCACTTACAGGGCGTACAGGAATTAGATTGGGAACGTACTGGAAAAGAGTCAAGTACACAGAGAGCGTGTATGAGAAGAGTGATGAGTGTCGATGAGGCGAAAGAAGAATGTCAGGATCGCACTAAGTGGAAATCTGTAGTCTTTGCCTACTCCAATGGGAAGCTGCTTCCCATTGGAGCCTGTTGCAGGCGTGAGTATATGTATATATGTACAACTAATCTATGTGCTGTTTAACACTGACAATTTTATTCTTTTGTATTGAATAGCACAGAGATTGCATTCCTGGCCAGTTCGTCACAAGTATAAAAAATCGGCCAAGTGCGAGTCGGACTCGCACAAGAAGGGTTCCGTACCACAGTACAATGTATAAATAATTCTATTTTAATTAAATTATTTATTTTTAAAGTTCATATATAACTAAATATCCTATGAATATTTCAAGCGTCTACCTGTTGTCGTTATCAAAACGAGCAAAAACGAGCAAAAAAATCACGTTTTTATATGAGAGCTCCCTTAAATATTTACTTTATTCTGTTTTTTAGTATTTGTTGTTATATCGGCTACAGAAATACATCATCCGTAAAAATTTCAACTGTCTAATTATCACGGTTCATGAGATACAGCCTGGTGATTGACAGACAGACAGCGGAGGCTTAGTAATGGGGTCGTTTTTTTACCCTTGGGGTTGGGTACAGAACCCTAAAAACTGTCTATCAAATACGTAAAGGCTCCAGTCTGTGAGAAATTGTTTGTGTTATGATTCTATCCTTTGGATATGAACTGATGCGTTCAGGATCAGGAGGATCCCCTAGGAGATTTATTTATGGTATATCGGCATCCATTATTTTTCTTATTGGTCTACTCGTATAAAATTACAAGATACTTTTTAGGGTTCCGTAGCCAAATGGCAAGAAAGATACCCTTATAGTTTCGCCATGTCCGTCCGTGTGTCTGCCTGTGGTTTTTCTCGAAAGCTATTGGCAATATATAGATGAAAGATGGATGGCAAGTTCGTACCTTGAATTGTGAAATTATGAAACCTTTCCCAATAGTTAGACGTTTGATTGTTTGATTTTGAAAATTCCTAGATGTGACATTGTAAAATATTAAATCATGTTTAAGTTTTTTACTGCATTAACACAACAACAGTAGAATCTAGTGTGGTATTTGACAGATAATATGAAGTTTACAGTGTTGCGCATAAAGAACTTCTCCTCGAACATTTTAGTAATTATCTAATCAGAGTCAAGTTGTACAGGTAAATTAGTAAGCTATATGTTCTTTGACTAGTGTCTTTAACACAAAGAAATTTTTGTTATAATTTCACAACTTAAAATAAATTCAGGTACTCCACATGTATGGAGACTCGCCGTTGTTATTTGGAAGGTAGGTGTAATCTATGAACTGTTACACAATGACGTAGTGAAATTAAAAAAAAAAACATTTTGGGATAGTTCGCCATACATCTAACTGGAGCACGAAAAAAAATCATCGTATATTAACGCGAGAGGTACCAAACGATAGGTCTTAAAAAATTATATCAAGGTTTCAAACAATTTTTTTATTTAAGTCAAGAGTTGTTGAGATATGCACTCCTAAAGTCCTATAGAGTCATGTGTCCTCTACCCCCTCTACCAGCTTAATAGTTGTTTTTGGATATGTGGAAAAAATTTATGGTATGGTATTTATGACAGGAGTATATATAACGTAGCTAAAACGAAAACTATCACAGCTAACTAGACTCTATTATTTAACGAGTAACAGATTAACTTATAAAATGTACTTTAATAAGTAAAAATTCAGTAAAAATTCCATAGAAAATGACAGATAGCGTTTAGCTAATAAGCAAAAGTAGATGCACTTTTTCTTTATGATGTTATTGTAAAAGATAATTTTAAAAAACACACACACATTTATGATGAAAACGACATTGTATTACTAGGTACTATAAATTTACGCTTTCCTTTGCAGAGCTTATTCTCTTCACAATCAATACTTAAAGTCAAAGGTTCACTGTAATAAAATAAGTAATAAAAATTGTCTCTAGCTATCAGTGCACTCATATTATTACTTCTAAATAACTAACGATATAAAAAAATGAAATAAATTTACAATAATTCTTAAATTACATAATAATAACGATTAATAGTTAAGTTCGATTAGTGACCGGTTTTTTTTTAATCACGTTAAAAACGTTTTAGTGGGTGTACAGTGTACACAATACACTTCTGCATTTTTTTTTAAATAATAGAAATGTACTAATTTGTATCAGTTTGTTTGTTATTTAGTCCCAATTTGTGATAAGAATGGCGGCACTCCATTGGTATATACATAGTACATAGCATTGTACGTTTTTGATTAACATCTAGATCAGTTCTAAGTTCTAACCAGATTCTAGATCCTGTCTTCAATTTTGTACCGACGGGGCGCCACAACTCACAATTTAGTGAGGTAACGATGAGTAGCATTCGATTCAAGATGATGGATCATGATCATTCCGAGGTAAAATCCGAAATAATGTATTCTTTACTTATTGTATTGCGACTTCTGCGGGAGTCCACATGGAGTCGCGTTTGACAGCTGGGAACTCTTAGCGAAGAATTTTTTTCAAATATTTAAAGAGACACCGCGTTACCTGGAAATGCTTTTAACAACAAACTCCGTCTGAGATACGGCGATAGCGCTTGGCGTCACCCGTCACTCAACAGTTTCTACGTAATAGAAATTTACCAAATGTATGCAAGTTGGGTAAACGATTGAAAAACGTTGGCGGAAAACCAATATTTTGTTTCTGCTGCAAAGAATATGATCAATTATGTTGCTTTCAATATTCTGATCATAATTACATGACAGTCGATAGTCGTGGCCTACCCTAAAGTACACGAAAACTACATTATAGGTTTTATTCCCAGATAGCGGAAATGACAGGAATTAATATGACCACGCCGACGTCGTCGGCTATCACGGTTGACGGCAGGTCGTTGGTCGTTTTGGCGCCGCTTTGAAACGCTGCCCTCGGCCGGATACGTTAGTCACGGCCTGCAATTAGCGCATGCGCAAATAAGACACGCCATAAATATACTGTCGCAAATCCGACACCCCGAACGGACTGAGGCTGATTTATTTCATACGCTTCATAATTTGCTGCAGAGAATTAAAAATAACTGGCAACTATTTTATTACTTTAATATATATTTTGTTATTAATTAACAATTGTTGAGTTTAAGCAGGTACTAAGTATAATGTTTGTTGTTTCAGTCTAATATCATTAATTTCGTCATAGATATAGGAAAACGATTTTTCCTGCGGGATAAATTAACAATACCACGTATTAAATATTAAAATACGTTAACCGTAAACATATGACACAGTTCATTTTTTCTTGTCTTTATATGTACTGTCAAAATTGTATTGTGTTTATTGTGATTATTGTCTAATACTTTGAATAACGTTAATTCATTACGTTAATTATATAGGTAACGAGTTCATTGGGCTTTTATTTGAATAAATCAAAATATTTGAGCTAGTGTCCACCATTCTCATAAATTGTTACCAAAAATAAACATCTATAAACTAATATACACAGATGTAAATAAAGTAATTTTTTTTGACGTGACAACGTCTTATAATTCGATGGAGCCCGCTGCACGCACGAAAAAACATGACTCATGCGGCGTTACCTCGCTCTGAGGCGTTCCATTTAAGGCTTGAAGTGCAAGCGAGAGCGCGGAACGAGCGACAAAAAGGCACAATCGGCCTCCGCGTTCGGCAGCGTTCGACATCTGTCTCTCTCCAACTTGAGTGAGCGATGCGTCCGCGTGGACAGCTGCTATACAATAATAAATTTCCATGTTTTCGTCAAGTATGAAGTGCAGTGAAAAGTGAATGTGGTGTCAATTGTTTATAGCAACGAACGTTAAATATCACACATGTTTAAAAGTTGTAAATAAAAGTTGTAAAACAATTGCTCAACGCACATTCATACTTGTAAAAACTATGTACATTGTAAAAAAAATTGACATAATTGTATTTATGCGTACAAATAAATGTAACTTAATCAATTCATTTGTGATTTCCATTTACCTCCTTCTCTATATCCATACAAAACATCTATCAAACAAATAAAATTAAAATTTTCTTTTGAAAAATGCAACCATTCCATCAGTATTTTCTTATGACGTTGTCACGTTCAACTATTGTCAGTAAACCGACTTTACAGACAACCGATTTTTTTTGTTCTCCATTTTTTTAATTTAAACGAATTGCTTTTTCAAACATGAGAGCCTAATATAGCAAAAACGTTCAACAGAAACACGTATGCATAGTCAATAAGTCTTTGAAAATTCGGATAACAGGAAAATGGAAAGCAATGCGCTGAATTTCTTCTAAATAAGAATTATCGTTTCTATTATTTCATGGTTATAACGAAAAATGTTTAGTCCCGGCAACGACTGAAGACCAAATATTATATTTTTAAACTAAAGTAAAAGTTTAGTTTAAAATGTAATTTTCAGGACACCATAGTACTGTTTTGGCTGGCTTAATTTTTTTCGAATTCCACATTTGACCATTGCAACCGTGTACACTAACTTGTTCGAATTGCATTGAAGATGGTTTTTCTTCGGTCGTGGTTTGCGCAGATGAAAAGTTAGTACAGAATTAGCAAAACAGGCTGAACCACCATTACCAAGTCGTTGTTGTGATAGATGTTACTGATCATCATTCCGCTCCAGAAACAACGATACCTAAGCCACAATAGGCGCTTAAATCATCCATGTGCAAGTAGAAAAACAGTGGGACACCGACTCGTCCTGCCTCATGCCACAACTCATGCCGTATTCTTCCTTTTTTGATTAGTGGCGTTTTAACATATTATGTTAGTTCTGTCAATGTCTAATGTATGAGAGTTAAACTATTTTTATTTAATAAACAGTCGAGGGAATCCCTCGACGATTTACAGCAATTATATTTTGTTGGGCTTGCTTCATACGGTTCAATATGCCAAAATGTTCAGTTTACACAAAAAGAATAATTAAGATTGAAGTTTTACATAGGAATACCACTACCTACTAGGCATGCTGATGCGTCAATTTGACACTGAATTTACGTTGCGTAATCGCGGTGCTGTCTCATTTGAGTAGCGCGTTTGGAAGCCCCATTTATACTAAATACAAATAAGTTACAGATGCGTTCCACTAAAAATTGAAAAATAAATTAATTTAAAAAAAATAAAAACCGACTTCAAAAACATAAACTAAAAAGTTAAAAATAAAATTTTCACTTTAAAGAAAGGAGCATTAACAGGCGGCATATAGTTAATGAAGTCGGTGCCTACTCACTCAGACACTTTAAATTGTGTTCTATTTTTGTTATAGTTATAAATATGTCATTGTTGTAATTGTTATTACCCATTACCCATTTAAAATGTCTGAGTTGGCACCGACTTCATTAACTATATGCCGCCTGTTAATGCTCCTTTCTTTGAAGTGAAAATTTTATTTTTAACTTTTTAGTTTATGTTTTTGAAGTCGGTTTTTATTTTTTTTTTTAAATTATTTTATTTTTCAATTTTTAGTGGAACGCATCTGTAACTTATTTGTATTTAGTATAAATGGGGCTTCTAGACGCGCTACTCAAATGAGACAGCACCGCGATTACGCAATTTCAATTCAGTGTCAAATTGACGCATCAGCATGCCTAGTAGGTAGTGGTATTCCTATGTAAAACTTCAATCTTAATTATTATTTTTGTGTAAACTGAACATTTTAGCATATTGAACCGTATGAAGCAAGCCCAACAAAATATAATTGCTGTAAATCGTCGAGGAATTCCCTCGACTGTTTATCATCTTCATCATCAGACCTGTAATGGCACTTATAACCCATATAGGTGAAAAGTTCTCATTAATAGAAATGAATTAAGTCCAAACACCTGGTAATTGCTGTAAATCGTTAAGGAGTTCCCTCGATTGTGTATGGTCTCCATCATCAGAACTGTAATGGTACTTATAACCCATATGGGTGCAAAGTTCTCATAAATAGAAATGAATCAAGTCCAAACACCAGGTAATTGCTGTAAATCGTTAAGGAGTTCCTTCGACTGTGTATGGTCTCCATCATCAGACCTGTAATGGTACTTATAACCCATATGAGTACAAAGTTCTCATTAATATAGAAATGAATTAAGCCCAAACACCAGGTAATTGCTGTAAGTCGTTGAGGAGTTCCCTCGATTGTGTATGGTCTCCATCATCAGACCTGTAATGGCACTTATAATCCATATGGGTGCAAAGATCTCATCAATAGAAATGAATCAAGTCCAAACACCAGGTAATTGCTGTAAGTCGTTGAAGAGTTCCCTCGACTGTCTTTCAGCTCCATCATCAGATCGACTCCCGACCTTCATTAAACAGTACTAGTAGTAGTACTTTATAAAAATACTTAAAATACGATACTTTAAAATACGATTTTCGAAGGTTGCCCTCGATTTCTCTGGGATGCCATCATCAGATCCTGGTTTCCTTATCACGGTACCACTTCGGAGATATCTCCCTATCACAAAAAAAAAATCATCCAATTCGGTTCATAAACAACGAAGTTATCCCTGAACACACATAAAAAAAAAAAAAAAAAAAAAAAAAAAAAACATATATACGGTCGAATTGAGTAACCTCCTTCTTTTTTGAAGTCGCTTAAAAATACGAATAAGCAACGTTCTACGGTTAACATGGAGCTTTTTCAAGACGCCGCCAGAAACTATGACGCTCCACGTGCGCCATTTTGAAAAAAAAACTCCTACCTCATTCGAATCGAGTCGATTTGGCCTGTCACTCGATTACAAGCGCCCTATGTTTCATAATTCATCAACCGCCTTGCTTGAGTTTAGAAAACAGGCGTGTGTCACCGTACTTCCGGCTCTGCTGATAATCGATTACCTGTTGTAGGGTGGACGCCTTCTAATCTCAGTCTTTTAGTACCAATTTCATTTTTATAAAATTGTTGTGTTTGAACTATGGATTAAAACTAGTTAGTGTTTATACATATCGGTAGGTTATTTATTTGGATTCTATTATTAATATACTGATCAATCATAAATTTCACTTAATATTTCAAAGTAGGTAACAAACAAGAAAATGACCTTATGTATCTAATCTCAGCCGCGCCGTACCTGAAGCCATCCTTTTGTGCACCGAAAGACAGCCTACTGTAGGGTCATGCTTATAGACTGTGTTTTTTTTTTATCTTCCATTTAAATAAAACTAGTTAGTGAAATATAATCAGTTATTTTATTTCTTTTTTTAGCATTTGTACAAATTATTTAAGGTCTTATTAAAATTACTGCAATTATTCTACTCATGTTTACAGTATTTCTTAGTTTGTCACTTTAATGTCATTTAATGTAATGAATAGACAAGCAATCCAGGACTTTGGACATAGTAACATCTAATCTCTGAGTTCCGTGTCATTCCTGGAGCAGCGAGAAGTGAAAATCGCGCCGGATATCTTCACAGTTATGATTAAGTGGTGCGGCCCATTCTGGCTAGTTCTGTATGGTACGCCGGACATCCATATTTGGGGGGTTTTCTTGGACTCTTTAGTCCTTCACCATTCTTAGATCTACCCAAATCATATTATTCTATCTTCAACCAGATTACAATTAAATTCGGTATGTGTTTTCTAATTAATATCTATTTTCTAGTTGTTTATATTTGAAACGGCAGTTTTATATTTCAACCCCTGATTACTCAGATGTCGTATCAGAAATGAGACTTGTCAGTATGAGATAAAATGGAGCTACACACTGCCTTCTTTTGCTGTTTTGTGGTTCACTCGTTTATCTCGTATCTACAAACAATCACTTATATTTAGCGAATGTCACAGAATACCAGTGTTTAATGAATGATACCTGGATTACCTCCGGATCCTGATCAAGGCCGCGGCCTGACCTCGTGGCCAGAGAACTATCGTGGCCCCCGCAAACAATACGTAAGTAAACAGCAATAAAAACTTAGCCACTTTTGCTCATTCGTAAAAATAAACATAATCGACAGGTAATAGGTAATTCTAACTTCAAGCCGCTTTCAATAAAGTGAGTGCTGTAAAATTTTTCTACTTTATTTAATTATATACGTACAAAACGAAAAATATTAAATGCGATCATGCGTTTCATATCGTGATTTGAAAATTTAAAAGGAGTGATGGTATTTAATTGTAATTGGAAAATTACAATTAAACTGTAATTTAATTTCATCGTGCATGAAAATGTATAACATGCTAAGTACCTACATATTTTTTCATCTTTAAGGTTTCTATAGTACTGAGATAGATTGACTGTGTGTGTGTGTGTGTGTATGTTGTACGATGATTGTACGATTACTCTCGAGCCCTGACCGCCCCCGAGTTTTTGTGCGCGGATAATCCCTGCGTAACAAGCGCCTGTCACAACAACTCGAATCGCCTCTCGCGCCATTCTAAGGTGATTATCTGTATTTGTATAAAGTATTGTTCAAATAGAAAAGCGTTATTTATTCTCTGAGGTATAGGTACACAAAGAAACCCACTAAAATCTATTTAAAATAGAAAATATTCGTAATGTAAGGCAGTGCGAGAAGCTTTTATTTTTGCGTAGAAAACAGTACTTGACATGTTAAGAAACCCATCATATGCGAGTCAATTCTTACTATAAATCTTCGCAGTACCTACAATTTAATGCTCTTTAAAAGTTACCTAATTTTGAGTGCCATTTGAACACGACTCCTTAGTATAAGTAGCATATCAAAGTAACCACTGCACTAGTCCGATTGTACTTTTGTCCTCGGTTCAACCGAGCGATACATTTAATACATACGAATATTTTTCGTTTCCCGTGGAAAATAACTTGGGATTTTTGTTTAGCTTGTCCTGTAAACTATGAGTGACTACGAGGGCTATTCAAGAAAAAGTGAGAATGAGATGGATATTCTTCATTAAGAGAAAATTAAATACTGGCTGGCATAGATAACAAATAATTGAAAGATTTTTTTATTTACTTTTGTTTATTAAAAATCATAAGCATTTAAAATTGAAATCCGCGCAATAATTGTATATCTCTGTTTAAAATTTTTTTCTACGTAGCAGGGAAATCAAGATTTGTGAGATACATTAGAGGTTAATTCTTCTGCGTGTTCAACAGTTGCTCGTCGATGTGTTGAGTTTGAGCGAAGAACAACTTGCACCTACGACGACCGACGCTCGGGGCGTCGTCCTTCGACGCGACGGCAGTAACAGAACCAATTATTACAAAAGCTGAAAAAAAATGTTTTTGTGAATCATCGGGTTACTGTTCGTTTTACAATTGAATAAGTGATGACTTCGATAGAAGAGGGTCTATAATAATTATCATGCACGACGATCGAACATGGAAAAAGAGTCAGCTCGCTGGGTGTCTAGAATGCGCAGAGACAATCCAGACTGAGGATTTCGCAGACTTGTTTGGATTTATTAGCAACGTGGCTTCACAATTGCGACCCGGAAACAACCAGCTGTCTATGACTTGGAAGAAATCGTCCTCTTCAACTCCTAAGAGATTGAGGGCAATTCTATCGGCCCCGCTAAAATCATGGTTTTCTTTTCTGAGAAAGCCAAGGGGTGGTAAGAATCAAATACCTCTATCATGGGGCCATTATTACGGGAATTTCATCTACATGCAGGACAAATAAAAAAACAATTGGGTAACGCAATACGCGTATACGTAAACGGCATACCAAATTCGCTAAAGTTATTTTGTTTCACCAAGATAATGTCTCCGCGCACAAATCCATATTCGCGATGGCTGCCATTGAAGATGTTGGCTTTGAATTGATGGAACATAATCCATATTCCCTGGACCTTCGCCTCTACTGATTTATATTTCTTTCCG
The DNA here is from genome assembly GCA_949709985.1 of Luffia ferchaultella. Lineage (NCBI taxonomy): Eukaryota > Metazoa > Arthropoda > Insecta > Lepidoptera > Psychidae > Luffia > Luffia ferchaultella. The sequence goes on from OX453247.1 coordinate 24,324,585, forward strand.
CAGTTGAAAGAGTACTTCAGACACAGCTTCGGAAGTCGAAAATTTGAAGACGATGAGGTAGTGATCGTCGCAGTATAGATGTATCAAATGTATTAACTTAAAAAGTGATTAGGTAAAAATAAAATAAGTTTAATTAAAATGTAACTATTATTGAACACACTCTCGCGCCAGCGTGTAATGAGACTACAGTTATATTCATTAGAGCATCCCTGAAGAGGAAAGTTGTAAATACAACTTGACGAGCTTCCTAAGAGATTCTGTACGAGGCAGATATGATCGCTCGTCGATTAAAGCCTCAATAAATAATTTAAAAGAAAAAACAGATTCTCACTTTTTTTAATACACTTATTTTATTGTTTTCAAAATTTTAGGCTGAGTAGTCTCCGAGTTAAAGGGAAGAATGATATTCTTATATTTTTTGTAATGTCTTGTAAACTATGTATTTTAAAAACATATTACACATAACCATGTAATTGTGTTTCTCATAAAAATGTCACATAATGTACTTAAAAAGTTTTTTTTTATTTTCTAACTTGCCATGAAAATGAGAATTCGTTTATCATTGAGGTATTCCCGTCAATTATAAATGAAGTACTATAATCCAAATTTTCTTCAAAGTCTTAGGCTCAACAGTTTCGGAGAATGGAGGATTGTTCATATTATACTTTTATTTAAACTATGCATTTATAAATCATAAAAAGAATTTGATCAGCCCCAAAACTTTCTGCTTTTTTAAACTTCAAGTCTGATAATGTGACTGCACGTCTCTAAAAGATAATTGAAAAGCTATGACTGAACGGGATCAAGTCGGTGAATCTAAATTGAGTTTCAAAAAGTTTCATTCTATCTTAATAAGTCGAGTCGGTTTAGAATTTTTCCAAAAAATATATTCCTCGATCAAACCTGACTTTGTGTGGTGTGCGGTATTCGACGCGGTTATTCGGCGATTGTTATCAATTACATTTTGGAATTGGAATCTGACTAAGATAAAAAATTATTGTGAAAAGTTATTAAAAAAATCTTAAATAACTCCAAATCTACAATTAAAATAACTCAAAATCCGCCCGACCGATTGAAATAAATTTTCAAGACACTGAAAAATCGTAAAGGTGTTTTGAACGCACAATATATTATTTTGAAATTTTTTTTCGAACGGTATCCCTCGATCAAATTTACCGATTTTTCTACATTCGACGAGGTTTATTGTGAACTGCCCTCATAGGATCATTTCGTTGCTCGTCTGTCTGTGTAACTGTCTGTCAAAACCCTTTTTCTCAGGATCGCATGGAGGTATCGAGTTGAAATTGATATCAATTACTTAATTACGTCTTAAGCAGCTGTAGAAAAATCAGCTTCTAAGTCAACGCATTCAAAAATTACGGCCATATAAGAGGTAGTCACTCACAAATAAATCAAAACCGACTTATAGGCTGCTTCCTGTTCCCCAAAATCATGAAATTTATCCAAGAAGTAAGGTCTCATAACACAAGTAAACAAAAAAGTTTGAAAACTGATAATTTATAGCTATATCACGTAAAAAAAAATATTTTTTTTGCAAATACATACTTCATTTTTTATATGTACTTATCACAAATAAATTATGGGGTGCACGAAATCCTCGGCGCCAACTCGGCGTGGGATTCCGATTCGCACTTGGCCATTTTTTACTTGAAATATACCTCTACTTAGAATTATTAGAAAAAAATAGCTATGTGCGTTAGTTAATTATAATTCTGGAATATGTTTTCAATTAATGAGTCTTTTCATTTATATGATTACGATATTTTAATGTTCGGTTCATCAGATCAGCTTTACAATAAGAGAACGTTCGTGAGACACTTACGTCAAAAAAAAAACATTACTATAGTCGGGACGAGTACGCTTGAAAGTACGGCAAATAGAATGAATCAGTGTTATTAATAAAACGTGGCAGCCTAAATAAACAGACAGAAGTGTCTTAGGTTTACATACTCAGGTACAAGTACGTTGAAATGGAAGAACAAAACACACGAGTTTAAGATCATCTACCTTGGTCGTGATTCTGTCGAGTGAACATTAAAAGAACACTACTAGTCGGTAAAGGTGGTTTGCTACAATGTACGGTACATTTTTGTACAAGCAGCTATTAGCGCCGTAGCATAGGACGGCCTGATGGTCTGAAAACCTGCAAAATATGTCATGCCGTCGTCGGTTACGAGTGACTCAAGGCCGTGTGTTGTGGAGATTTAGAGGGAGGCCTATGTCCAGCAGTGGACGTCCAGCGGCTGAAATGATATGATCGCAAAATTCCAAATCGCTCCGCCTGAAATTTCAGCTAAACCACAGCGGTGTATTTGAAATGTGGAAAGTGTACAGCATCGTCAGCAGGAGTGCGCCCGAGCTGAATGCCGTGACACGTCGCGTCTCCTCACCGCACTCGACTGCTCCCTAGCTCAATTACAGAGTCTCGATATGAATTCGTTCTTCGAGCCAACCTCCTAGAGTATAGAGTTCGTGTGTGCAGTATTGTTCGGATGTGTGTGTAGGGGCCGCACAACTTACCAGTTGGCAAAGCGCCAAACGAATTCATTGCCACCTTACATACCGACCGCGTAGTGTGAATGCTATCATCATATTTTAAAATTAAAATATGAATGAGATGTGTCCATTTTGACGTGACAACGGTTTATACTTTAGTCTTATAGAAAGTTAGCGTCACAAATTTCGCTTTGGGTTCAATGGCAATTAATCGCTAAAATCGAGCAGTACCTTAAATGTATAATAGCATAGGTTCACACTGCTGCCATGAGTTTCAAGTCGTTTACTTGTTAACGATTTATGTGGAACTTTTACGTAACCTATTTATATGCAAATTGTACAAACTAGTACAGTGCCTGTAGCGGTACCAAGAAGAACTAACGACTAACTAGTAGTCACTAGCGAGTAATAATACACATCCTTCACGACCAAGCCAGCGGTGGAAGCCCCATTGCAAGCCTCCAGTTTTCAGCGGATCGGATCAATTTTGATATCAGCTTAGTAAACAAATAATTAAAATGTAATTAAGAATCATCCTAACTAATATTCTAAATGCTAATGTCTGTTAATTTATTGTTCATTCATTACATTTGTTATGCTACACTTAATATATCAAAAAAACACATGATTTTTGCACAGACATATAGACAAATGGTTGCAGTGTAACATAGGATTAGTATTTATTTTAATCAAAGGTTTCCACGGAATACAAAACTAATCAGGTTTAGGAAAAGAATGACCAGCAAAGCTTCGAGTTAAGAAATGAAACAGTAGTGGAAACAGAACTCGAATGAAATAGAAAAGTGGGCGGACGCAATATACGTCCGCCCAGGCCAACCCGCTGGTAACATCTAATAAATAATACCACAAATAAAGACTTTTTAATACATAATGATTTTATTATTGTGAATAGTGCTCGAAGACAAGAATAATAATAATACATGGGACATCCCACACAGCGCCATCTAGTCCCGTATTTTTTTTTAAATGTTCTCAACTAACAGAATCTTTTAAAAAAGTTAGTTGACAGTTTTTTCAATATTAAACCAACCATCGTCATTTTGAAACATAAACATAAAATTCTTAAAAAAAAGATTTAACATTCTACGCTATTTTAAGGGGATAGTCTTTCAATCCGCAGCTTCGAATTGGCATTGTTATCTCTGTTTCAATTCCTCTTCCTTGACCTATTCCTGAGTGACAGAGATGACAAGAACAAATTCCAAAAAATACCTATAAAATACCCATGGAAGCAGCTTGGGGACCGTGTCTGTTTCCACCCCTAAAATGTGTATAAATTGGAACCAAAATTTTCAGGGTCATTAAGAAAAGATGTCCCTAGAGCGGTACCTTTTGTTTTGTTTTTTTTTTTAATCCGCCTTAATATCGAAATTACGGCTCATTATTTTCAAAAAAACAAAGATCCGACGGAAATCATGTTTTTCAGAAATTTATTCTAAACAAGATACCAAAAAAACAAAAACATACCACCCTGTGACAGTATTTTTTCTATTACCTGCATATATTTTTTCTGTAAATATTGATACAGAAACACAGGAGGAATACGGGCCGAACCTTCTTTTTTGTATGAAGCCTACCCCCTTAAGCGGATATTTTACTAGTTCATCCATTAGCAATCAGTTTTGTAAATAATTAGGCGTACTTTGTACGCCGTCGAAGAAATCACTGGCTTCTTAAATTAATCTTTTATTCATTGAAAAAAGAAAGCAAAACGATATGGCAAAGAATTCAAACAATGCTAATTTAAACGAAATAATACTATGTGCACTGCTTTGCAAAAAGACGAATAAAACTGATGTATTCCAAAATTAAAATTACTTGGAAACGCTTGAAGAAATCAATCTAGTGGTTGAGGGTGTAGGGGGGTGGTGGCCACACGTCGCCGTTACTGAGCCACTCGATGGGCCTCGAGGTTTCGCCGAGGGTCATCGCGTCGCGCGGCGTCAGCGGCCGCTCTTCAGCTTTGTTTGAGCCCTCCCCCGCCCCCCTGCCCCTTCGGATGCTCCACCGAGCCTCGTTAATTATAAAGAGATCGTCGCGAACTCGTGAGACTCTCCACGTCGGCGGAGGCGGCTTTATTTATAATCTTCTTACTGCTTACTGTCCTTCAACTTCCCATCGACACGCGAAAAATTCGTCGTCCTTACCGTGTTATATTAAAATCACCTAATTTTCGCATCTCGACGTCGCGTGTCGGTGCGGCTTCCTCTCGAGCAGCTGCTTCACGAAACGATATTTGCCGCCCCGCCCCTCCCCCTTCCCCCCACTTGGCCCCATATCTCAGTTTTATCAATCGTGAGAGTGTACTCATCGAAGGAAATTATTACCTCGGTCTCTGTGTAAATTTTTGAGTGGCTCGAAATTGAACTAGAGCACGGTAAAGGGACGCCCAGCCCAGATAAATCAAAAACCACGTTCATTAGTGTACCACAGAGCAGCCACCACAATACTTGAGTAAATTTGTTTCGTCGATATGTTATTAGAGTGTTTTATTGTTCATTTATTCGGTCAATATTGGTTTGTGGCATAATATACGCATGTATATGCAATTAGATTTTGGCTCGTTAATCTGTAATTTTGTGACACAAACTATCGACACAGTAATGAACATGACCTACATTAAAAACCAATAAAAAATAAGAAAAGTGAGACTGTCCGAATCTATCTGATTAGGAAACTTCAATCGTATCTAAAGCGGACATTACTACTGCCTCGCCGTGTCATTTTCACTGTACCTTGTCGTCTTTTTAAAAACGTGTTCAAATCGTGCTTGTGGTTTGTAATTGCTGTAGCATTTATGTTCAATTCATATAATACACATAACATAATAAAATCGCTTAAATATACTTGTTTTTTAATAAACATCACTTTATAAATTCTAGCAAAACGAGCATGAAACCTGGGCGTCGATGGTCTAAACTTTATTGTGATACCGTACAGGACCTAGGTACATTGAATTTGCTCTAAAACTCGTAACTCAGTCAATAATAAATTTAACGTTACTTTATGCGACATTGCAAAAAATCCAGTTCAGCGCCAGTTACAGAATGCTTCCATCTATTCTCATGAACGTGGTACGTACATTGTTAATGCAAAGACAACGCGGCGTGAAGAGGCCGCAGCACCCTCGCGAGACGCTGCGCTGCATACATCAAGCGTTGCAGTATATAATATGATACTTTCAAATTGACATTTTCAAACACGTTGCTATCGATGTTTCATTTTTGTTTGACGTAAGGTGTCATAGCAAGCATCGTTATCGTCCACCCCTCGCCCTACATTCGATATTTTACATTCGGACAAGCAAATTTTGAACGGATAAGCAATGAAACGATTCCAAAATTATTTAAGTCAAAATACCTTTTAGTATTGTCATGACAGAGGACAACACGACTCTGTCTATATCTATGCCGAGCCAGTCAGCCTCAAAGAGAACCATTAAAATTGAACGTACAAACGTTTTTGCATGATCACCATATGATAATTTCGCTCGCTTTTACTCAAACTACGTACTTGCGCAAGCGCGGTGCTCCCCCGCTAGGACTCTCGTCTAGTGAAACAAATAGGTAACGCGATTTCGCCGAGCACGTTGTACGACAAATGCGTTTTTGAAGGACGATTTGTAACATTCATGGCTGCGACCGAGGACGCGACTCACTAAAATGAGGGTTGTTAACGATAGGAGACGTTCACAAAGAGATGTCCCATCTAGAGACGAAGAGCTCGTATATTGATGTCGTAGATACAGCGTGCGAGCGTGGGCGGAGTACACTAAACACAATACAAATAGACACATTAGCGCGACGGATAGCAACATTATGTACACAAATAAGATTGTCAAAGCTAAGTGCACACTCTTCCAGGTGCGACCGAGTAGCATGTGATAAGAATATGGATAACGTTTCTTAATTTCGTAGACATGTCGCCGCCTTCGACCGCTGGGTCTCTCGAACCTCGTTGACATAATAATGACCTTAAGGTTATTATTTCGATTGTACATGAACTATCTGAAACCAGTTTCTTTACGACGAGATGATGCATGTGACCATCGTGTTACAAACATCAAACGTTCAGTGACAGCAAAGAACTGTGACAGCGAGCATAGAAAAAGAAGTCAAACGTTTTTAGATTAAAATTTTATTGCTCTTTAATTTATTTTACTTCACAAGCCACTATTATTTTGATACCAAGGGTGGTCTTAGATCGTGCTTCACATAAACACGTATACTCTTAAATAAATTGAAGAGCAATCAAAATTTAATCTTAAAACGTCTGACTTGTTTTCGTGTGTCACGTTTGTCACACGATGGTCGCATGCATCTTGTCGATGAATAACGACAACTATATTGATGTATTAGACCTGGCATTCCTGGCAAGGTTTTCTTGTATCTGCAGGTTATAGTAAAATATTTTAAAAATGCAATAGCTGTTGTAGTAGTTGCATCTAGGTTACGCATTTGATAGAATGAATTTCTTTTATTTTTTTTTTAATTTCTAATAGTAAGAGTTCTTAGTAACATGTACTGTTACTTATAGAAACATTAATAACATACATGTAAAAAAATAACTATAAATAAAAATAAAAACTAATTTAACATTAGTAATAGTAAAAATAAGAAAAAAGTATTGGTACGAATTAATTCTATTGATTTCGAGTATAGTACGCTCGTAGACTGCCTATTCATCATATTCAATAAAAAAAATTCTCCGGCTTCTCAGTCCATTTTCTTCGTTTGTTTTCGACCAATGTTGAGAACACGCTTATCCACCATCGATACTATCCACCTGATGCTAACGTCTCTGTTCCTTCCTCACATATTACTAATGCGATTGCTCATCTTGCCATGTCGTCGCTCTAGGACCTCGTACTCCACGCTTCCAATGTTGTCTACTGTCCACCTTTTTCCAGGTATGCAGTGCCGACATATCATGTCGTAGAGTAGTAAGGCCACATGCTTACTAAAATGAACTATTTCGTAACCTATTGGATGCGCAAACCTCCCGCTGCCACGATCACCACCACGTCTCGAGTAGGCGAGGCGCGAACGGAAATCGTTTGTTAAGCGGATAATTGAATTCCGCTCTACAATGAAAATTCCCAATAATCGACGTAAACACATCTCCGCTATTATGGAATAAATTATCTAAGTGGCCCAGGCTGGCTCCCATCGGCATTCGCCAAATTATTTTACATTAGATTAACCAGATTCATTCAATTTCAAATCACGATTTGTCGCAAGTTGAAATGAACCGCCAAATAACAAATCGTACAAGCCTGTTTTACTTCAATTTGACTGCTTTAAAATCATAAATGCATAACGAATAAATTTTTCGAAATTATAGGTAATTATGAAAAGTTTTATTATTACATATTTTTAAGCAATATATCAAAAATTTAATTCAAGAAATGTTTTACATATAAAGCAATTCACTAACTACTTTTTGTAAATAATGTTATACACATTATTTGCGTACGCTACGAGAGTCGATAAAATCCTTTTTAAACTGAGAAACGCATGACAACAACACAGTAGCTTTTGTTATTTAGGGCTTTTAACATAGAAAGAGATATATATGTTAATTATATACATTGTTCTTCTTCTTTGAGTGTCTCTCCAATCATTAAAGGTTGACGATCAATATGGATATTATTAATTTATATACATATAATTGTTTTAGTCAGTTGCACCCACAGACAAGTCAACCTTTAGACCACGCTTTAATAAACGTCAGTTCGAAAATGAAATCGCCAAAAAGTGGCGGGTTGCGGGGAGAGGTCAGCCAGTTTTCATTGGCTTGTTCAAAATTGACATTTTAATGGCTTCCGACGTGCTTCCAACGGACGGCTCACTAGTGACGTAGTTATGTAGTGTCACTACATAGCCTTGGCGAATGCTACTCCCTGTTAAAGCGTGGTCTAGTGGTTGCGCCCTATGAAGAAAGCGAGAAAGTGTAATGGATAAAGCATAAGCAAGGACAATGAATGACAGTCAAAACTCAATCTCAATTATGACGTTCTATGACAGCTGTCTCGTTTTATCGCAGCGGAACGCAAACTTAACCCGCAGATGTTGACAGATAATTTATCTCACGTTACCTAAAAAGAGCGCAACGTGAAAAATGTCATAACTTCATTCGTAATGGCTAATTCAACCATTAATTCAACTGGTTCGGTCGTTCGATGTGATGTGGCCACGTGGTGTTAAATACTCAAATCACTACTAACTTTCTTTTCGCGCTCGTTATCAATCGACTTGCCTCGCGTAAGAAGCCGTTCGTAAGTTGTAACAATATTTTTATTGTTCCGTAATTTTCTCAAACAGAATTGTTGTCAATATTTAAAATGTCTCAGATTTAAAAGGACTCAGTCTGACTCAGTCGACTCTCATAACAAAATTGTGATTGCTAATTTTGTTCTATTTTCAAATAAATATATGAACATATATTAAGCCATAAAGTAAATAAAGACAGAAAAAGGATCGAACCGAGCGTATTCGTTATTTTATGATATATTAGCAACATTTATGAAGATAATTGTATCATTCGTTCGTATTTCGGAAATACGAAGATTGCCGAAGTAAATCATGGTACTATACGTTTTTTTACTCGTCGTTCCTAGACCTATTCCCCGCTATTTATATTGCTGGATTCTTAAAATATTTTACGCATAATCTTTCTTGATTTTAATTATTTATTAATTGCCTTACTTCATATTTATACTACATCTATCATAACTCCTTCTTTATATTTTCCCTCAATGTTATATCTTCAATTGCTAGATTCATTTTCTGTATCGACATATGTCTGACGTAATTATTTGTCTCTCTGCTTCTGTTTATTCATTTATTTAATATTTCCTCCAATCATTCCACTCCCCCCACTACCTTTCTATATTTTTCTGTTAAATTTGGGGAAGTGATATGAAAATTTTTTCAATAAAACGTATTAATTTTAGGACCATAAAATTCGCACAATCAAAGTAATTAAAAAAAACGTTTATCACAATATAAATAGGTGCATTTAATTATGGAAACGAGCTGACGAGTCACAACAACGCACTGCTTACCTACACTTTTATATCGTGAATATTACTAATACTATAGAAGGTTCATAGCTGGTGTGTGATCAGAAAAGGTCCATGGAAAACAGACAGGCTCCTCGAATAAGTTCATGGTCGTTTACGTAGGAAAGATTAGAAAAACTCTAAAGGGAGATGCCATTCGAAGATGCATAATTACATTTCGTTTTTGCGTATATTTCACGGACAGCCTGAACAGCGTTTAAAAGAGCGTCCATAAACTACATGGCCTACAATCACAACCATTTGTGTCAGAATATTCATAATAAAAAAAAAACAAATGTCAAACTTGTTAATTTTAGACTGCGGCCACTTTAGCGCACAGTTCGCTGACTGTGGAGTGAATGTGACAGTGAAATACAGCGCTGCTTGACAATCAGCCCGACTCTAGGCCCAACCGATTGGCTGTGGCAGCTGGTAAGCCATCGACTGTGAGCTAATGCTCAAAAATCTAATTAGAAAGAGAAAACAACATAAAATGTGTTTCAGAAGTAATAGGGAAGAACCTACCAAGTGCGAGTCGGACTTGTGCCCCGAGGTTTCCATACAATTATAAAAGTATATACTCGTAGACGTATTCATCGCTACTGGCAGAATGCCGGGTGAACGTACTATATCATAACCTATAGTATACCGCGTGAGTATACTGTAGGTTTTGATTTACTTGTGAGTGTCAAAATATGTGACATAAATGGCCTTATTTTTTTATAGCTTTAAGAACAGAAGGCATAAATATCGAAATTAATTGTAATTTGATACCTTCACGCACTCTTCACAGACAGACAGACGGACAACGAAATGACCTTTGAGGGTTCCTTTTTTTCTTTTGAGATACAGAACTACAAAACTACTTTCCATATGAGGGTAAAGAGGGGGATGGGTTAAAGCACAAAAAGCAGGATTTACTGTTGTATGACCCAAGTTAGGCTACATTAAGCGAGGAGTTCAAAGGAGGCCTAAATGAAACCACTTATAGTTTATAGATGCTTCCTTAGTACGACGATTATGTGTAATAGAAATAGTTGCGCAATACTATAATCTACTTTTCTGTTTACTGTCTACATTTATACATCTTGAGTGGCCATGAAAACTGGTAAGGCAAAACGGAAAAATGGTTATTTCTGCTTTATTTCACTTAGAAATATTGGTGAGCGCATCTCAGGCCGAAATCCATTATCGACGATCTTACATTTCATAAACTCGAGCGAATCTCAGTTAATAAAGCTTGACAATCCAAATATATTTCGCAGTTTTATTTCTTTTTTCGTTACTCTTTCGTTCTATGCTATAGTTTTAGTTGTCGCCACACTCATGTGAAATTCTATTCATGAACCTAGCCTGAAATAACGAGGGATAATGTTATATTCTTATTATATACAAAGGAAGCGTACAAAACGAAACTACATTTTCAAGCACAATAATCACGGATAATTAACAATAACAATTACACGAAATGTCCATAGTGGTATGCCACATTATATAAGTAACCTTACCATTCTTACTAATTTTAAAATTAACATCTTTGGAGTCGAAGCCGGAGCCTTATGCTCACTGAATACCAGAATCGTTAGATCATACATAATTCAAACTTTATCACTAGAGACTTTGAAGGTTTGAAGTATCGGAGAAAATCTATTACTAGAACGAGAGGAAATTGAATTCGATATCATAACGGGTGGAGCGATCTGCCATTTACAACAGCAAAATTCAAGAATATAAATTGACGAGACGAGCGTGCAAACAGCTGCACTTCGTGAGGTGCAAGGCGTCATCTATTTTTACTTGGTGCTCTGAATTTAGCTCGGGAGAAGTCGGCAGGCCCTTCTATGCCGCCTACTAATTGACGCTTTAAATCTGTCGGCGCCCTCCGCCGCTCGCCTTGTGAGGTGCTCAAGAGATACTAGCACTCAATTTATTGCTTTACTTCTTAGCATTTATTATGAACTTTCAATTCGCTAGAAGCTCTACCGACTTCATCTAGATAGGCCACCTTCGAAATGAAAAACTCTTAATGATTAGTGTGTTGCATCATTAATACTTACCGTGTTCTTTACCGATGAGAACAATTTCTGTATACGTTCCTGCACCTGTTCTTGGTTTCGGTCCCGTTCCCATTGTCGTTCCTGTACCGTTTCATTTTTGTACATATAAGTAAAGTAAAAAAATATAAGCGTCATAACGAATGTATTAAAGCGGGCATATTTCCTAATTTAATGAAGTATAGCAGAATAATACCTCTGTTTAAATCTGGTGATAAAAAAGACCCCACTAATTATAGACCAATAGCAGTGTTGCCCACATTAAGCAAAATTTTCGAAAAAATCATGCTCGATCAAATGCTTTCTTATTTTATGTCCCACAATTTACTTCATTCTAGACAATTCGGTTTTACGAAAGGAAGATCCACAACAGACGCTGGCATTTTACTTTTGAAACATGTTTTTGATGCATGGGAAAATTCTAAAAATGCTATAGGGGTCTTTTGTGATTTATCGAAGGCATTTGATTGTGTTGATCATCGGACATTGTTGCTTAAATTAAAACATTATGGTATAAATAATTGTGCTAACAATCTAATAGAATCATACCTCTGTAATAGAATTCAAAAAGTTGATATTAATAGAGTTAAATCGAAGGGTTCTATTGTGAAAATGGGAGTTCCTCAGGGATCTATATTGGGTCCCTTTCTGTTTTTAGTGTATATTAATGACTTACCTTACTTGGTAGAAAAATCTGCCGAGATAGTGTTGTTTGCTGATGACACTTCTCTCGTATTTAAAATTAATAGAAATGAAGAGGAATTCTCAACAGTAAACTCTTCACTTTTGCAGGTCTTAAATTGGTTCAACGCTAATAACCTATTATTAAACGCAAATAAAACAAAATGTTTAAAATTTACATTGCCCAATGTTAGACAAGTTGATGTCAATTTGAGACTTGGAGGAGATTCATTAAGTTTGTTTAATGAAACTGTGTTCTTGGGCATTACTATCGACGCAAATTTACAATGGGGTCCTCATATTATGAGGGTGGCTGGTAAACTGAGCTCTGCTGTTTTTGCAATTAGGCAAATAAGAAAACTAACCGATGTGCCTACAGCGAGGCTGGTTTATTTTAGCTACTTTCATAGCATAATGTCATATGGCATTCTGCTATGGGGAAAGGCCGCTGACATTCAAACAATATTTGTTCTGCAGAAAAGGGCTATTCGAGCTATATATAAATTAAAATCTAGAGATAGTGTAAAGGCTCATTTTAGAGAAGGTAATATTTTGACAGTCCCTTGTCAGTATATTTATGAAAATATAATTTATGTACATAAAAACTTAAATGCTTTCTCTAGGGTGGGTGATGGCCACAACTTAAATACAAGACATAAGCATATGTTATCAATTCCCAGGTTCAGACTCTCAAAAGTTAATAATTCTTTCATGGGAAATTGTATCCGTTTTTATAATAAAATTCCAAAAGAAATGTTAGACTTGAATTCTAATCAATTTATAAAGCGAGTTAAAGTCCAACTCATGAAAAAAGCTTACTATTGTATTACCGAGTATTTAAATGATAAGTGCGCATGGACATTATTGTAATAGTTGTAAGACTTTAAATTAAAAAAAAAACAATTAAGAAAAACATATATTTAAATAAAATAAATAGGGAGGAGTTTCTTGCCGGTTCTTCTCCTCCTAGTTTTTGAACCGGTACCTAATCAATTTTTACGACTTTCAATAAGTGTGTGCAAACATCTTATATTGAATAAAAACTTTTTGAATTTTGAATTTTGAATTTTGATGGCTAAGTTGTCTAATTTCTACTTCCCTTACGTATTATGTTGAATTGTAAATTTCACTTGTCAATAGAATTAAATTGCACTTCACTGTTGTTCTCTCAGTCACCGCTCATGTAAACAGGCGGAACAAACTTGTAAGTAATTTAATTCATTGTAAAATGTTAGGTAGCGAAATAAACGTAACAAGAACTTGGTTTGAGTTTACTAAGGGCTGACATGAATATTACTAAAAAAAATGGTTTAGTCAGTCCAGGCCATAAATATACCTACATCACTACGTATCGATCGGTTGTCACCTTAAGTAAGGGCCAAATTTCATATAAACAAAAACAAAGAAAGACTGTGATAAAGATTGTTGAGACCATGGAGATGTGACGATTCGTCACAAACTTTTGCTGACTATGTGCAACTATGGCGATGCCGAATCCATGTTAATATATCGATGGTCTAGGCTAGGAATTTAGTTTTGGAACTTTGTAGAGCGAACGACGGGCGTCCGTTCTTTGTTATCTCTATATATAAAATAGCATTGAATAAGTTCAAATTCAAATTCAAAAAGTTTTTATTCAATATAAGATGTTTACACACACTAATTGAAAGTCAAAATGAATTGATTAGGTACGGTACTTACACTTCACTGTTACAATTACAGATTAACTTAATTTACAAGACATTTAATGAAGTAAAAATTGTGCAGTCTGTCGTTTACAAGGCCATAGCATTTTTACGTGACAAGGTCAATGAGTTCTCCAAGTTTGCGCTGATTTTATCGTTATTGTTTAGTTAAAGTCTCGCCAAGTGACCTAGCATGTGATTTTGTCATGTGAATTTTGTCTGTAAGCATTTCTGTCTTTTAAATCAATAACAAAAAGTCAATTTTTGCTGTTTTTGTTATTCAATAACAAAATATGAGAGCACCTATTGTTTTATTTGGAAACTTATTTCTAATAAGTGTCATTCTAGAGCGCGTGTGCATAACTTACGGTCGGATACTGTCATGTCATATTTAATCTAAAATAAACTAGATGCCGCTCGCGGCTTTGCTTTTTGTTAATTTTACAAACGAAGAAACATGTAATTTTTTATTTCGGACGAAATGTTAAATATAAATTTTTAAGGACATTTCTAAAAAATACAGAACGTCTTTCTTAATTTCCAACCAAAAGACTAATTACTAATTTTTATGGTTTTAACTTTAAAAATAGCGGAAGTCCTGTACAAAGTTTCATCTCTTATTTTATTCCCTTGAGTGTTAAATTTCCCCGAATTTTCACGGCATATGTACCTTGTATTCCAAAGAACGAATACCTATTTTCATGCATTTAACTTTAAAAATTAGGATTTTTAAATAAACTCTTATTTTACCTCTTCAAGAGTAGAATTTCCTTTTTTAGTGGATGCTACGTCACAAAAAAATCGACTCGGCATTCATGAATGAGTATAAGCGAGTGGGTGAGTGGTAATTTGATTATATATACTATACTAACGACACGCCCTGGTTTCGCATGGGTAGCATAGCATATACGAGTATATCATAGTGTTCTTTTTTGTCGTAGTGTCACTCAGCTTGTTGCGTCGAACATGTGAATTAGATTTAAATGTAAGGTAAGTTCATCCTACTTGGAGTACCTATTTTTAATGTATTTCATGTCCAATTCTGTATGTATTTGAAGAAGTAAAGAATATTGCATAAAAACAAACTAAAATATTTCTTTGTACACAACATTGATAACTTTTGTTTAACTTTACATCACGCGTGTCGCGTCGGTATGGAGCTGCCCGGCGGCTTGTTGCGCGATAGTTTTATTTCGCGAAAACTCTTAAGATATTAATTTAAATTTTATGGTGTAAAGGGCAATCATAATCTGCATGAAGTGCTGAAGGTAAATCACGTATCCCATCAAAAACAATACTTGTCAAAAAAACCAAGTCTCGCAATTCAGTTGTTCTGCGGTAAAAAGTTGTGAGATCCATGTAATACCAAGTCGGTTATTAATTTATTCGGTTATAAATATATTGAGACTTGGCCATCGCCTGAAAACACGTGTAAATTCAATCGCCTGAAAACACATGTAAATTCAATTATTTAGTGCGATGGCCAAGTCTCAATATATTTATAACCGAATAAATTAATAACCGACTTGGTATTACATGGATCTCACAACTTTTTACCGCAGAACAACTGAGTTGCGAGACTTGGTTTTTTGACAAGTATTGTTTTTGATGGGATCTCATTTCTTTTTGTATTTTGTAGACAGTTCTATTTTTTTCCTTTTCGGTACCTTCTACTTATTGTATATATGTATATCTATATGTATATAGTTTTTCTAAGATATATTATACAACCTTACGTACTCGTAATAAGGACGAATACGCACGTAGGTACGTTTTTGGCATTAATAAATAATTTAATACACGTGTTTTCATGACGAGAATACCCATTTTTTGCTCGATTTGGCAGGGGCACTACCATGCGCCTATATTTATATGGGACTAGCTTAAACCCGCGGCTTCGCACGCAATATAATAATAACTGCCGTAATAAAACATCGTTACGAATAAAGCTAATATTGAAAAATTTAATATTGAAAAAAAAAAAAAAAAAAAAAAAAAAAAAAAAAAAAAAATCAAGTCAGATAAAAGAAAACATCTGACAAAAAAAAAAAATTATTATATAAAAAAAAATATAAAAAAAAATAATTAAAAAAAAAAAAAAAATTAAAAAAATTAAAAAATAAAAAAAAAAAAAAAAAAAAAAAAATAGATTATGTAGAATAAGTTTTTTAGTCGGCAAACTCACCACAATGAAAACGGAGTGGAGGCAAATAGATAACAAAATTGGCTCGAAGAAAATTAAATAGATATATCAAGGGCACGGACGAACGTCTGTGGACTGTACCGTTATTCAGAAAAAAAAAAAAAAAAAAAAAAAAAAAAAATATTGAAAAATTTAACTGAAGACTTGGCTGTATGGGCTTAATTTTTTTTTTGCGGTCTTTTCTAGATTTTTTAGTTTTTCCTTGATTCATACACCAAACACTACTTATATTCCAAATTTGAAGCTTCTAGGTCTGCTAGAAGTGCCTTAGAATTTTGATGATCGGTGAGTCAGTGAGTGACAAAATTAAGAAATTTGACCCGTTATAATTTCTTAAAAATACTGGTTCCAATTGAATGAAATTTGAAAATATGCTTATATAATATGCCTGCATGGTTACTGAAAATTTCAGTCTTCTAGTTTTATCCACAACGAAGTTACAGGGGGTCGAAAATGGTCTGAATTGCTTCAAGAAAAGGATGGTACGGCCGTGACGCTTTTTCGCTCGACTTGGTGGGGGCACGGCCGTGCCCCCAGATTTAATTTGATAAGGATTAATACTGTATCCGTATAAATTGCTTTCCAATCACTTCATCATATGACATTCAGCACATCTTTTTGGCCTGGGAGGGCTCTGGAGATGCTATAGATATCTTCTGTGATCTTTCCAAGGCTTTTGATTGTGTCCAACATGATACATTGGTCGGGAAATTGTGTCATTATGGTGTTAAAGACCGTGCGCTCGACCTTCTGAGGTCGTACTTAAGTAACAGAGTTCAGAGGGTTGATGTAAGCAGAGAGAGGTCATCAGGATCCCTAATGTCGATGGACGTCCCACAGGGTTCAATTCTTTGTCCATTTCTATTTTTAGTTTATGTTAACGACTTGCCTTACCTTGTAAAAAATAATCACGAGATAGTAATTTTTGCTGATGATATTTCTTTAGTATTCAAAGTTAATAGAAAGAAATTTACCTACGACGATGTAAACAATGCTATCTCCGAAATAGTAGAATGGTTCACGGCTAATAATTTATTACTAAATGAAAAAAAAACCTAAGATTCTCGCTACCGAACGTCAAACAGGCACCTACCAATATTGTTATTAAAAGCGAGAAATTGGACCTTGTGGATTCTACTGTATTCTTAGGAATCACATTGGACGCGAAATTGCAATGGGATCCTCATATCACTAACTTGGCGAGAAGGCTCGGTTCTGCAGCTTACGCTGTAAAAAGGATTCGTTTCCTTTCGGACATAGAAACCGCGAGGTTGGTGTATTTCAGTAGTTTCCATATTTTAATGACTTATGGCATTCTGCTGTGGGGACACGCTGCTAATGTTAATACAATCTTCGTGTTGCAGAAGCGAGCTGTTCGAGCAATTTATAAACTGGGTTCTAAAGTATCACTTAGAGAAAAGTTTAAGGAAATTAATATAATGACATTGCCATCTCAATATATATTTGAAAACATTATGCACGTAAAAAAAATATTACATTATTTAAAAAAAATAGTGATCGGCATAATGTTAATATAAGAAACAAAGATAAACTTGCTAATCATGTCAGCCGCCTCAATAAAATCACGAAATCTTTTAAAGGGCATTGTATACGCTTTTACAATAAGATCCCAGCTGACATTCAAGATCTACCCCTTAATAAGTTTAAATCTACACTAAAACGAAAGCTTTATGCAAAAGCTTATTATAAAGTATCAGACTACTTAGATGATAAAAATCCATGGGTGTAAGCCGCTCACCTATCAGTTTGTTTCAATAATATTATTCTTTAAGCACTTATTGTAAAAAATTTTTTTAATAATTTTGTTAAAAAGAGCGTCCCTCAGTTTCTTGCGCATTCTTCTGAGAGGAACCAGCATTTTTGAATGCGCCTTTGTGGTCACGTTCTTCCACAAAGTAATAAAATTCACTCTTATGACGTATTTCAAGATTATGTTACATAACTACGAAATAAAGATATTTTGATTTGATTTGATTTGATTTGACACCATTTCCTTAAACACAAAAATAGGTATAATAAGCTATCCATAAAAGATAAATATAAGCCATCACGGACTTTTCTTTAGTCCTATAAAAGAGGACCAACTCCTTTATACATTGTTTCGTTATATCTCAAATAGATAAGTCAGCGTTTTCGACGAAATTTCCTACAGTCGCCTTGATTTTTTCCGACGTCTTCAACAATTATCGTCATATTTCAACAAATTTGCACAAAACGTTAATAAATTATTTACATAAACCTTCCTCTTAAACAACTCCGTCCATTGGTGTCAACCATATGAAAATCCGTTTATTAGTTTTTGAGTTTATCGCGTTCAGACAGACAGACGCGGCAGGGGACTTTATTTTATATTTGCTCAATTTGTGTACACTTCCTCTTAAGTAAAATTTTATGTAAACTGAGTAGAATTTTGTTATTCATAAATCATTCCTATAACCAAACTTATCGATCGTTTTATAGGAATGAAAGCTAAAGCATATAACTACAACTTGGGTTTATTCGTCCCGTTCCCTGATATCCCTATAGACGCGGTGGGATACGGATAGGTCCGATCGATTGCGTCGCGCTAATTACATCATAAATCTACGAAGCGCGCGTCAGTCTGTCGGCCCCTCGTACTTAAAAACTTAACACTCCGAACACTATTGCTTTAAGCTCTATAAAGTTAACTATCAAGATAATATAGATAACTGTTCCGTTTTCCTTCTGGTGCGAGACCGTGTGTACACTTAAACGATCCACATGGGCTGTGTCCGAGGAGATTGTAAATTTCAGACTCGATATCCTTTCAAAATGCTTCGGCATCATTGGGCTGCTTATTATTGAGTTATCTAATTTCATTATTTTTATAAACAAAATAAACGCAAAGACTACGGCTACCCTCTGCAATCAACACAACCATACTTAACCGGATCCGATTTGTATTTGCCCACTCTAACTATAAATCAAGAAGTGGAATAGCTATACATGATGCATATGACAATATCATTGTATATTATTGTACGTATTTACGGAATTTCTTACAAAAACTCCTGCATAGATAGTCTCGTAAATTGACGTATTAGTGATTAGACACGTCTGATATTTACAAAACTCGTCTGACTCGTCGAATAATAACAAATTTGAGAGCGTGTGCACTTCTCGACTCTTCGCTATTTATGTCATCCCTTCGTATTAGTGGTAGCTGTGGAAGCTAAGTAAGTGCTGAAATATATACAGAAACACTCATCTCGCCACACAAGGTCGCCTGTACAGATGTAAACGCGCAAACCAGCCAGAACGTATTTATATAAATAAAATCATCGAAGGCTGTATTTTATGACCATAGGAAGAGATGCCATGACTTGTTCGGATTTAAATTAAAAAACTAGTTGAAAGTCTTTGATTTAAATAAAATTAATTGTAAAAATGGACTAGATCTTGAGGAACGAAATGTGTCTTTATGTTTGTTAACAATCTTTTTAAAAACTAATAAAACTAAACTGCTGCACTAATTTTGATGAAACTTGGTAAGAAAATAGCTTGCATCCTGAGGACGGGTGCTACTTTGTACTGGAAAATGAATCTGTATGTTATTAGCTTTTCACGCTAAACCGCTCAACCGATCTCCATGGTGCCTTACACCAGGAATATACACTGATGTGATTTGCGTTAAAGCCGAAATACACAAACCTCTACGAAATATTTTCATGGTTTAACCATACTGGGCCGATTTACGTGACATTTGACAGATAGACAGCTTAATACTTGAAGAAAAACGTAAAGTATGTGATATCCACCATGCAAAAATGGTGTTTCCGTGTGTGCAGCTCAGTTTAACTTCAAAGGAAGACCCGAAAGTTTGTGGCGGGCTTTGCAAAGGAAATACATGAATGTATGTTACCTGTTAGTTTCAGTCCGAGACTACGCCCGGGTGGCCGTGGGAGGTCGACGTGTGCGCGCCGTGGACCACGCTCCGTGCACAGCCCTGAGTCCGTCGACAGCGACGTCTGCGACTTGAAGACTGCAATACAATGAATATATCCTTAACTGGAATATACAGGACATTCCTTAAATCAGCAACTAAAGTCAAGAAAAATGATACTAATGAAATCCTTGTTTTAGACTGAATTTTTAAAGTCAAATATTGTTATATTTTAGTCAATGGTCCTTCCTTATACTTCACCTGCATGTACTACACATTTGTGTTATCTACATTTTCAACAGCATATTTTCCGTGTTTCCAACATCAATGTATTATTACAAAGTTGCACATTGTCCGCAAATGTTTGAGACGAATTGTCACATAATTTCATAAATTTACTCGTATGTCCGTAATATTAACAGTTTTTTTCATAGCTTTTTAAGCTATTGCATAGCTTCTATCGCGGGCCTTGAGCGCGGGGATCGAATCCAGAAATTCCATAACGAAAAAAAACCTCACGCTTCCCACTTCGACGGGCACGGAGGTGTGGCTTGAAGGTCGTGTTTTTTTTAGTTTAGTTTATGCAATGCCGGGCCGACCCGTGACAGGAGTGGAGCGAGCCCCGATGTCAGCGTCGATTTACAAAAATCAGTTTAATATACTGGTCCTGCAATGCAGGAACTTTCAGATATTAAGCTGAAAAGAACAGATACTACACTTTGATCTTAGCCAAAAGGCCGAGAAGCAATACCGAATATATTCATTAAAACAACATATAGAATGACAGAAAAATTTTGATAGCGCGATGTACGTTTTTTAAAACAGCGCCATCTATTATAATCTGTTGCACCTATTTATGTATGGTTCACTCTCCGTTGTTGTGTTATTTTTGTTTGGTTTTTGTGTAGTATAAATAAATGTCGAAAAACATACGTTTCTTGTATAGGGACGCCCTTTGATTTTTAACTTTATTTTAATTAAGTATTTGTTGTTATTGCCGCCATAGTTGTACATATTTCAAAAAAATTTCAACTCTAAGTGATGATCTTATAACCACCAATCACCAAAAGCTATTGCATAGCATTTTGTATCAACTTATGCAATATAATTATTTATTTATTTTATTTATGCAAAATAAATAATTATAATTGCATAAGTTGATACAAAATGCTATGCAATAGCTTTACCGCGGCAGTCCTCGAGTGCCACATGTCTTTTTTTATTTATATGGAATTCAGCCCACACCTAGCTATGGTGACAACCGATCTATACATGGTGATGTATATCTGTGATTTCCAAAGGAAAATATATTTTCCTGCGATAAAAGTTACAAATATTTTGTTCTTGAAGTTTTTGTGCCTTATCTATGTGTAATATTGGAACCGCATTACGGCACATGTCCAGTTCCATTTTTCCGTAGGGAAGACATATTTTCCCACGGAACAAGTTGCCAACGTTTTTCTCTTTCTATTCAACTATCCCAATGTAAAATAGAAAGCGATTCTCTTTCTCTGCGATATGAATTATTATGCTGTAGCCTTGATTTGTAATAAAATATTTACTGAGAATGAGTATGTACTCGATAAAAAAATTGTTCAAATAAACAATTTCATTTATGTCGGAAAAATACTTCATAGTTAAAGGAATATAGAGCAATAATAAGGCACGAAGTATTAATCTAGTAAGAAAAAGTCTTGTGAATACATACATTCAAGCTTACATACATGCATGACATATACACAAGTAAAGCTAATTAAAAGCTAATGAAAAAACTGGCCAAGTGCGAGTCAAACTACAAATCATCGCTATGGATTTCAGTGGCAACACTGTTCTTCCTCTCTTTTCGGAACCATTGTCGAATGAGCGTATGCTCCCACAAAATTCATACAAAAAATAAAAAAATAAAAAATAACAGTAAACAATTTTATTCCTATCCAAGTAGTGAACACATTACCTACTGTTTTTTTTTTGTGACCCAAATTCAGGCTAAAGTTGGAACCAGATTCTTTCGTATAAATAAATTACAAAAGTGACGAAAAGGCTGATTGAACTCATTAGCCACCGGTGATATTTAAGGGAATTTAAGGACTTAGACTTTCGTTTAGGTTCTCCTGTAAACTATGTGTGAGGCTCTAAATCCCGTATGTCATCTAACTTTCGGTTCAGTACCTAGTTACGTTGATGCGGTAGGGGAAGGGGAGGGGAGAGAATGCTTGTTTTAAAGAAATATATTAACACTTCCCGTGAGGAGCCCTTCTATTGAATATATTATTATATCACTTGACGCACCTGACAAAATTGACAATAATGTGACGTCACCAGTACATGTGACGTTCAAAGGCCATATAAATACGTGCAATATATAGAACACTCTTAGTTTTATTTAGTAGTAGTGACGTCATCAACTATAAACTGTTAACACATGATTATTTCTTGAAATCCATACCTACATAATTTTTTTTTTTTATTACTACAGTACTCCATATTTTCTAAAAAAGTATTCAAATGTAATGTCATTTTTTTTAGTAAATGCCCTTTGGGTGTTTTCTAAAAGGTAATGTTAATGTTCCTAAAGATAACTTCAACTTAATAAACCTTAATTTGCATTAAGTTGTCAACTTTGGGGTCATGTTTTATGTCAAGGGTATAAGCCTAAGAAAAAACTTCAATTTTAACGTAATATACGTTCGAGTGTGGATACAAAAGTTTGACGACAGTCCGTAAAAAAATTTTACACGAAGTCTGAATTGGAGCATTGTGAAACGAATATTACACACACACACTGTAGGCTAATCTTCGTCTTTTTAATAATTAGATATTTACCACTAATGTTCTCTGAAAAGACAATCATAAATAGTAATTTTATGTAACTAAATAAATTGTGCTTTAATTTATTAAATATAATTTTAAAATAGAAAATGTTTATCAGACTGTTTTCGTGGGGGAGTATAATTCGGCTATATTTCCCAAATTAATGATGGTCGACAAAGACAGTGATGTCAAAAGATGCAGGGGCTTGTGAAGCATTGTTTGATACCAATTTTTTTTCAATTTTACTTTTTTGGCAAATTTGAAAATTTTGAAAATAAAACGAAATTTTCCGATTTTTCGGGTAAAAATTTGTTTGTTTCGAAAAAGAAAAACAATATTAAAATAATGGAAAAAGGTCTTGAAACACAAAAATTGTCTACAAATTGAAAAAAAAAATTTTGGTATCAATCGAAAACTGTGGGCTCGGCAGGTGCCCTTTTCATTGAATGATTATCAGATTAGTTTATCAGTTAGTGATTAAGAAAGCAACAAGTTTCTTACAAGCTTGTGCCTTCTTACGGATGATGATGCAGCCTAGACCAGGCTCTCATGAGAATACAAGGGTAAACTAAGGCTCATTTTTGCTTTCGTTATACAGAGTGCACTCAAAAGTAAGGCTTGAATAACATTCGGAAAACATATCCGACATGACGTTGTGTAAACACAGTTGTAAATATCAGTAAAGTCCTAAATTTGGGCGCAATATACAGAGAGATGAATTTTTATCAAGCATAAGGTGTTATGTGAACACCCCATTCTTAATAAAGGAAAATATTTTTGCTGTAAGAAATATCGATACCGCGTGGGGACTAAGTCAAAAATAAATGCTACACACAAGAAATGGGCGACGCGGGTATGGCGAGATGGGATATCCCACCGGTGGCTCCCGTGGACGCAATTGTCAGTCGTTCAGGAATCTCCACGGTCATACCATAATTTATTACGTGGCACTATATCTCAATATTTAGGAACCGACAGACACAAAAAAAATCGCGTATTTCATTATTTTCACCAAAGATCTTACAATTAAAATTTGGAAGATAATGAAAAAAATCAATAGTACGAAACGCCAATAAAAGTATAAAAAGATAGAGCTGACATTAACGCTTCTAGTATGTCGGTTCGATTCGAATCAATTTTATTTACCTAAGCAAAACTTACGTAATATAGTGGAGTAGTCGTGCCAAGCGACCGACGATGTCCCGAATCGGAGAGGGTCACTCACTACTGCTCCATGAGGCGGCAAATACATAAAACTGAACTCCAGTCATAATCGCCAGCAGTATCCAGTCGTTTGAAGCTCGTTAGTGAGGCGGCGTACGCGGGACGGCCTCTACTTGGACAAAATTACATTTCGTCGCTCATTGGGTCGCTAAAATAGCATAATTTGCATTCGTATTACGATCTCTGCTCAAAAAAGATTCCGATTCACGAAAGTGATCGTAGAGCACAGCTGAATGACAGAACAATTTACCTGAAGATCGCCAGAACGATACTAAGGCGTGCGTAGTTTTAACAATAAATTTAACAAGTCAAACCTATAAGAATTTGGTAAGTAACGCTGGTTTTACCGTTGTATAAATTTCATATATACAATCCTCTAATTGCTCTAATCAGCTTCAAAATGATACTTGCAAAACCAGAGGTCAAAGGAGACTTCTGTGCCAAGCTTCAAAAAATCCATTGAAAAACAACGCCGTTAAGCGCGAACGGACAGACAGAAGGATGAAAAAACAAACTACTATACCAATATTTCAAGTCGAAAGTAAGAATTTTGTAAGTACTGCGGATTTGATGAAATGTTATGTACCATCATGAGATGTCATGAACTATCATGACGAGTCATGAAAGGTTATGAAAGGTGATGGAAGGTCATAAAAAGTCATAAGAGAAAATTTATGGGCCAAATTCCTAGAAAATATGTTTGAAGGTAACGAAACCCTCGCAACTGAAGCAACCATTTGCCCTATGTGCTCCAATCAGCTTTAGAATGGTACGTATTAAACTAAAGGTCAAATGGGACCTCTGTACCAAGATTCAAAAAATCCACTGGTAAATAGCGAAACCCTCGCCTGCTTCATTTATTCTAATCAGCTCTAAGACGGTACTTACAAAACTAGAGATGCAATGGAGTCAAGTTGTGGTTAATCTGAGAATACCTGTAGTGTTTTTGAACTTGTTTTACATTTTCTAGATCAATATGAAAAATGAAGAGCATCTATATGTATAAGGTAGCAAAGGATGGCAACGCACATATAGATACAGACTAAATACATGTACATACGTAGAGATGCTGCATTGTGACAGCGATAATGTGAGCAAAAAATATACGCCGTAGCCAAATATACGCTACTTGATGTTTTGAAAAATTCACTGTGAAGTATGTGATCCATAATATGGATTAAAAATAAAAACTCTACAATGATCTTAGACAATTATAAAGACGCATAGATTATCTAATTTCTGAGTCTGTCATTTTGCTGACGTTTGCGATCGTTTCGAAATGGGTATGAGACGCTCTATCTTGATAATTATGCTATCTAAGACACTACACCACTGCCCCGTCCTGGCCTAATCCGGCAAAACATTAGATCAGTGGCGGCGATCAAATCAATCTATCACGCGAATGGGAGCGCGGGCACGAGTTGATTGTACGAGTAATTTTATTGATAGCAGACACATGTTGACTCGACAGTTGACGTCACACACCCGCTGATGATTCAATAGGTACTCTCGATCGTGAGAAATAGGTATTTGGTCAAAGGCTTGTTACATACGTACATCTCCCGGTGATGCAAAGGCGTACACAGGTGCGCACTAGTATGCACCTCAGGTATACACACTGGCGGGATGGTGCCTTGTATTGTCAAGAAAAAACAATAAATAAAAAATTAAGGAAGGTTCTTTAAGGAAGGTAATTTAAAATGGGCAGAACTGGCTTAGAAGATGACGACAGAGTGTGGACGCCCGCCAATGGCAATCATTGACACCTCAAGCTTTTAAGATATATGTTTCATATTTTATTAGCTATGCTTTTGAGATTTAAACGCTGATATTTTTTTAATTTCTTAAATAAAATCTTATTTTCTAATTATTTTTTTTTTGTATTTATTCGTAATAAACAAAAACGTTTAGCCTATATAATGAACAAAAAACTAACTAAATTAAACTAATGCCTTCTTGAAGTTGCTTACGTCCACTGTATCATAGTTTTGGTATCCATTTTCCTATTAATGCACATGAAAATGAAGAACGAAAAAAAATCCTCGTTTACAGTGGGTGGGTATCATGAAAGTGGCTGATAGATTTAGCTTCACCATTCTTGCAATCAGACTAGTAAGATGAAGTTCTTCAAAAAAAAAACTGCTGATATTCAAACTATATTAGTTCATCAAAAAAGCTTTTCAAACTATAGGCACAAAAGTTAAAATCAAGAGACAACCTAAAGCAAACTGTACGTAAATAGTA
The DNA here is from genome assembly GCA_949709985.1 of Luffia ferchaultella. NCBI lineage: Eukaryota > Metazoa > Arthropoda > Insecta > Lepidoptera > Psychidae > Luffia > Luffia ferchaultella. Next base: position 24,351,013 of record OX453247.1, read on the forward strand.
TGCTTACGGTATATTGCTAGTACATTTACGGAAACATTATTATTTAAATTCATTAAAACACTAATGCGTTTTCTAAATTCAGCGATGACGGCCACAAAACAAAGCAAACATACTAATATTAGTTAAAAATTATAATTTTCATGGGGCACTGTATTTGTTTTTGCTGTTAATTTTTAATTTGAATAATCGTAAATAAAGTTTTTATTATGATCTTATTTACTAGTTCCAAAATGTCGAGTCGATAAGTCAAGAGCGTCTTACATATTCGACGATGAAACGTTCTGGCGCTTCCGAAAATAATCAAAAATAGTTCAATTATTGGTGTGACTACGTGACTGTGGCCATGGGTGACACTAAACAGGACAGGAGTACATGGACATGACATACATGACCCGTCGAAAATGTTTTATGCAGGGAGTGCGTAGTGCGTAAAGCTTTTTTACTTTAATTAAATTTTCTTCCCCGCCGTAAAATCCCAAATTAGCTCCACGCGGTGCGAGAACACGCAATAAAAATACTTCAATGAGCAGTGGCGGGCGAAGCCGCAGCCTCCACCACCCACACGGCCCCCATACATGTATGTATATATATTTAACATATTTATACAGTGTGAAAGCCGGAGTAATACGTACCTAAACTCGTAATAGAAACAGCCCCAGCACCTTAGAATGACGTACGAATACTTCATGGCCGTCGGTTCCTATGAATGCGGGCAACTAGTCGAATGCTGTTGACTTTTTCAGTGTTATTTTTAGAGTGTAATAACTGACTGCAACGTCTAAACTCTCGAAAGAAACTATATTCAGTTGTGTGAAATGGAAACACTTTTGAATTACTTAAATACATTTTTTTACGAAAATTTTATCGTTTAGCTTTTGTAATACACTGAGTTAAGGAACTCAGAATATAAGTCCACTGCGCTAATGCGGTGCGAGCTGGGGGCCATCTTGTAATCAAGAACCAGTTGCGGCCTACAGCATTGCCCGCGTAGACGATTTGTATTATTTAGGCTTTAACACAAATCCGTCCAGCGCAAAATAAAGATACTAATTACCTGCACCTCCCTTTGATTAAGATTGGTTTAGTAGTTCAGTCGTAAATAGGTAACCAACACATAGACACGGTTCTGCGGTAAAAAGCATAGGCGAGAAACATAGAGACACACTTCCGCGGTAAAAAATAGCCTATGTCCGTTTTCAGAACGCGAGCAAATCTCTCTACCAAACATCAAAATCGGTTCAGCAATATAGTCGTAAATAGATAACAAACATCAAGAAACATTTCCGCAGTGAAAAATAGCCTGTTCGTTTTTGGGATGCGAGCTATCTCCCTGCCAAACATCAATCTTTGCTCAGTAATTTAACTTTGAATATGTAATAAACATAGAAACACGTTTTGTGGTAAAAAGTAGGCCATGCCCTTTTTTAAGATGCTATCTATCGCCCTGCCCAACCATCAAAATTGGTTCAGCAGTTTAGCTGTGAATAACAGAATTAAGAAGGAAAAATTAAAGGGGTTCCCAATACAGTAAATAATTTTTTTCGACCTTTCTGCTATAACAACAAAAGATAAAATTAGAACAAAGTTAAAAATAAAGAGGGTCCCCATGTACATGGACATGGATGAGGAGACCCTCAAAGAGGACCCACAAGAAACATAAAGGCACTTTTCTGCATAAAGATCTTTTCTATATCCTCCCTCAGGTTCTTAGCTAAAATTTAGATAAAACGTTAATCAAAAATTTTGCTGTAAAAACGTGACAGGCAGACAAACTCATTTATGATATGAGCATGAATTATTTGTAATTCGTTTCAGTAACGAAACACTTTTCATTGAAATTAACTACTATTACAACTTTTGTATCATAATTACGTTTTTTTTATGAACGTATTTCCAAATGAAGGTATTTTCAAATTAAAAGCTAACGTTGTTTTGTCGGTTCGTAATGTTTAAGGTGGTTGACTACACACTCAATTGGTATTTATCGCTCAAAAAACTATTCAACTATTGTCCACTGCACTTAATATTTGAATTTCGTATTATGTCAGAGTTGCCAGACGACAGTATATTTACATGATATTTACTAATGCCGAACCTTGTGATAAAGCCATAATTAATAAGTTCACGTCAGATCATAGTGGCCAACTGGCTATTTTTGATTTAGGTGAATTTCAAGATGATTTCAAGTGACTAAAATAAAATAAAATGTATACCAGCCAATGAGAGCCGGCTTGACAATTACAGAAAAAACATATTGGCGAGTTTACCAAACTTAAAATATTATGATGATATTAAAGAGTAATATAGTGCATTATTCGATATCACAAAAAATGTATATGACAATGTGTTTAAATCTAAAACCATACAAATAAATAATTCGTTACGAAATATTGATTATTACGTTAAAACCATACAAATCAATAAATCCAGGAGTTAGACTTAAGTTATATGAACTTTATGAAGAAAGTTAATAACAGTGATTATTTTCGAAATTATGTTCGGAATTATTCAAAAATGCTTAAACGCGCTTGTGGTGTAGCTGAAGCAAATCATATTTATAGTAAAATAAAAAATAGCTCGAATATTACAAAAAAGACTTGGCAAATCGTGAACAACGAAAAGTTATATAACAGAGTCCAGAAAGTTAGGCTTATTATAGGTTGTGAAAAATTGGCTATGTTGGACGATGTGAAGTCTGAAGAAGAAAGAAGTTTCAATAATGAAGATAAAATATCGATCAATATTGTTTGCTGAGAAACAGTCTCTATCCCAATCTATCTACAGTCTCTACTAACAGTCTCTATCCTTCCTTTTTTAATCCCAAATATCAATAATATTGATATTTGGGATTCCAATCTTGGTACAATCTTTTCAGAGATAGATTTTTCGATGCTCGATCTCCAATTATTTTTTGAATCAATTTTCATCATACTAGATCGATTCAGAAATCGCCATAAAACATAGCGATTGAATATCGACTTTTTTACCATTCCGGCGATGTAAATCTGGGGGCACGGACGTGCCCCCACCAAGTCGAGCGAAAAAGCGTCACGGCCGTACCATCCTTTTCTCGAAGCAATTCAGACCATTTTCGACCCCCTGTAACTTCGTTGTGGATAAAACTAGAAGACTAAAATTTTCAGTAACCATGCAGGCATATTATATAAGCATATTTTCAAATTTCATTCAATTGGAACCAGTATTTTTAAGAAATTATAACGGGTCAAATTTCTTAATTTTGTCACTCACTGACTCACCGATCATCAAAATTCTAAGGCACTTCTAGCAGACCTAGAAGCTTCAAATTTGGAATATAAGTAGTGATTGGTGTATGAATCAAGGAAAAACTAAAAAAATCTAGAAAAGACCGCAAAGAAAATTAAGCCCATACAGCCAAGTCTTCAGTTAAATTTTTCAATATTGGCTTTATTCGTAACGATGTTTTATTACGGCAGTTATTATTATATTAAACTGTAGCTGAAGCTCAAGAAGTAGTACCGGAAAAGAGAAAACGGAAGGCTACCTACAAAAATAAGAAAAGTTCATAAGTCAGAGAGAGGGCTTTAAGAAAATTCGTTGCTGGTAGATATACATATATACAATAAGTAGAAGGTACCGAAAAGGAAAAAAGTAGAAGTGTCTACAAAATACAAAAAGAAATGAGATCCCATCAAAAACAATACTTGTCAAAAAAACCAAGTCTCGCAACTCAGTTGTTCTGCGGTAAAAAGTTGTGAGATCCATGTAATACCAAGTCGGTTATTAATTTATTCGGTTATAAATATATTGAGACTTGGCCATCGCACTAAATAATTGAATTTACATGTGTTTTCAGGCGATTGAATTTACACGTGTTTTCAGGCGATGGCCAAGTCTCAATATATTTATAACCGGATAAATTAATAACCGACTTGGTATTACATGGATCTCACAACTTTTTACCGCAGAACAACTGAGTTGCGAGACTTGGTTTTTTTGACAAGTATTGTTTTTGATGGGATAATTACTTATAAATAGTGATTGCAAATAAAAACTATCTAGTTAAATGTATATATTATTCTTCAACTAAAATATGTATATATTATTCTGCAACAAAATCGATTTCCTTCAAATGGTCCACACGTTTAGCCTCAATTATGAAAATATACTTTACATTACACAAAAATTGCGACGACATAATATACAACATATTAAAAAAATAGATTTTAGTCATATCGATTTTGATTCGAATCGATTTTCATGATCGATATTTTGACTGAAGATTGAAATCCCGAATTGACATCTGTCATGACACATGGTGGCGGTGTTAGTGTTGCCAACATATTTTTTAAACTTCCACTGCCTTTTTTAAAGTCAATAATTAAAAATTTATGCAGAAGATGAAAAACTATTTTTTATGCTTATTTATAGGATCCATAATTTAAGCGCTATGCTAATATAACTTAAGTTAGTGCCGGAATCCAAAGGCCAGCCTCCATACAAATCTGAACGTGTCCTAAAGGACACTAATATATTGACAGGACTAATATAAGGAAATTAATATAATGACATCGTCGTCTCAATATATATTCGAAAACATAATGTACATAAAAAATATATTGTAGTATTTAAAAAAAAATGTGATCGGCATTGTATTAATACTACAAGCAAAAATAAACTTGCTAACCATGTCAGCCGCCTCAATAAAATCACAAAAATTTTTAAAGGGCAATGTATACGCTTTTACAATAAGATCCCGTTTGACATTCAAGATCTACCCCATAACAAGTTTAAAACTAAATATAACGAAAGCTTTATGCAAAAGCTTATTATAAAGTATCAGACTACTTAGATGATAAAAATCCATGGGTGTGAACCGCCGCCTATCGGTTTGTTTCAATAATATTAATCTTTAAGCACTTATTGCTAATAATTTTCTTAAAAAAGGGCGTCCGTCAGTTTCTTGCGTATTCTTCTGAGAGGAACCAGCACTTTCGAATGCGCCTTTGTGGTGACGTTCTTCCTCAAAGTAATAAAATCCATTCTTGTAACGTATTTCAAGATTATGTTAAATAACTACGAAATAAAGATATTTCATTTGATTTCATTTAAAATATTTTTCATCAACATTTGTTCGATTCCAATTTAGAATCTACGCTACGTCTACGTCATCTGGTAGTATGATTGCAATCATTGTATAGTTAATGATTTAGCAGGGAACTGGGTTTCGCGTGGCTTTACCACAGGTACAAATATGTAAGCGAGTAGAAGGGTTCCGGTGCGAAACGGCCACGTGTGTGACGTCACCATTTTGCTTAACACACCCTCCACCCGCCCCCACGTGTGCTAAGTAAACGGGCGCTCAAAAAACCCCTCCCACCCAGCTCCGTTGGCCGTTTTATGATCTGAATATATCATCTTGTATTTCAATCTGAGTGTTACGCTTAAGTATAATTACGAACCTTTCGTTACAGTCTTTGTTACAAGAAAAGACGCGTACATTCAACACGCAATGGGTGCAGCCGTTTGAGCGACACAGACGAAAATTGTTGTTAAATTACGTACCAACATGAATAAATGGAATTCTCAGGAAGACACTGTCCGCCAGTCTCATTATTGTAAGTTTTCAATCATTGCAATTGTGTTCTTTGCCTATATGTTTGCGTAATTTATTACAATGTAATCTAACTCGTATTTACAACGTATGTTTAATTCATTTTAATGCTACACAATTGACTCGGCAGAAAAAGGAAAATTTGGTAAATTTCATCTAAAATGGCTATTTTAGAATCACTCCTATTTTTCAACAAACTTCTATGTGATTGAAACGAACCAAGATAATAATAGCACACGACAATAAAAAAGTAACAGAAATTCAACTTTTTTATATTGTGTTGGAGTCTAAGAGTTGTCACACTAAAGAAATACACGAATATCTCATTGCCCTATAACAAGATATGGGACGATGGGTCTACTGGTATATACGTGAAAGAATACTAAACCTATTGCCAAATTTTCTAACCTCTTGCTGTATTTTTCTAACGTTACATATTATTTCATACCACCTAGTCATAACAACTATTTCTATCAAGTCCAACCATTATTTACAATTACATGTCATTTTACATCCGTTTTCTACCATTTCATGCCTTTCGTACAATCGTTTCGTACCAACTTTAGCTTTTCAAACCATTTCATTGATTTTATTGATTTTAATATTTTGAGAGTACAGAAATGTGATAAGACAAAAAAGGTTAAAGTTAGCAAGAAATTGTAGGAAAGAAATGAAATAGCATATGATGCCCAGATTATTTTGTTGTTTGGGCCTTACGAAATAACCTGAAACACAATCCATCAATAATCGCTCGTGGAATTTATTTGGGTGGTTTTCCTTTTCAGATTAACCGAAAATCACGACGACGCCGGTCATCGTGAGGAAGTGATTTGTTCTGTGCAATTAGTGGTGGTGTGCTGGAGTATAGGCATGAAACGAATATAGATATTCGATTTTGATTTATTTCATCCGAGTCAGTCCGAGTAGGTTTGTCTCCAACCAAATTAATCCAACTCGGTCCAACACGGTCTAACCTGGTCCAACATCTCGATATTGCAGATTGATGGGTGAACCGACATTATAGGATAATAGTGTTTCCTAATAATCTATATCGTTCAGTTAGCACGGTAGTGATACAAAATATTAAAGCATGAATGGCATTTAAATTACAAAGTGGGGTGCTAGAGGTAATGGAGTAGAAGAGCTGAATTAAAGATACAGGCGAAAAACATAGGGGGCCAAAAAAGTCAAACTAGCCAAAACAGAAATTATTCAGGAAGAATCTCTGCTCTAAAACTGTTTTAGCAAATTTCAATATATGCATATGGTTTGCGCTGAAAAATTAGTAACGTGACGATGCAGACAAGATAGAACCTAAGAACACAAGTGATTTTTATGATCGCTGTAGAAAATAAAGGTTGATCAAAATTATTAAATTCTGGCAAAATGGGAACCGAAGTCATTTTGAACTACAGTTCGACGATAAAACCCACGAATCTTGTCGTATTTTACGTATGCATATGAAAAATACGAAATAATAGTAAAAAAATATAAAGGGAATATAATTCATTATGATATTGGCTTTAGTATTAAAATACTACCGATAAATAAGAAAATGGAGCTCATTCAATAAACGATGAAATTTGTAAGAAGTGAATTATCCGAATACAATCTGATCCGTCGTTGGGATCTTCGCATCCGGAATGAATTGTACAGTAAGCAGTTGGTTCCTCTAGAAGTTAAAGCTTCAAATTAAAGCAAATCGTAAAGTTCAAAAAGTTTGATTCAACTATACCTATACAGTGGCCTTAGTTTATGATCAAATTCAGCGGTTTGGACCATTCGTTAATATATCGTAGTCTCTTCACCCACCCAGTGAGGTAGTCAACCCGTCAGTTTATCATTTTGTTTTTCATTACATTGGGAGGAAACAGTACCTAACCGACCCAGTGAACCGATTAACGGTGGAAACATTTAATAAGGGCCACACTCACTCATGCAATAATTTTTATTTTTGTACTCCAAATCAACCCATTATGCACCACGGCAGGATCTCAGACCTCCATTCGAGATGAGGATGCTTGGAGCTTAATCCACCACGCTCCTCTAGTGTGAGTTGGTGGATTTTAATGACTGCAACATCTGATGATAGTAACCGGAACCGACGGCTTAACGTGCTCTCCGAGGCACGGAGTAAGTGATAGTTATGTACTTAAGTCAGAAAAAACTCATTGGTACATGCCCTGAGATTAAAACCACGACCTTATGAACAAAAAGCGGGCTCACTACCACACGGCTATCACGAATTTTGTACTCACTGACATAAAATTCGACTGTCATCTCTCGACCTGCTTATAAATGTATGGGTTTTTTTCAGTTACTCCTCTATGTTAAAAATGTGTAGATTCTAACTTTGTTATTACAAACAAATACACGAAAGTTGCTCACCGTCAAGTTCGAGACCGTGGCTCCAAGTGGGCGTATCGTGTTGCGTTCGGCCGTCGGCGCGGCTGCCGATCGACACCTTCAGACTCTTCCACAGCTTCATACCTCAGAACGCATCACGCCTCGCCCCCTTCTTATGTCTTCGCACACAGCACACCACCACTAATTGCACAAAACAAATCACTTCCTCACGATGACCGGCGTCGTCGTGATTTTCGGTTTACCTGAAATGGAAAATTACCCAAATAAATTCCACAATCGACTATTGATGGATTGTGTTTCAGGTAATTTGGTAATGTCCAAACAGCACATTTGTTTGGGCATCATGTGAGGCCTTTGAACAAATGAGCGTCATCATTCCTGTATGGAAGCCATATGGTGCAGATATGGGGGGTTCTACATGGGGGTGATAACGCTTTTATATATGCGTCTCATATGGCTGTGGATATGACAGTGACAGTGTAGCTGAACCACATATGATAAAACTTCAAGTGTCAAACTTACTTTACTTGCCAATTTTGTCAAGTTAAATTTCATTGTCAGCTCAGAAACATTACATTTTTTTCTTTTCAGAAAAATTGTTTAGTATTAGAAAATTGGCTTAAAAAGTTCCCTTTTTCTGTATTTAAAAGTTATTTTAAATTGTTGTGTTTAAAAAGCCATTTATATCAACAAAAATTAAACGAATCATTATAATAAAGTTAAAAACTGAAAAAACAAAAAATCTAACTGTACTTATAGAAAGTAAAAAAGGATCAAAAAATGATATTTTGCGCAGTAAAACAACGTAACGCAAAAGCGTATTTTTACCTTTTTGTTATTATTATAAGCTTTTATGTAACTTAACATTTTGTGAGTGGGTGGCTGGGAATGTATTTATTTTTAAACTAGCTTTCCGCCCGCGGGCTTCGCTCGCGTTGACCACAGTTGTACTGGGACAGTTAAAGGACCGCGACGCTCCAGAACATTGTAACACTTTCTAGAACATTCTGACACTTAAATGCCTAAGAAGTCTCTATACCTAATTTCATAAATATCCATTTAGCCATTTTAGCATAAAGAATAGCTATCCCACAAGTCGGTCCCAAAATCAGACAGACATTTTGGAGATTAACTGGAACACACAGACAGACTAACAGACACTGCGATTTTCTAATTATAATATATATATATATATATATATAAAATGCTTTTTACTCTTGACAACGCCCTCATTATATTTGCAAAATTTCAGTAAAATCGAATCAGCCGTTTGGACGATTAGTCCTAACAACCAGACAGACAAACACACAGACAAACAAACAAAAAGTAGCTTATGTTACTGCTCACACCCGTCTTTTCACGTCCGCGAAGTTTCATTAAAATTGGTTTAAATTTTTTAGAGTTTAGCTCAAACAGGAAGAGAGATGGCCAGACAAACAAAAAGTATTGAATGTCACTCCTGACAATCTTTTAATCACATCTTTGAAAGTTTCATTGAAATAAGTTCAGACCTTTCGAAGAGCACTTCGAACAAACAGACGGACAGACAAAGATAAACAAAGAGTGTTGTATCTACGTCATTCCTGATAATCTTTTTATCAGATTTGTGAAGTTTGATTGAAATCGGTTCAGCCGCTTCGGAGATTAGCTCGAATAGACGGACAGACAGACAAACAGATAAAAAAATTTGGTCTTGTGGTCACATAGATCTCGTCAAAACATCAAGTTTGAGTACCAACACGATAGGTCTGCGATTGATAGTTTCGAAAATATAAAGTTTTAAAAATGTGGTCCCGTGGTCTCATAGATCTCGCCAAAACACCAAGTTTGAGTACCAATACGATACGCCTGTGATTGATGTATTCGAAAATGTAAGCTTCTAAAAATTTGGTCACACGATTGCATAGATCTCGCCAAAACATCAAGTTTGAGTACCAACACGATAGGTCTGCGATTGATAGTTTCAAAAATATAAGCTTTTAAAAATGTGGTCTCGTAGTCTCATAGATCTCGCCAAAACATCAAGTTTGATTACTAACACGATAGGTCTACGACTGATGGTTTCGAAAATATATGCATTTTAAAATCTGGTCACGTGGTTACATAGATCTGCAAAGTTTCGTTGAAATCGATTTAGTCATTTCGGAGATTAGCCGGAACAGACAGACAGACAGTCAGACAGACAAATAGTAACCTATGTCACCCCCGGTAATGCTGTCTTTACGTCTGCCAAGTTTCATTGAAATCAGTTCAGCCGTTTCGGAGATCAGCTCGAACAGACACACAGACGGACATACAGACAAACAAAAAGCAGCCTATGTCACACCTGATAATACCCTTTGTACGTCTGCCAAGTTTCATTGAAATCGATTAAGCCGTTTCTGAGGTCAGCTCAAACAGACAGACAGATGGACAGACAGACAAACAAAAAGTAGCCTATGTCACCCGCGGAAAACGCCTTAAAAAGCTTGAGTTTAAAAACATTTTTCATGAACACTTATTATTAACCCGTTATATTTAATTTTTACTCGACTACTATTACTATCTATTAGTCGATTTCTAGTCTGTCTGTCTTTACCTAAATAAATATTTAAAAAAATATTTACGTTGTCTCGTATGCACGTATTCGGTTTGCAATTAAACGTAATCTTCCCGGTTAGCCAAATACTTGAAACTTAACGATACCTTGGACCTCGTTCTAAGATTCCATTACATACAAACAGACAGGTGGAACTAGTAAAAGCGTGTTAAAAACTTTCTGTTAAACTTGAAATTTACCACACACTTAAAAAAATTTATAAATTACTAAAATCAAAAAATATAAAAAGAAAATTATCTGAGCAAATAATTTGTAATTGAGTATTCTTTCATACCTATTAATAAAGAAACAAATGTATGGTTTAGTTTAATTTATCTTAATTTTTTGTGACAATCCTACCAAAATAGGTATAAATTTTGCTTGCTCTTAGGAAGCTATGCCTCTGTACGGTTTATTTACTCATGTGCAACCAGTCCTAAGCCTAGAAAGGTATGAAGGGAAGTTCATCCATTTAAATTAAGAAAAATCTATTGAAACCGAACGAAAAACGTTAAGTAGTCCGCATTCCGCAACCATTTCACTAGTCTTCGAGACGACCGTCGACGAGATGAGTTTACGTTTCTCTCATTCGACCGTTCTGTGCGTCGTTACCCGTTGCCTTGCCCGTCCCCATACAATGAAACCAGTTGCGAACGAGGACCGTTTCGAGGACTAGTTTTTGTTCTAGAAAAAACGGTTGCGTGTCTACTACTTTACAAGTCTCTTAGAATTTTTGTTATACAATAAAAATGCATACCATTGCATATGAATATATTTTATTTATGTCGATTCTCGAATATAGATGTCTATCTATCCGTTTCCTGGACCGTTTCGGTTTTAATTGATAAAGTACTAGGCCTGTCTATATTAGGTTAAATGAGAAATTTCGATGGTGCGACGTGCGATGCTTAAGATAGGGCCGCTATAAGTTGAGTAGGATTGCCCTGGGCTTACATATCCGCCGCCATAGGAAATCTATATACTATGTTCAAGCGTTATCATTCCCATACGGGGTGCCCACATAGAACCCATATGTCCGAATGAAACGTCATCGTCTTGGTTATTTCTGTTTTAGTCGATAGCAAAATACAGCGATGTAATATTCCTCGCATTATTCGACGGGCATTTATTTCGTCTAGTTACTTGACTCGAAAGCTATTTAAGAGTAATTACATATCTACGAAAATCATGCGCAACCAAGAAAAACATCACCATGTTGGTTGGCTGGTACAGATATATTTTTATTAGAGCTTCCAAAGCATTTAATTGAATTCTTATCAACGTAAAACTAATTATAAGCTATTTTTTATTATTTGGGGTACCTATATAGTTCGAAGACGTAATTTTGTCAAATCTAACCGGCACTCGCACCATGGACTCTTCACGAACTACATCCTCTGAAAATTCGGATAACGACCTTAAACAAATAGGTAAATCATAGCCTTCCCAAACCACACCTCACAATTTCAATTTCAGCTTGGAAAATAATCTTTTTTCTTTCTTCGGAATGCCTCCTAAAAATATTATTCCAAAAAGTACCCCCTCCCGACACAATCTGACTAAATATTTAAGTTTAAAATAATACCTATGAACAGGAAATAATAAACATTATCATTTATTTAAGGTACCTAGGTACCTACGCCAACAGTAAATAGATGCTGCAATTTTAATCGTGTGCATGCAGTGTAAAACCTAAAGCCAAGCTCACTTTTGAGGTAGTTTTTTAGTATCTCATTGTCTGATACTGTCAATCTTCCTCTATCGCTTTGGTAGATAGGTATATTAACTATTTTGCAATGTATTTAATGATTTAGATATTTATTTCTCAAAATATTATCCAGAACGGTATAAATTAATTTTAGTATTTTATACCACGTGATGCAGTTCACGTTGAAAGTACTTTGAAGCGAAAGCAATTTATAAACAAAAAGGAGATACGATGCGCGAACAATACATTGCCGTCTTTACAGGCCGGTACAAATAGTAGTAAGCGCCACTGCAAACTCGTCCGACTCATAGCGGGTTAATTGAGGGGTCGGTTCGGTTGATCGTCCCGCTTCCCTACCCACATCCAGGCCCACACCCTACTCTTCGTGTTATTACTTTAATGTCATTTAATAACCGTTATTAGAAACCCTATCTCGTTTATTATCGCTTTAATAAAGAAATCATATTCAACAAACACACGAAATTGAGCCATAATATTAGAGGGCCCGGTGGAGACACAGAGTGGACTTTATTTAACGTATACAATAATACCTATAGAGACATATTATCAAATAAGAAATAACAAAAGAAAATGTACACGACGAGATTTTAAATAAGTTACCTAGTGCTTAGTGAGCGAACACTCGCGGAGTTACGTGTGTAGGACTGGACTAAGAAATTCAATCCAAAATAATCATATTATGTACTATAGCTGATCAGTTCTGTCTGAAATTATTCTTAGAATTAGAAGAACGCTATTAACTAAAGACCATGTCAAACGATAGCAATATTCGCACTAAACTTGAGTCGTTATTAACACTCGATTGTCAGCATATCTATAGGGAAAATCCGCTATTTACATTTAGGGAACAGTCGCTTAGCGGAAGACGCGGTGTACTGCACTTGCACACATACCATTTAATGATCGTCTAATACGGCTGCGTTTTACGTTCAGTTTACAAACAGTTCTATAACGATTCCAGTTAAACACGCGCCAGACGCGACCGCCCAAATAAAACGATGTGTAGGTATTTCGACAGCGTTGTGAGCTAATATTTACATCAAGTTCTTTGAAGGTTGATACACGTGTTGTGGTCCAAAATCCACATTCACTCGAACTAAAATTAAAAAAGCCACCGCACTTGCTCTTTTTTTGGTGATCACATGTAACTATCGACAAAAATCGAGATATTCTGTACCTACCCCGCAACGACCGCTAACGCACCTGACGGCGGCGGCGACGGTAATTAAGGATTAATGAATACGTCGTATCGGTACGTCGACGGAACTTGATTGGTCATGCGATATGAGGTGTATGCCCGGACGAGCCCTTCGGGAGTGAATCGCCGAGTTCCTATTTATCTAACTTGTCGAATGTGTTTGGATCACATGCTTTCGTGACTTCATGCCTAATATATGTGTAATTGTGATACGAAAAGATCCGTTGTCATCGATTATCGTCAAATGTCATCATCATCCGTCATCGTCAAATGTAAAAAACCTGCAAAAACACTTGAATAATTTTAAACCTGTCGAAATTCCTTAACTTTCGCTTTTTTCACCGATGATGAGAGAAGTGCGCTCATGACGAAGTCCTAGGGCACCGTTAAAATAATAATCATTAAATCTATTCAACAACAGCTTCTATAATCATTACATATTATAAAATAAAGTCCCCCGCCGCGTCTGTCTGTTTGTCTGTCTGAACGAAAAAAACTAAAAAACTACCAAACGGATTGGCATATTGTTGCAAACAAGAGGAAGGTTTACGTATATAATTTATTAATGTTTTGTGAAAATTTATTGAAATATAACGATTATTGTTGAAGTCGGAAAAAAATCAAGCTGTCTGGGAAATTTCATCGAAAACGCAGCCTAATCTTTTTGAGCTATAACAAAATAATATATGAAGGAATCGTTTCTTTTGTATAGGACTACAAAAAAGTCCGCGATGGCATATATCTATCTTTTATAGATAGCTTACTATATCTATTTTTATGTTTGCAAAATGGTGTCATATGATGAGACGATTGGAAAGCAATTTATACGGATATAGTATTAATTCTTATCAAATTAAAAACGTTAATTATCTTCAGCATTTCATGCAGATTATGATTGCCCTTTATACCATACAAGTTAAATTAATATGTTAGCAATTACCGCGAAATAAAAAATATCGGGCGAAAGCGGCCGGGCGTGGCGCATAGAAACATAGAATTAATAATGGAACACAACACAACACGGCGCGAAAAGTGCATACGTGTGCGGCCAGTCATAGATATACGATTTCATCCTCACAGAGGCGATATGCGAAACTTTGTTTATATTCTGCCTATTGAATTGAGTAATGTAAGGGAACTTAGTAAAATAAATTGAAAGAGGCAAAACTGATGGTTTTAATTACAACATCTATTTAAATTAATACTGTGTATACATATTTCCCCACATAAGTAAAACAATTATACATTAAACTGTAATTGATATTGAATATAAGTACTAAAATATGCGCTTGCACTAACTACACCCGACACTTTATCTCACTTTGCCTTATCGGTAAAGAAATGAACGAAGTTCAATGAAAATCATCGTTGCAATGAGACATAAACTTTACTTACCCTTAAATAAAATTAGCTTAGTAAGTTTTTTACTGAAAAATACTCTAGTGACAGACAGATAGACAGATGGCATAGGTTGAATAATAAATAAAGTAAAAAATAATCAGTTACACTTAAGTCATATAGTTCCCCAACATTTTATACCTACGTATCCAAATTGTACGGTTCACTCTTCATAATTTATGATTTTCATGTAGAAATGGCGGCAAAAAACAAAAATTTGTTTTGATTGATTTTAGTTGATCGTTTGCTTACTTACCGATGATAAGTTACGCCACTACCTTTTTCTTCGAAGTTGACTCATTTTTTTACGTTTTTAACACGTACGACGGCATTTTTGAATTGTTGTTTAATTTTTTATTTTAGTTTGTTTTTATGTAAATTATTAATTTAATATTTTGTAAATTACTTTTTCAAATATTTACAAAATTGGAAATAAAATACATTAAAAATACTCCAAGTAGGATGAAATTACGTAACACATAAATCTAACTAAATCTAATTCACATGTTCGACGCAACAAGCTGATATGACATTACGACAGAAAAAACACTACGGCTTATATGCTCTGCTACCCGTGCGAAGCCGGGACGGGTCGCTAGTAATACATAATATTATTATCCTTTCGAAAACTGACACAAAATCCTTAGCTGTCATTTTTGTATGGCTTTCGTAAGCTAATGAATTATGAATGCTAAATGTTGCAACGTGTAAAATATTTCCTGCTATGGAATTATTGTAATCATCCGTTACGGCCTATGGTTCAGTTGGGTGTGGCAACAAATCACTAAACCGCGACCAGGATACCGACTTATGACCTTTGTCGTCACCGTCTGAACTTCTTTGAATCACATAGTTTAAACCTGAGTCGATGCAGCTTTATTTTTACATAGCGGTTTCAACTGAATACGACTTCGATATGCCTATAAGTTTAATTTACTTCAAAATAACTGCATTTCAGGGCAGCACTTTTCGAATGTCAGTCTTCTATCGTAAGCTATGTGTACTAAATTATTTAAATTATAAAGTTACGGGCGTCGCCAACATGATGCGATATACACACGAGATCTACATACAATCCGTGGCAACCTCTATAGCTGGAGAGAGTTTGTGCTATTCGTATCGTTGTTGTTTTGTCTTACGTCCAGTTGCAAGAGGTTCGAGAGTCCGCGCCACCAAACAAGTACCTTAAACGCGGCGCTGTCGACGCATTGAATAAACTCTTTCACCTTAAGAATTATATGTCACACTTTAGGCATCTTAAACCATTTTCATATGCTCAAACACAGACAACCAACCACTTCAAATTTA
This sequence comes from Luffia ferchaultella, assembly GCA_949709985.1. Lineage (NCBI taxonomy): Eukaryota > Metazoa > Arthropoda > Insecta > Lepidoptera > Psychidae > Luffia > Luffia ferchaultella. The sequence continues at coordinate 24,367,184 of OX453247.1, forward strand.
GTTCATTACAGCCAAGGGACTTCTTTGGTAGCGCGAACTCCAAGTTAACGTAATGTCATTTATGTATTACATTTGATTACAATTTGAAAGACGAATACTGTCATATATGATCGATCAGTGTTTTGCTGAAGTAAGACACCGATTTTAAATCGTAAAGTTCACTTTCGCTGCTATGTAGAATTAATAAATATTTTTTTTATATCTATCTCTAAAATGACCTGAGGCCACTCTGTCATCTTTCAGTGTTGGACCTGTCTGTCTCGTTAAGCATTAATACTCATCTTTTTAATATAAGTAGTGTCTTTTTCGTCTAATTCGTAATCAGTGTTATTGGTCTGGTCTGGGCATTTACTAATTTCTTCTTCATATTACTTTGGATTGGATTTAGCTACCCGAGCTTATTTCAGCGTTAGATTTGTTTTGTCGGGAAATATTTGAAAGAAAGAAAGAAAGAAGAAAGAAAATATATTTATTCATAGGAAACACCAGCAGACCCAACATAACAAAAAAACTTAACAACTAAAACACACATATATATATATATATTACTTGGTATAGGTCTGTGCCGCACCCACGAATGGGACCACAACTCAGCCCAATACTGCGACTCACGTCGCAGCGCTGATTTTCAGTTGTGCCCCAGAACCCCGCCCCGCAGCGCACGTACGTCCATCCGCGCTTAATACACCGAACACTCCCACCACCCAGACAGCAATGTCGCAACCCACGCCTCGCACACCCTGACATTCATGTCTCCACAAATGGAGACTGCACCACTATCAGCAACCCCGTATCACGGCAACGAGAGCTGGGATTTGAGTAAGAGCCCCTTAAGTTTATTTTTAAAGGTATATATTGACAAATTGTCTCTAAGAGGAGGGGGCAAGTTTTTCCAGCATCTAGTTGCCATGTATCTAAAGCTACCCCGAAACGCTGCTGATCCATGTCCCGGCATCATCAAAAGACGCGATGAGCCTCTAGGAGAAAAACTACTTGTTTTCCAAATCATTTTTTCGAACAGATACTTAGGACGTTTATTTTTAACGACGTATTTATGTCATTAGTATCATTGGTGTCCTATTTACTTAATCCATATTTACAATTTTTGGTAATAAATATCCGGCTGAAATGTTGACTTCTATTTCATATTCCTCTGGAGGAACACTGAGGCAGAATAGTTATCCTGTCAGTGTTGATGTGTCTTGTTGAGTACTAATACTATTTGGTCTGGGTAAAATTCAATTTAGTCATAGTCATAGTACCTAAATATGTTCAGTATACTCAGTTTCATCTTCAAATACATTTAGAGTTACTATTTCGAAGATTTGGTTTGGTGCGATTCCCTGACACCGTTAGTTTAAATAAATAAATAAATAAATAAATAAACATTTATTTCAGACCAGGGTCCATATTTCATGAGTTAAAGTCCCACAGTAGGTATATATTTGAGTATTTTATTTAATGATATCTGTATCGTTATGTACTGTCCTTTGCTCTAAATGTTTAAGTGGACGTTTAAACAAACAAGTATCTTTAGTTTCGATATATGGAAACGTTTAAATGATGTTTAGATATAATTATTTTCTTTTATTTTGTTATGGATTACTGTATGTTTCCCGAATAAAATAAAATAAAACAGCTTTAGCACTTTCCTAATTTAACGAAGTATAGCAGAATAATACCTCTGTTTAAATCTGGTGATAAAAAGGACCCAACTAATTATAGACCAATAGCAGTATTGCCCACATTAAGTAAAATTTTCGAAAAAATCATGCTCGATCAAATGCTATCTTATTTTAAGTCCCACAATTTACTCCATTCAAAACAATTTGGCTTTACAAAAGAAAGATCCACAACGCTAGCATTTCACTTTTGAAACATGTTTTTGATGCATGGGAAACTTCTAAAAATGCTATAGGGATCTTCTGTGATTTATCAAAAGCATTTGATTGTGTTGACCATCGAACGTTGTTGCTTAAATTAAACCATTATGGTGTAAATAATGGTGCCAACAATCAAATAGATTCATACCTCTGTAATAGAATTCAAAAAGTTGATATTAATAGAGTTAAGTCGAAGGGTTCTATTGTGAAAATGGGAGTTCCTCAGGGATCTATATTGGGTCCCTTTCTGTTTCTAGTGTATATTAATGACTTACCTTATTTGGTAGAAAAATCTGCCAAAATACTGTTGTTTGCGATGAAACTTCTCTCGTATTTAAAATTAATAGAAATGAAGAGGAATTTTCAATAATAAACTCTTCACTTTTGCAGGTCTTAAATTGGTTAAACGCTAATAACTTATTATTAAACGCAAATAAAACAAAATGTTTAAAATTTACATTGCCTAATGTTAGGCAAGTTGATGTCAATTTGAGACTTGGTAGGGATTCATTAAGTTTGGTTAATGAAACTGTGTTCTTGGGCATTACTATAGATGCAAATTTACAATGGGGTCCTCATGTTATGAGAGTGGCTAGTAAACGGAGCTCTGCTGTTTTTGCAATCAGGCAAATAAGAAGACTAACCGATGTGCCTACAGCGAGGCTTGTTTATTTTAGCTACTTTCATACCATAATGTCATATGGCATTCTGCTCTGGGGAAAGACCGCTGACATTCAAACAATATTTGTTCTGCAGAAAAGGGCTATTCGAGCTGTATATAAATTAAAATCTAGAGATAGTGTGAAGGCTCACTTTAGAGAAAGCAAAATTTTGACAGTCCTTTCACAGAAAAAAGTTTTTAGTTATAAGTAACAAAAAATTTGAGTACTAGTTACCTAAAAATAGTGACAACATAACTACTGCGTTAAGTAATCCAACTGACTTGTATCAGCTTACCAACAAGTAGCTTGCTTTTTAACTAACATTGTTTAAAAATTATCAAATTGCTATTTTCATGGTAACACAACTAGTTTTGTTATCCACTTATTCCAGTGTTGTCAGTACATTTATGAAAATATAATTTATGTACATAAAAACACTTAAATGCTTTCTCTAGGGTGGGTGATAGCCACAACTTAAATACAAAACATAAGCATATGTTATCGATTCCCAGGGTCAGACTCTCAAAGGGTAATAATTCTTTTATGGGAAATTGTATTCGTTTTTATAACAGAATTCCTAAAGAAATGTGGAACTTAAATTCAAATCAATTTACAAAGCAAGTTAAAGTCCTACTCGTGAAAAAAGCTTACTATTGTATTAGCGAGTATTTAAATGATAAGTACGCATGGACATCATTGTAATAGTTGTAAGCATATTTAAAAAAAAAACTAAACTAACTAAGAAAAACATTTATTTAAATAAAATAAACAGGGAGGAGTTTTTTGCCGGTTCTTCTCCTTCTAGTTTTGGAACCGGTACCTAATCGATTCATTTTGACGTTCAATAAGTGTGTGTAAACATCTTATATTGAATAAAAACTTTTTGACTTTGATTTTTGATTTTGATTTGGTTACTTCACTTGATTTATCGTTAATTCTCAAAGTGCTATTATGCATCAAAACATCAATCTCTTCATTAAACACACGAAGATAAGCCCTCTGCCTGGCGGTGAGTTCTAACACCCCGTGACAAAGTTGTACCGAACGACGCGACGGCAGCATCGTGGGGTGTAGTGAAAGGTGGGGTGGCGGGGCGGCTGGCTGAACTATTTGGCATTGCTGGCATTGCGCTTAGGGTCGAATAAACAATCTAAACCGCGAACGTCAGTTTCACACAAAACTATATTATATCATCAAAATTTGCACTATGAAATTACCATTTAATACAATAAAAAATTAAACTGGAAATTAGTTAGAAAAAAGGGCTCAACTTTTTATTATATCCCTGTCTAGACAGTGATTTGACGTCAAAAAAAACATAGATTAACAATAAATTCAGTTCACTATTCGGTTATAATCCACGCCCACAGAGACAGGTTAGTAAGGCGTAGCGGGTATAGATATATGGTTTATTTAATCACACAAAACAAGCATATAAGAGTCGATACATTCTTTAGATGTCAGTTGTCATTGTATATTGTGACTCTATCTAGACTTATAAATAATTAAAAAGTATGAATATTTGTAAAAGCAATTTCTACTGTACTGTTTGAGAACTATTTTTTTTAATTGAGAAAGTTGTCCAAATTACGAACGAAACGGTAGTCGATGGGGTCCATGAATACGGAAAATGACGACAGAGGATTTTTAAGGGGAATCCAGCAACGGTTGAAACGGTGTTGATGAAGTGTTGCGTTATCGTTAAACAATAGTAGCAAAGAATGGTTGAGCAGTCAGGCTATTTTTTTGCCAGTTTTCAAAGTCAAAGTCAAATATCTTTATTTTGTAGTCAGGTAACATAATCTTGAAATACATCAGAAAAGTGAATTTGTGGAAAACGTCACCACAAAGGCGCATTCAATAAGTGCTGGTTCTTCCCAGCAGAATGTGCAAGAAACTGAGGGACGCTCTTTTTAACAAAATTACAAAACATTTTTATTGACAATACGTACTTACAGATTAATATTATTGAAACAAAGTGATAGACAAATTACACCCATTGATTTTTATCATCTAAGTAGTCCGATACTTTATAATAAGCTTTTACATAAAACATTCGTTTCAACATTCACGGCAAGATTTTGGACTGAAGTGAACGTTTTTGGGGTGATAGAGTGATCATGAATGGGCCGCCTTAGACGTGTTGATGCCTGTTCACGCGGTTGAATATTGTTGTCGTTGTGATACAGTTTTGTGCTGTGTTTTTTAGTTTTTAATATTAATATTATATAATTTTAATGTTATTACGTTTTTTTTTAATATAATATAACCATGAATAAAGGGATACATGTCTCCATTCATGTATTTTTAATATTAATGGCTATAAAGTTTATAAGGAATCCTTTTGAAAATAATACAATTCCACGTTTTTATAAAACATTTACTTAAATTATATTTCAAAACATTGTTTTGTTCTTTCCGACAATATAAACATAAACTTAACATAAACTTATAAACAAGTATCTTAAATTTGTCTGACATGGTTTTATTTAAATGACAGCGTAGAACCAGTTATCTAACAGTTTTACCCAGAAAATGTGAAAAAATTAAATATGAATACTATTTTAAACTAACTATTAATAATAAAAAAACTAACCTTTTTAATTTTTTTTAATTTAGGATTTTTTAAATTTTTAAATTAATTTTTATTTCAAATTTTTTAAACTTTCGTTTAGTTAAACTAATTCATACATGATCAGAAAAAAAATATTTTTCAAGTTTTTAGTTTTCATTTCGTAAGTTAATATTCCTCATTCCCTTTCAATATAGTGAACATATGCTTCTAGTCAAGGTCTTTCATTTGCTACCCATATTGAAGGATTTGTGAAAAAAAGTAATTCCCTATTTTCTACTGGCGGCCATCTTGGATTTGAAATTTGTCATAGTGTATAGTAGTCTTGATGGAGCAGTGAAAGAAAATTGGTAATTCGCCATTTTGTGCTGGCGGCCATCTTGGATTTGAAATTAGTCATAGTGTATAGTATTCTACTAGTCAAGCCCTTTTATTTGCTACCCATATTAAGGAATTTGTGAAAAAATATGTAATTCGCCATTTCGTGGTGGCGGCCATCTTGGATTTGAAATTTGTCATAGTGTATAGTATTTTACTAGTCAAGTTCTTTCATTTGCTACCCATATTAAGGGATTTGTGAAAAAATATGCAATTCGCCATTTCGTTGCTGCGGTCATCTTGGATTTGAAATTTGTCATAGTGTATAGTATTCTACTAGTCAAGTCTTTTTATTTAATACCCAAATTGATAGAGTAGTGAAAAAAAACGTAATTCGCCATTTTGTGCTGGCGGCCATCTTAGATTTGAAATTTGTCATAGTGTATAGTATTTTACTAGTCAAGTCCTTTCATTTGCTACCCATATTAAGGGATTTGTGAAAAAATATGTAATTCGCCATTTCGTTGCTGCGGTCATCTTGGATTTGAAATTTGTCATAGTGTATAGTATTCTACTAGTCAAGTCCTTTTATTTAATACCCAAATTGATAGAGTAGTGAAAAAAAAACGTAATTCGCCATTTTGTGCTGGCGGGCATCTTAGATTTGAAATTTGTCAGTGTATAGTATTCTACTAGTCACGTCCTTTCATTTGATACCCATATCAATGGAGTAATGAAAAACCTTAATTGACCATTTTGTGTTGGCGGCCATCTTAGATTTGAAATTTGTCATAGTGTATAGTAGTCTACTAGTCAAGTCCTTTCATTTGATACCCATATCGAGGGAGTAGTGAAAAACCTTAATTCACCATTTTGTGTTGGCGGTCATCTTAGATTTGAAATTTGTCACTGTGTATAGTAGTCTACTAGTCAAGTCCTTTCATTTGATACCCATATCGATGGAGTAGTGGAAAACCTTAATTGACCATTTTGTGTTGGCGGCCATCTTAGATTTGAAATTTGTCATAGTGTATAGTAGTCTACTAGTCAAGTCCTTTCATTTGATACCCATATCGATGGAGTAGTGAAAAACCTTAATTCACCATTTTGTGTTGGCGGCCATCTTAGATTTGAAATTTGTCATGGTGTATAGTAGTCTACTAGTCAAGTCATTTCCTTTGATACCCATATCGATGGAGTAGTGAAAAACCTTAATTCGCCATTCTGTGTTGGCGGCCATCTTGGGTTTGAAATTTGTCATAGTGTATAGTATTCTACTAGTTAAGCCCTTGCATTTGATACCCATATTGATGAAGTAGTGACAAAATATGACGTCCGCCATTTTGTGGCGGCGGCCATCTTGGACTGACTTTTATCAAACCTAGCTAAGAACACTCCTGACTAATTCACCTTTCATATAAAAAAATTCGCAATTAAATCGGTTCATCCGTTTGGGAGCTACGATGCCACGGACAGATACACAGGTACACACACACATCAAACTTATAACACCCCTCTTTTTCCGTCGGGGGTTAAAAATAGCAAAATATTATAGAAAAGATATATTGATAATTACAATTAGAATTATTTATAGAGCAACTTGAACCTTTATTACACTCTCCTGTAAACCTTAGCTTTTGACATGTCGCTTTGTACGTAGAGACCGTCGAAAATATCATCGGATGATGCCTCTACATACCTACGCACAATGGTGAATCAATAACGCAAATAGAAATAATATTTTTTATTGATTGAAAACAGTGGCAAGAAATTCCAAAAATGGGGCTTGAAAACTATTTTTTTTTAAACCAGCTTTAGTGAAATTTCAAATTACAGATGTACCTATTCTATTATTTCGCCACTATTCAAAGGGCACGTAACGGTCGAATAAAAACGATTACTTCTTCACCAAAAAGTGTATACGAAATCTAGATATGAATTAACTGGGTGCTGACGATGGAAGTGGAACCGTGGTATTTATCCTAAACTGTCATATGTTATAAGGACATTGTGTCGACATGAGTTAGGGCTTTTATAGAAACGATGAGCGCTATTTGTAGTTACGATATGTTTAAATTACATCAAGTTCTATGGAACGAGTCATGGTAACATTTACAAACACAATTCATTTTATGGTCGCATTATTGAGGAGGACAAGGGTTTTAATATTTTGCTACAAAATCAGAATCAAAAGTTATGTATCAGTGAGAGAGCGACCATGCAGTGGGCTACAAGGGCGGGGCGGGAGGAGAGCTACGTGATCCATTAAGAGAGCAAATAATTCTTTTTTACATCCGTGAGCAGACGTGACGCTTTCAGCAGCAGCCCATTTGCAAGCGCGAACCTTGGTAAATAAGTGCAAAACGACCGCCAGAGTCGTCACTCTTTTCCCCTGCCCCGCGACAAGTGGCTGAACCTTATGAACGTTTGTCGCATCCGACCCTTGCGCTATTTTCACGGCACGCGCAGAGGGCACGACTCGTTACTTAAAACCGTAAGACTGTCACTACACGAGAAAAATAATTATTAGCATATAAATACGTTAGCACTTGGTCCGATTGACACGAGGTTTCCGAAAACTCACCAAACCGATCGAAACCGAATAACGTTCTCTCAGTACAGTGACGTTGAATGTAATTGTGCTACTGTTTCGTATTTCGTCGGTTTAGAATTTGGTCCGTTTCCAATCATGGTAACAGCGCATCTATATGCAAGCTACTATGCAAGTAGTAATTATTCTGATGTTACTAATCGAAGGAAGGAGGCACTACCGACTGCGACCGCTGGGCATATTGGCAACGTCCATAAATAGCAGGAGATTGCAGGAAATTGCAAGAATAGATCTACCCCTCATTTCGTTCGTAATCCCGTAATATATGAGAATTATATTAAAAAACTAGCGACCCGTCCCGGTTTCGCACGGGTAGCAGAGCATATACACCGTAATGTTTTTTCTGTCGTAGTGTCATATCAACTTTTTGCGTCGAACATGTGGATTAGATTTATATGTAACGTAATTTCAGCCTACTTGGAGTATTTTTAATGTACTTTATTTCTAATTTTGTAAATATTTGAAAAAGTAAAGAATATATACTTACATAAAAACAAAGTAAAATAACTAAAATAAAAAATTAAACCTCAATTCAAAAATGCCGTCGTGCGTGTTAAAAACGTGTAAAAATGAGTTAACTTGGAAAAAAAATGAAGTGGCGTAACTTATCATCAGCAAGTAAGCAAACCATCAACTAAAATCAATCAAAACAAATTTTTGTCTTTTGCCGCCATTTCTACATGAAAATCATAGATCATGAAGAGTGAACCGTACAGTTTAGATACGTATGTATAAAATGATGAGGAACTATATGACTTAGGTGTAACAGATTATTTTTTAGTTTCTTTATTACTCAACTTATGCCATCTGCCTGTCTGACTGTCACAGCGTATTTTTCAATCAGAAACTAAGTAAGCTAATTTTGTTTAAGAGTAAGTAAAGTTTATATCACATTGCAAAGGTGATTTTCATTGCACTTCGTTCATTTCTTTACCGATAAGGCAAAGTGAGATAAAGTGTCGGGACTAGTTAGTGCAAGCGCATATTCTAGTACCTCTGTTTTACATAAATGGGGAAATATGTGCACACAGTATTAATTAACACAGACATTATAAATAGAACTGTCAGTTTTGCCTCTTTTAATTTATTTTACTATGTTCCCTTCCATTACCCAATTCAATAGGCAGAATATAAACAAAGTTTCGCATATCGCCTCTGTGACGACGACATCATATATCTATGACTCATTAGTACGGCTCATTGCACCCCGTACTGCTCACCGTTGCACACATGCATTGTTCGCGCCGTCTGTTACATAGTAATATTATTTCTATGTTTCTATGCGCCGCAACTGGCCTCTTGTCCTGATTTCGTGATAATTCCTAAGATATTAATTTGATTTGTATGGTTCAAAGGACAATCATAATCTGCATGAAATGCTAAAGGTAAATAACGTATTTAATTTGATAAGGATTAATACTGTATACGTATACATTGCTTTCCAATCGTCTTATCATATAACACCATTTTTTCAAACATTAAAATAGATATAGTAAGCTATCCATAAAAGACAGACATATGCCATCGCGGACTTGTTTGTAGTCCTATACAAAAGAAACAATTCCTCTTTACATTATTTTGTTATATCTCAAAAGGATTAGGCAGCGTTTTCGATGAAAGTTCCCAGCCGGCTTGATTTTTTTCCGACTTCGTCAACAATAATCGTCATATTTCAACAAAATTCCACAAAACATCAATAAATTATATACATAAACCTTCCTCTTTAATTACTCTGTCATTAGTGTCAATAATATGCCAATAAGTTCGGTAGTTTTTGAGTTTATCGCGTTCAGACAGACAGACAGACAGACGCGGCGGGAGACTTTATTTTATAATAAATACAGGTATATAGTTAGAACATTAAATAAAGCTTAAGAACTCGTACATCACTGTAGGTAAATAAACGTGGATTCAAAAATCATGCTGAAGTTTGAAATCGATCTCAAGTCCAACTCAAGTCAATACCAATGAAAATAAACACTTTGAATACACTACTGAGAGCACCGTCATCTGAATTTAAGATCGACAGGTATACCATGCTGAAGTGCACCCAGCTGATACCATTCTCAACAAAATATTGAACGTAAGTCATTAATCTGAATCTGTGCACAAAGGATCTGACTTTATCCCAGCTAGCTACAGAAGGCACAGAACATCAACGAAATTCCTAAATTGTCTACTTTGAATTGGTTAACAAAATATAACTTTGGAGCCCGTTTCCAATTAGAAAACTAAAACTCGAAATATACCAGAACTCCCAAAGATGTCCAGACGACAGAGATTTTCATTGTCATATTCAAGAGCTGATATAATTAACCATGTCAGAATATATTCTTCAAATCCTCATAAAAAAACCCATTATTTTTATTTCTTAAGTTGTATTTTTTGCTGATTTCTTCCATTTGTACATTTTGTATGGCGTTTTACTATTTACCATATAATATTTTTTGTCATGTACTTTGTATCCGTGGTCGTAAATAAATGTATTCCTTTCTTTTTTGATTTTGCACATAAATGCATATACACACATCAAAAAAGTTTAAGCAACACATACTATTTCAAATTATTAATCAACTATTATATAATTTCTTACCATGTAGGTAATACCTATGTAAACTTTTTTTAATCTAGAAGACATACTGGCTGGTTGTAAAAAAATCGAGTATTATTATTTTTTCACGAATTCAAAAGCGAATACATTTGTTCGAATTGTATAGCGTTTTCTTTGCTTATTAAAATTTAGTATTGGCTACGCCGCATCCCTAATTCTTGTTTCCTCACTACCCGCTTTTTCCTTTACATTCAGTCCGCTGTTGTCTTTCCTATGTGATGCACTGAAAATATAAAACGCTGAACGCATAATCGCTTATCGCTTAAAACTCGTATAAAAAACCTAATAATATTGTGTAACAAACGCTATAACATATAAACTGTGGAGTGTGCCCGATTACGTGTTGGTGTCGCGCCGCCGCCTGACTGGAGGAGCTCCTGGCTGACAGCGAAGACTTATATGTGTGTTGCTGCGTCAAGGTCAGTCCCTTTAGTCTTTCCTCTCCTTTCGCTATCGCCCCTCGCTATACCTATAAATACAGTCCACTAAAACGCTCACGCTTCAGGAGTGAGCCCAGACGAAGTTCAAAGAAGAACTCGTGGGCGCCTTCATAATAATATGGTCCTTCGATCCGAAGGTTTAAAAAATAATATGGTCCTTCGATCCGAAGGTTTAAAAAATAATATGTTCCTTCGAACCGAAGGTTTAAAAAATAATTTGTTCTTCTGAACACGCTCGCTTCATAAAATTCTGGTCTTTACCAAAAGTTTTAAAATAACTCGCTGCACGCTTCCCTTCATACAATTCTTTTAAACTACGCTATTCTTACTCTGTCAGTCTTTACTGAACAAGGTAGATTCCATTTCTCGCACGAAACGCTTTATACAAATATAAAATTATTTTATATAAAAATTTTATCTAAGAATTTATAATTATTTCGCTTTGTAGGTAGGTAAACATCGCGTCGCATCTACGCGCGTACCTTATGTGTGCGTGCCGCGTGTGCATGTTACAGGCAGTAATTGCGACATTTATTGAATCGTCTAGTTTCTTACGTTTTCAGTTTTAATTCTATTGATTCTATAAATATATTTAACTTCAAATATGCCTACAAAAGGTAAAGTAACACTGCAAGAGGCAGATATTAAAATACGAATAAAGATGTTAACTGCGCAACGTGAATCAATGTTTGGTCGGTTGCAATACATCTATAATTACGCAAAAAACGCCTTTGAAGATACAGTATCAGAAGAATTGTTTTTGTCCAGTATTATTACATTGGAATCGATTCGCAATGAATTTTCTGATTTAGTAAAACAAATCAATTTGCTTGAGCTGACTGTGAATCCTGACGCGGTACCTAATTTTCAATCTTGGAATGCGTTTGATGATTTATATTGCCGTATTAAGCGGGTCGAAAGCAAAATTAACGCTCTTAAAGTTCCTCAGTCTACATGCAACGATACTGGTAACAATTCTGAAAGCAAGAAGAGTACTATAAAATTACCTAAGTTGGAGTTATTGTCGTTTTCTGGTGATCCTATTGAGTGGCCAATGTTTTATGAAAATTTTAAAAATACTATTCATGTAAACGAAAACTTAACAGATCACGAAAGAGTGCAATACTTAATAGGAAAACTTTCTGGTCGTGCTTTATCAGTGTGCTCCGGAATCACTCCCACCGGGGAAAATTACGAAAAGATTTGGTCAACTTTGGTTAAAAAATATGAGGATAAACGTTGTCTCGCTTCCGCTTATTTGGATCAATTATTAAATTTTAAAGCTGCTAGTTACGCTTCTTCAAAAAATATAGAATTATTTTTAAATAAATTCGCCGCCGCAGTCGCTAGTTTGAAATCTTTGAAATTGTCTGATTTAGCGGATTTCATATTACTCCACGTAGCACTTAAGAAACTGGATTCGGAAACATCGCGCGCCTTTGAAATGTTAAAACGTGACGAATCCATACCTACGTACAATAGTTTAATCGGTTTTCTTCATGAACAATCCAAAATATTGGATCGCACGCCTTCTTCTATATCTACTACTTCTACCCCGCCAAAGAAGTATGGTAAAAATAACGCAGAACAAAATTACTCGAAGCCTACGCATTCCTTTGTCGTAGTGGATAATGCTTGTGTATGCTGTAAACAAACCACACATGCACAATTATATAAATGTGATTTTTTTAAACGCCTTTCAATTAATGATCGTATTAATTTTATTAAAAAACGAAATGGATGTTCTAATTGTTTGAGTTTATATCATGTAAGTTTCGCTTGTAAATCTACGGTTTTATGTCGCTACTGTGGATGCAAACATCATTCACTTTTATGTAGAAAAATGAAGTCGCATACGGAACCGCAAACCGTAAACGTTCGTGCGGAAACCTCTGAAACGCTGAAGCACTCCGCTGCCGCCGGCGGCCCCGCTAACCGGTTTCAGACGCCTGCGCCCACAGTGGATGCGTCACACGATAATAAAATATCTCTTTGTAATATTAAATCTAGTTCTGAACGCTTGAACACTTGTTTATTAGGAACTGTTCAATTAAACACTGAAGATAACTTGGGTAACTTACATACTATTAAAGGTCTAGTGGATTCAGGTTCACAAAATAATTTCATAACCACAGATTGCTGCAAATTATTAAATTTACGCTATAATAAAATTACTAGATCTGTCGTTAAGGGCATAGGTGGCTCCGCTAGTTCAATTAAGGGCATGTTAACACTTAAAGTGTCATCATTAATAAATAAAAATATTAGATATTCTATTAACGCTTTTGTAATCGATCGAATTACGGATAAAATACCTACCGCTCATATAAATACTACTTCATTTACCTATTTAAATAATGTTACGCTCGCTGATAAATATTACTCGGTTCCGGGTGATATCGATCTTTTGTTGGGGGGTTCGATGTTTTCACAAATTTTACTGTCGGGCCGTGTAACGGGACCTCCGGGTATGCCGACAGCTTTCGAGACTGTCTTCGGTTATATGATTATAGGCAATGTAGATATTGAAAATAATCCCAGTAACATATCTCTTGCTTGTTGCGCTGTTACTCAACCCTGTATAAATACGATTTTACAAAAATTTTGGCAACTTGAAGAAGTTCATACTGCGCCTGTCCTTAATGCTGAGGATCGTGAATGCGAAATTATATTTAAAGATAATTTGTCGCGAGACAAGTCTGGACGCTACAGCGTCGCGCTTCCCTTTTCGCGCGACTCTGCTTCTTTGGGTGACTCGTATACAATCGCTAAAAATAGATATTTTTCTTTGGAACGAAAACTTAATGCTTCGCCTACTTTGCGCTTAGAATACAACGCGGTTATCAAAGAATATTTAGATAAAAATTATATCTCTCCAGTTGATGATGATAATATTGAAAGTGGTTATTACATCCCTCACCACGCCATCGTGCGTCAAGACAAAACCACGACGAAGTTGCGTATAGTGTTAGACGCGAGTGCCAAAACCACTTCTGGCCTATCACTCAACGACATATTATATACAGGGCAAAATCTACAAAATGACTTATTTTTAATATTACTCATGTTTCGCTTTTATAGTATAGCTTTCTCAGCAGACATCAAGCAGATGTATTTGCAAATTTTGGTTCAGGAAGAACATCGCAAATTTCAAAAAATACTTTATCGTTACAACTCTACGGAACCTCTCGTCACGTATGAGTTCAATCGCGTCTGTTTTGGATTGCGTAGCAGTCCCTATCTCGCTATGCGGGTCGTACGCGAATTGGCCGCCGAAGAACATGACACATACCCGCTCGCCGCGGATCTTGTACCGCGCGCCGCCTATATGGACGACGTGTGTTATTCTGTTCCCGCGCTACCTGACGCACTCAAACTTAAGAATGAGTTGCTGGGTCTCTTCAAGGCCGGGGGCTTTGACTTGGTAAAATGGTCTAGTAATTCTGCTGAATTGTTAGATTCGTTGCCCGAGTCTTATCGCTACCGTTCGGCTGTTCAGTTTGAACAGGATCAACATTTAAAGATTTTGGGACTTCAGTGGTATCCGTCTACTGATGAATTTAGTTTTGTCGTGTCCATAGAGGAGCTACTATGTACAAAACGAAATATTTTGTCCGTCATCGCTCGTCAATATGACATGATTGGGTTTATCGCACCGGTCATATTATTTGCTAAGGTTCTCATCCAGCAGCTTTGGCTTTTGAAATTGGACTGGGACGAACCAACGCCGCCGCACATTGCTGAAATTTGGCATAAATATATTTCCGAACTTCCTGAATTAGCTAAATTAAAATTCCCGCGTCATTTAGGTGTAACTGAAAATTCAAATATTTCTATAATCGCTTTTGCAGACGCTAGTGAAAAAGCTTATGGCGCAGTTATTTATTTACGCGTATCTAACGCTAACAACCCGCCTATTATACGTTTGGTTTGCGCGAAATCTAAAGTAGCGCCTCTTAAAGTTGTTTCTATCGCTCGCTTGGAGTTGTGCGCTGCGCTACTTATGGCTAAATTAACGCGTCTAGTCATCGACACATACGCTCCTTGTCATAATATTGACGATATTTATTGTTTCACCGATTCTATGGTGGCTCTATGCTGGATCCACTCGTCTCCGCGTAAATTTAAAACATTTGTTGCTACGCGAATTACAAAAATTATTGATACGCTTCCTCCGCGACATTTTTATCACGTAAATGGAGTCGATAATCCGAGTGATTGTTTGTCTCGTGGTATCACACCTTTACGCTTAATTGACCATCCATTATGGTTTAATGGTCCCTCATGGTTACAGCAAGAACCTGAAAGTTGGCCTATTAAAAGGTTCAAACCTCCTGATAATATAGACGTACCCGAATCAAAGGTAATCGCTTTGGCTACGTCGGCCGAAGAAGAACCTCATGCTTTGTATACGCTATCACAACGCTTTTCTTCGTGGAACGCTCTACTTCGCTCTATTATTTACATTTATCGCTTTTTAAAGAAACTACCTCGCGCTGAAGTAATTAACAGTTCACAATTTGATTTCGCTGAAACTCAAATAATTAAGGTTATGCAATCTAAATATTTCGCTGACGATATAAAATGTTTAATTTCAAATAAAAACTGTTCGCCTCAAATCAGAAAATTAAACCCATTTCTAGATAAATACGGATTGTTGCGCGTTGGTGGACGCCTGCGTAATGCAGACTTATCCTATGATCAGCAGCATCCTATTTTATTACCTCGAAAGGACTATATTGTCGATCTCATAATAAAATATTATCACGAGAAACATTGTCATACTGGGCCGCAACTACTTATGTCTATACTTAGACAACGCTATTGGATTTTATCTTGTCGAAACACCGTTCGCAAAATTATTCATCAATGTTACTTTTGTTTTAAGGTTAATCCAAAAAATACATTTTCTATGATGTCTGATTTACCAGCTTGTCGTGTACAGCAAACTAAAGCTTTCACGCATACAGCTGTAGATTATGCAGGTCCAATCAGCATTACGCCTTATAGAAAACGCGGTGTTCGTCCTATAAAATGCTATTTGTGCATATTTGTGTGCCTCGTAACGCGCGCTGTACATATAGAAATAGCATCAGATCTGACAACGCACGTATTCATTTCAGCTTTTAAACGTTTTCTTGCCAGACGGGGTGCGGTTTCGTGTATGTACTCTGATAACGGTACGACGTTTATAGGAGCAAAAAATACGCTTAATGAACTCTATAAATTTTTATGTTCTGAAAATTACAATTTTTCATTTGCAAAGGAGTTATCAGAAAACAGAATCACCTGGAAACTCATACCTCCACGCAGTCCTCATTTTAATGGACATGTCGAGACTTACGTCAAAG
This sequence comes from Luffia ferchaultella, assembly GCA_949709985.1. Taxonomy (NCBI): domain Eukaryota; kingdom Metazoa; phylum Arthropoda; class Insecta; order Lepidoptera; family Psychidae; genus Luffia; species Luffia ferchaultella. Next base: position 24,383,632 of record OX453247.1, read on the forward strand.
CGTTTAAAACTCATTTGTTTCGCGTAATAGATTCGCAGATTTTAACATATGAAGAATTGTTGACAGTATTGGTGCAAATAGAGTGCGTACTGAATTCGCGTCCGCTTACGCTATTGAGTTCTGATCCATCGGAGCCTTCTGCTCTAACGCCCGCGCATTTTTTAATGTCAAGTCCAGTAAAACATTTACCTTTTGTAGATGAGACAGAGTTTTCTAGTAATTTAGTAAAACGATATAAGCTTCAAAAAGATGGAAGTTAGAGTACTTACATCTTTTACAAACGCGTGAGAAATGGAATACACCTTCTAAACCAATCGAAAAGGGTACGATTGTAATTGTAATGACTGATGATACCCCTATCCTTCATTGGCCGTTGGGCGTAGTAGTTTCTACATTCCCAGGAGTCGACGGAGTAGTCCGTGTTGCGTCAGTTAAGACTGCAACTGGAATTTACAAGAGACCAGTCGTGCGTCTCTGTCCTCTACCCACGCAATAGCAATAATTTAATTTATTATCCGCTTTCTTTGTTAAATTTTAAGTTTATTTTAATATTTTTCTTTTGTTTTTCCTTGTGCAATTGAAAGCGAGTCTTTCAATGGCCGGGGGCAATGGCTACGCCGCATCCCTAATTCTTGTTTCCTCACTACCCGCTTTTTCCTTTACATTCAGTCCGCTGTTGTCTTTCCTATGTGACGCACTGAAAATATAAAACGCTGAACGCATAATCGCTTATCGCTTAAAACTCGTATAAAAAACCTAATAATATTGTGTAACAAACGCTATAACATATAAACTGTGGAGTGTGCCCGATTACGTGTTGGTGCCGCACCGCCGCCTGACTGGAGGAGCTCCTGGCTGACAGCGAAGACTTATATGTGTGTTGCTGCGTCAAGGTCAGTCCCTTTAGTCTTTCCTCTCCTTTCGCTATCGCCCCTCGCTATACCTATAAATACAGTCCACTAAAACGCTCACGCTTCAGGAGTGAGCCCAGACGAAGTTCAAAGAAGAACTCGTGGGCGCCTTCAAGTATTCTGTATAAATTTTATGATTTAAACAATAATTGAAAAAAGTTTTGAACAAATTTGGATTTTGAGACATTTTTTACGTCATGGAGCGACGTCATTTGAACGCAGGTGAAATGCAAAGAGCTGTAGGGATGTTGCAAGCGGGAAGAAGTCAATCTCAGGTATCTCGGTATTTTGGTGTCAACAGAAGCGTTACTTGCCGTCTTCATCAGCGTTACACTAACACGGGAGATCCTGCAGAGCAGCACCCAGGTCGAGGAAGGTGTACAACCATACGGCAAGATCGATACATACAACTGACTGCAAGACGCCAGCCGATGTTAACCGCCCGAGACATAGGTATAAGGCTATAAAATTCAAGTGGTGTTGTTGTTAGCTGCCAAACTGTGCGAAATCGACTGCATAATTATTGCCTACGAGCACGACGGCCAATTAGATGCCCACCGATACGTCACGGGAATCGCGCTCGTCGAAATGAATGGTGTAGGGAACACATTATATGGACCCGGGAACAATGGGATTAAATTTTATTTTGCGATGAGTCTCGATTTGGGTTCAAGCCTGATACTAGAAGGGTAAGAGTGTACCGTCGTCCTGGAAATACTGAAAGACTGAGGTGCGTTCAGGAAGTGCATCCATACAACGGCTCAACAGTTATGGTATGGGCGGGTATTATGAAGAACAGACGAACTGAGCTCGTTTTTGTAAATGGTAACATGAACGCTGTAAATTACGTTGCGGATGTTCTAAGAACTTAAGTCCGTCCATTCGCACAAACGCTTGGCTCCGATTTCATGTTGATGCATGACAATGCGCCTTTGCATACAGCTTTGCACACACGGGAGTACTTGGCAAGGGAAAACATCCTGGTATTGCCTTGGCCTGCACAATCGCCAGACCTCAATCCCATCGTGCATGGGACATGCTCCAGAGACGTGGTTTAAAGGACTTGGATGGAGTGACAACAACCCAACAACTGATGGACTTACTAAAATGTCATTGGGAGCAATTGCCTCAGGATAACATTAACAGTCTCATCGATTCTATCAATAATCGGTGCCAGGGGTGCCAGCGAGTTCTCCATAACAGAGGAGGCCACACTTTGTACTAATTTATGCAATTTTTGTACAACTATTTAATTTTAGTTTAAGTTTAGTTGATTAGGGACCTTACTTTGTTCTACGTATATACAGTACTTACTCGTAATTATTGTTATTTAAGATTATTAAAATATAAATATAAAAAAACAATTGTTGTTTAATATCAAAAAAAGCATTAAAAAATAATATAAATAAGAAAATACTAAGGATTTAATGCGAAAACACATTGTAAAATTGAAATTTGTATGTGTTGCTTAGACTTTTTTGAGGTGTGTATATGACATAGGTGTAACTGATTATTTTTTAGTTTATTACTCAACCTATGCCATTTGTCTGTCTGTCGCAGAGTATTTTTTAGTCAGAAACTTACTAAGCTAATTTTGCTTAAGGGTAAGAAAAGTTTATATCACATTGCAACGATGATTTTCATTGCACTTCGTTCATTTCTTTGCCGATAAGACAAAGTGAGATAAAGTGTCGGGTGTAGTTAGTGCAAGCGCATATTCTAGTACTTATATTTAGTACCAATTACAGTTTAAATTGTTTTACTTATGTGGGGAAATATGTATACACAGTATTAATTAAAATAGATATTGTAATTAAAACCATCAGTTTTGCTAAGTTTCCTTACAATACTCAATTCAATAGGCAGAATATAAACAAACTTTCGCATATCGCCTGTGTGAGGATGACATCGTATATCTATGACTGGCCGCACACGTATGCACTTTTCGCGCCGTGTAGTGTGTTCCATTATTAATTCTATGTTTCTATGCACCACGCTCGGCCGCTTTCGCGCGATATTTTTTATTTCGCTGTAATTGCTAAGATATTAATTTAAATTGTATGGTATAAAGGGCAATCATAATCTGCATGAAATGCTGAAGGTAAATAACGCATTTAATTTGGTAAGGATTAATACTGTATCCGTATAAATTGTTTTCCAACCATCTCATCACTTGACACCATTTTTTCAAACATAAAAATAGATATAGAAAGTTATCCATAAAAGATAGATATATGCCATCGCGGACTTTTTTGTAGTCCTTTACAACAGAAACAATTCCTCTTTACATTATTTTGTTATATCTCAAAAGGATTAGACGACGTTTTCGATGAAAGTTCCCAGACGGCTTGATTTTTCTCCGACTTCTTTAACAATAACCGTTATATTTCAACAAATTTCCACAAAATATTAATAAATTATATACATAAACCTTCCTCTTGAATTACTTTGTCTATTGGAGTCAAGAATATGCCAATCTGTTTGGTAGTTCATGAGTTTATCGCGTTCAGACAAACAGACAAACACAACCAAATTATCTTTTATAGGACTAAAGAAAAGTCCGTGATGGCATATTCTTATCAAATGAAATACGTTATTAATTACATTATGATTGCCCTTTACATCATACAATTTAAAATAATATTTAAGGAGCTATCGTGAAATAAACATGTTGCGCGACAAGCATCCGGGCGCTGCGCGGCGTGGTCGTACCGGACGATGCGACACGCGTGGTTCGGCAGAAGTTATTAATCAATGTTATATATGTCGCACAATGATTTGATAATTCGAATTTTCGCGAAAACCCTAGGGATTTTGAAAAAACTCGGATAATTAGACAATCGTGAAAACATTTCTCAATCTTATTGGAAAAAGTTAGAGTTTTACAAAAACACTAGTCGCTATAGTAATACTGCGAAACAAAAGGTTAGCTATTACGAAATAAGAATGCTGATTGGCCGGTCGGAGCGCCCAAATCGAGACCTCCTCTGATTGTTTGACGTTTTAAATGTTGTTTTCGGCACTGTAGGTCTGTATTTAAGGAACTTTTGTATTATGTATTATAATTGTAAATGACTGTTTGTGCCAGAATAAATAAAAATAAAATAAAATAAAATAAATGCCAATCATTCACACACGTTGTTTTGTTTATGTTTTTGAGAGCAACTCATCAGCCTTTTGTTTTAAATTAGGTTAAAAGTGAGCAAAAGTTTCTATAAATCGATATTATTATTTCTAACCCTTCATAACTCAATGAACTAATACTTCAAAGCTCATAGGGTAAAATTAGGAATCAATCAGAATAACACATACAAATTTCAATTTTAGAATGTGTTTTCGCATTGAATCCTTAGTATTTTTTTATTTATATTATTTTTTAATGCTTTTTTGATATTAAACAACAATTGTTTTTTTATATTTATTTTTTAATAATTTTAAATATTAATAATTACGGGTAAGTACTGTATGTACATAGTACAAAGTAAGGTGCCTAATTAACTAAACTTAAACTAAAATTAAATGGTTGTACAAAAATTGCATAAATTAGTACAAAGTGTGGCCTCCTCTGTTATGGAGAACTTGCTGGCACCCCTGGCACCGATAATTCATAGAATAGATGAGACTGTTAATGTTATCCTGAGGCAATTGCTCCCAATGACATTTTAGTAAGTCCATCAGTTGTTGGGTTGTTGTCACTCCATCCAAGTCCTTTAAACCACGTCTCTGGAGCATGTCCCATGCACGATGGGATTGAGGTCTGGCGATTGTGCAGGCCAAGGCAATACCAGGATGTTTTCCCTTGCCAAGTACTCCCGTGTGTGCAAAGCTGTATGCAAAGGCGCATTGTCATGCATCAACATGAAATCGGAGCCAAGCGTTTGTGCGAATGGACGGACTTAAGTTCTTAGAACATCCGCAACGTAATTTACAGCGTTCATGTTACCATTTACAAAAAAGAGCTCAGTTCGTCTGGTCTTCAGAATACCTGTTGATAATGACTGTTCATAATAACTGTTGAGCCGTTGTATGGATGCACTTCCTGAACGCACCTCAGTCTTTCAGTATTTCTAGGACGACGGTAGGTACACTCTTACCCTTCTAGTATCAGGCTTGAACCCAAATCGAGACTCATCGCAAAATAAAATTTAATCCCATTGTTCCCGGGTCCATGTAATGTGTTCCCTACACCATTCATTTCGACGAGCGCGATTCCCGTGACGTATCGGTGGGCATCTAATTGGCCGTCGTGCTCGTAGGCAATAATTATGCAGTCGATTTCGCACAGTTTGGCAGCTAACAACAACACCACTTGAATTTTATAGCCTTATACCTATGTCTCGGGCGGTTAACATCGGCTGGCGTCTTGCAGTCAGTTGTATGTATCGATCTTGCCGTATGGTTGTACACCTTCCTCGACCTGGGTGCTGCTCTGCAGGATCTCCCGTGTTAGTGTAACGCTGATGAAGACGGCAAGTAACGCTTCTGTTGACACCAAAATACCGAGATACCTGAGATTGACTTCTTCCTGCTTGCAACATCCCTACAGCTCTTTGCATTTCACCTGCGTTCAAATGACGTCGCTCCATGACGTAAAAAATGTCTCAAAATCCAAATTTGTTCAAAACTTTTTTCAATTATTGTTTAAATCATAAAATTTATACAGAATACTAAATTTTAATAAGCAACGAAAACGCTATAAAATTCGAACAAATGTATTCGCTTTTGAATTCGTGAAATAAAAACAAATGATACTAGATTTTTTTCACAGCCAGCCAGTATGACCTCTAGATCAAAAAAGTTTACATAGGTATTACCTACTTGGTAAGAAATTATATAATAATTGATTAATAATTTGAAATAGTATGTGTTGCTTAGACTTTTTTTATGTGTGTAGTTCCCCAACATTCCAAATTATACCGTTCACTCTTTATAATCTATGATATTTATGTAGAAATAAAATTTGTATTGATTGATTTTATTTGATGGTTTGCGTACTTACTGATGATAAGTTACGCCAGTACCTTTTTTCTTCGAAGTTGACTCATTTTAACACGTTTTTAACAGGTACGACGGGAATTTTAATTGTTGTTTAATTTTTTATTTTTGTTATTTTAGTTTGTTTTTATGTAATTATATATTCTTTACTTTTTCAAATATTTACAAAATTGGAAATAAAATACATTAAAAATAATCCAAGTGGGATGAAATTACGTTACATATAAACCTAATTAAATTTCTTAAGGTGAGGTGATTGTTTGGGCCGTTTTAATCAAATTTCAATCTAGGTTATAAGGTAAAATCTTTATTTAATAGTGATAAAAAAATATTATGAGGAAATATCTATCTTTGTTTATCTATTGGCTATTTCGAAAACGAGATACAAATAATTTAGCTCGATAGAAAAAATCACCAAAAAACCCTTAATAACACTTTATCTTGTGTTATATCAAATATCATGCGTCTTTAACGTTAAAAAAAAATTCAAATGAAGGTTTTAGTTATACCTATCCATTGGCTTTTTATTTTTGTCTATATAACATTTATTTTATTCGTAATAAAATATATAAAAATTGTCGCTTACGTCTTTATTTACAAGCGGTGTTGAAGTCTTACATCTCGTTTGCATTAGAGTATATGGCCTATCTGCCCTCTCTATCGCATGCAAGTGGTAAGCCGCACAACTCGCTTCGCGTTAGCACGCATTTCCATTCTATGTGTGTGTCAAAGTGAAACCACGCGCTTTCGCTACAGCTACACCTACCACCGGATTACGTGTTTCACATTTATTTGTAAGATATAATGGGCAATAAACAAAATAAGAAGACCAAAAAAAGGAATCATAAAAAATATTCAAAACATATACATAAAGTGCTAACGTAGGTTCAATTCAATTCAATGTGAATAAGTGATATTTTAGGAAATAGAGCTGCATTTTGGAACAGTACATACAAAATATAGAAATACGATTTTCACATAAGATTTTTTTTACAATCATGTTCAACTAGCGACCCGCCCCGGCTTCGCTCGGGTAGCAAAGCATATAAGCCGTAGTGTTTTTTTCTGTAGTAGTGTCTCCTCAGCTTGTTGCGTAGAACATGTGGATCGGATTTATTTAGATTTAAGTTCCTCTTACTTAGAGTATTTTAATATATCATTTCCAATTCTATTAAAATTTGAAAAAGTAAAGAATAAATACATAAAAATTCACAGATCTCATGTATTTCTAATGCTATTTGAAGGTCATGCCTTCAAATAGCATTGGAAATGAGCTTCGGTAATAAAAAATAAATCGAATATGTATGTAAAAATATAGTTATTTATATTTTTTGACGACCACTTAGCCTAGTGGGTAGCGACCCAGCCTATGAAGCCCAAGTTGGGTCAGTATTTATATGATGAATATTGATACTGGTACCGGGTCTTGGTTACTATAAAAAAAATCTATATGTGTATACAAACTATGTCAATGATTGTTGACTGTATGGGATCAAACAAACTAGGTTCTGGTTTTAACTTCAACTGGCCGGCAGATATAGTCGCTTCTAGTCGCTAGTGTTCTTCGTTCAACAACTTCATTGCTCCTTACAACGGTTTAAAATATTCCTTCTTTTTACGGCCTATATCTGCCAGTCAGTTACTACATTTATTAAACAATAATAATATAAAAACAATAACAATATAAACCCTATCAGTTGCCGACATATATTAATAAAGAATATTTAAGTATGTATATCAGTCGTCTGGTATCCATAGTACAAGCTTTGCTTAGTTTGGAACTAGATGGCGTTGTGTGGGATGTCCGAGGTATTATATTATTATTTTTAACTTTTTATTTACTGGACCGATTGCCAGCAAAATCGATATCTAAGAGTCCGCGTGGACTCTGGTCACGAATCTATGGTCAAAATTGAAAAAGTGACCACCATTTTTAACTTTTAAGTTACTGAATCGATTGCCTTCAAAATCGATATCTAAGGGTCCGCGTGGACTCTGGTCACGAATCTGTGGTCAAAATTGAAAAAAGTGACCACCATTTGTAACTTTTTATTTACAGGACCGATTGCCTTCAAAATCGGTATCTAAGAGTCCGCGTGGACTCTTGTCACGAATCTGTAGTCAAAATTGAGAAAATGACCACCATTTTTAACTTTTTAGTTAATGAATCGATTGCCTTCAAAATCGCTATCTAAGGATCCGCGTGGACTCTGGTTACAAATCTGTGGTCAAAATTGATAAAAGTGACCACCATTTTAAGGCGACTTCAAAAAAGAAGGAGGTTACTCAATTCGACCGTATATATGTTTTTTTTTATGTGTGTTTAGAGATAACTTCGTTGTTTATGAACCGAATTGGATGATTTTTTTTTTTTTTTGTGAAAGGGAGATATCTCCGGAGTGGTACCATGATAAAGAAACCAGGATCTGATGATGACATCCCAGAGAAATCAAGGGCAACCTTCGAAAATCGTATTTTAAAGTATCGTATTTTAAGTATTTTGATAAAGTACTACTACTAGTACTATTTAATGAAGGTCGGGATTCGATCTGATGATGGAGCTGAAAGACAGTCGAGGGAACTCCTCAAAGATTTACAGCAATTACCTGGTGTTTGGACTTGATTCATTTCTATTGATGAGATCTTTGCACCCATATGAATTATAAGTGCTATTACAGGTCTGATGATGGAGACCATACACAATCGAGGGAACTCCTCAACGATTTACAGCAATTACTTGGTGTTTGGACTTAATTCATTTCTATTAATGAGAACTTTGCACCCATACGGGTTATAAGTACCATTACAGGTCTGATGATGGAGACCATACACAATCGAGGGAACTCCTTAACGATTTACAGCAATTACCTGGTGTTTGGAATGAATTCATTTCTATTGAAGAGAACTTTGCACTCATATGGGTTATAAGTGCCATTACAGGTCTGATGATGAAGACCATAAACAGTCGAGGGAATTCCTCAACGATTTACAGTAGTTACCTTTTGTTGGGCTTCCTTCATACGGTTGAATATGCCAAAATGTTCAGTTCGCACAAAAATAATAATTAAGATTGAAGTTTTACATAGGAATACCACTGCCTACAAGGCATGCTGATGCGTCAATTTGACACTGAATTTACGTTGCGTAATCGCGGTACTGTCTCATTTGAGTAGCGCGTTTAGTAGCCCCATTTATGCTAAATACAAATAAATTACAGATGCGTTCAACTAAAAATTGAAAAATAAAATAATTAAAAAAATAAAAATAAAAACCGACTTCAAAAACATAAACTAAAAAGTTAAAAATAAAATTTTCACTTTAAAAAAAGGAGCATTAAGGAGGCAATTACAAAAAAACGGCATGTTTAGGTACATTTTTAGGAAGTTTGGAAAGGTATATGGTCATAAACCTAATTCTAAAATAAAGACCAGTTCTTAATTTACAATCGTGTTAGAAAACATTTGCACATTTTTCACTCTTTCACATAAAAAAAACATTATTTTGTAACCCACTTTTGCCAAAATCTCGGAAAATTTACATTTTTCGGTTCATATTACACCATCATCACAAGGTTTTTTGAGATTAAAAAATCATTTAAGTATTGTTAATACTTCATTCTTTCTTTCTGTTAGAGGAAATTTTGATAATAAACGGAAAAGTGGCAGAAAAAAATTATCAATAATATGCAATTTCACCGAAATTTCGCCATACTATTTTGTATGAACTGACAGCACAGTGACAGTTTATAACCAAGCGCACACGGTATCGTGTTTCAGACCGCTGCTAGGAGCGCTATTGAAAGGTCGGGTGTACGTCTTTGTTTTTCTCCGATCAAATGCTGTACGTATGGTAAAGTATAACTCAACCAATCTTGAGACGTGGGTTAAAATAAATTTATAATATTTTATGAATTGAATTAGTTTGAATTATTTTTGTTACTAAGCAGATAGCAATTAAGTTTAAAATAAAAATCTTACACTATATATACAATGTACATAATATATACATTACCGAGATGACCAACTAATAAATTTTTTATAATAAAAATATTAAATTAAAACATATGTAAAAAGTGGTGTCCTCTTGGAATGGTGTACTTATTTTAATTTTAATACGCTTTTATAAGTTCCACCTGTATGTTCTTTTGTATGTAATGGAATCTTTAAATGCGATTGTCACCTACTTCCACTGAAGAAATTGGGCTGAAATTCAGAATACATATGTAACTTCGATGACAATACAAAATGATAAATATAACTTGATGTTGCAGGCAGCATTGTTTCCTCATGAGGATACTCTTCACCGGTTAATAGCACGAACACGAAACTTTGTATGTAGGTTGGATTTCGATAGTTACCCATGATTTTCACCATAAACTGATGATGTACCACGATAATTTGTTTACGAGGGAACTCCTCAGTGGTTAGATTTGCACCGACATGAAGCTTTGTAGCGGTTTGTATCATTTCATTTTTATAGGTAATTGTGAGTTCCACCTGTGCGTTTGTAAATTTTGATGGAATGTAGTTTAAAAATTATTAAGACTAAAAATGAAAAAAATTAATTATAGTTTACAAACTTAAAAAATTACACTTTAATAGCAAATCGAACTATAAAGAACAACATAACTTTTAGTATAAGTATAAACAATAACAAATAAATAAAGTGATGAATGAGTATATTAATGTTATTGTGAAAAATCGTTGAGTTCAATGGAATATGTAAAACAACTATCGAGCACCCCACACTTTTTCACAAAAACATTAATTTCCTTAATAAACACTTTATTCTTATACCCGGTTATTTTCTTCTTTATAGTTCAAATTCCTATTAAAGCGCATTTTTTTTTTTAGTTTTTTTAAACTATAATTTTCAGAAGGCGGTCTGACTGATCGTTAAATTTGAAGAGCAAGTTAGTCAAAAGGGGGAGTTCACGCGGTTCCTCTATTTATAAAAATAAATAATGGTGGGAGCTAAGGGCGCGAGCGGGTTGCTTTTCGCGGTTTACGCATGCGGTGCAAACAGAATGCTCACTTGTGATTGGTGTAAAGTAAAAAGATTTAGTACTGTAAAATACAACATTGCGGTACAAGTTTCCATGTCATAAAGAACGTATTAATAGTAACTGTATTGACAAAAGTATTAATCGTTGTTGTAATAACGCATGCAGATTTGTTTTTTTTTTTTTTGTAATGGACCAAATAATAATAAAATTTTAATCTATACGAAACAGACTTTATTTTAGTAGTGTTAGGCCCAGAAAGAAAGAAGTTCAAAATGGCAGACACTATTTTCAGTTTTGATCGCAGATTTGTGAAGGGAGACCACATGGACCCATAGATATCGATTTTGAAAGCAAGCAGTTCAAAAACTAAAACAGATTCAAAGGCAGTAATTTTTTTAGTTCTGAGCACAGATTCGTAATCGAAGACCATATACCGTAATCTTAGACATTGTTTTTGAAAACAATCGGTCCAGAATCAAAAATAGTAGAATTTGACGAAATGGAAAATGAAAAGGTCACCTCATTCAATGGGACCTCGGTTTCGCCATCGCCACGTATCACAAACAAAATGCACTCGTATTGCAAAACTCCTCATACGATAACTGTGGCACAGTATAGTATTGTCTAATATTTTTTTTATGGTACTTAAAAAGACATCTTAACCCACACCCATAACACAAGCTTTGCTTAGTTTGGGACTAGATAGCGCTGTGTGGGATGTCCCAGGTATTATTGTTATCACTACAAATTATAAAATAAAGTCCCCCGCCGCGTCTGTCTGAACGCGACAAACTCAAAAAGTACCTACCGATCGGATTGGTATATTATTGACATCAATGGACAGAGTGATTCAAGACAAAATTTGTTGAAATATGACGATTATTGTTAAAGAAGTCAGAAAAAAATCAAGCCGGTTGGGAACTTTCATCGAAAATGCGGCCTAATCCTTTTGAGATATAACAAACTAATGTATGGAGGAATTGTGTCTCTTTTATAGGACTAAAGAAAAGTCTACAATGGCATATATTTATCTTTTATGGATAGCTTACTATACTATTTTTATGATGTAATATGATGAGATAATTAGAAAACTATTTATACGGATATGGTATTAATCCTTATCAAATTAAATACGATATTTACCTTCAGCATTTCATGAACATTATGATTGCCGTTTCTATTCTACAATTTCAATCAATATCTTAGGAGCCATACCGGACGACGCGACACGCGTGGTTAGGCTGAAGTTATCAACGTTGTATACAAAGAAATATTATAGTTTGTTTTTAGGTATTTATTCTTTACTTTTTCATATATTTATAGAATTCGAAATAAAATACATTAAAAATAATCCAAGTTGGACGAACTTGCGTTACATTTAAATCTAATGAAATCCAGTCCACATGTTCGACACAACAAGCTGATACGACACTACGACCGTAAAAACATTATGGCTCTGCTGCCCGTGCGAAACCGGGGCGGATCGCTAGTTATTATATAAAATAAAGCAACATTAAAAACCTGACATAAAAGAAAACTAATTCTTAAATAAATAAAAATAATAATGATCAAGACTAATTAGTTCTGGTATAGAGCCAAGTATGTGTTGCCTCTGGTGCAGATGCGCGTGTAGTAGTAAGCAAGCTGTCAAGTAAAACCTATTTTCGAGCTGTCACTTTTTGTGTTTGCGTCCTTAACAGGCGGCATATAGTTAATGAAGTCGGTGCCAACTCAGACCCTTTGAAAGGGTACTTACCAGGTAATAACAATTACAACAATGATATATTTATAACTATAACGAATATAGAACAAACACAATTTAAAGTCTCTGAGTGAGTAGTGGCGATTCTACACGACATAAAAACGCAATATACGGCGTTTCGTGAACAAAAGATTTCCTTTGGCAGGTTTGATCTGTAAGTCCCAAGGATGGATTTAAGAAAGGGAGCCACCTGGATTTTTGATGCTGGTGAAAGAGAGGGGGGGGGGGTAAAGTATGCACCCGCCGCGCTTCGGATAAAAAAATGTAACTGATCCAGTTATGATACTATGGCGTGTTTGGTATCGTTTTCGTATAAAAGAAATATGAGGAATCCATTTTTAAAATTATTTAGGGACACTTTCATACAAAAAGTGTAAAATTTTGGTAAAAAAGTAAATTTATTAAGTTTTAACTTTAACTTCAATTGTATTCAACTTTTAAAATAAACAGTTTCTGTGATGAAAAAAAATAATGCGATTGAGCTCATACTGTGTAGTTTTTAGAAATATATATTTTACATATACTTGTCACTTAATAAGAAACCAAAAAAAAATGCCGTGTGAATCGAGCGACGTACTGAAAGTAATAAAATTTCATTCTCAGGAAGTTATAGGCCTCTCGTCGATTTAATGATGTACCTACACTTGTGGTCCCGGCACAATGTTAGTTTAGTTTTAAATGGTCAGGTAAACTAGTAGATTTAATTACTAAGTCTTGAATTGACTTCTTGCATATACATTTTTTGTTAGATGGATTATTGCAATAAAATAAATAAGATATTTGTTTTTTTATGAACAATAATTCGAATATAAAAAATACCATTTTCTTTGCGTGCCTAGTTAACAGTTTTAACAGTTCGGCATTTTGTTATCGTCCTACTTGCGCAACAAGAATTATTATACACACTGTTGATTCCGATGTTGTCATAATTGCCATATCCTACTACTTCGCCCTCAAGCAGTTGGGTCTCCAAGAGCTTTGGATATCATTCGGTATGGGCAAACACCACAGCTACATACCTGTACATGACCTGGCGCAGCGTCTGGATGTATACAAAGCAGAAGCTATCAGAGGATACTATGCTTTTACAGGCTGTGACACCGTTTCAGCGTTTTATTCGAAAGGCAAAACATTGACCTGGAAGGCGTGGCAGCAATGTCCTGAGACCACATCTGCTTTTAAAGAACTTTCTAATCCATTAAAAGAAGTGAGAGACGATTTATTAATTAGATTAGAAAAGTACATCATCATGTTATACTGTGGTGAAACAGAAATTCTTTCGGTTAATGAAGCTCGCAAGTTTTTATTTGCAAAAAATAAGTGCTTGCAAAATATCCCCCTTACGAGGGATGCTCTAAGGATGCACACATTGAGGGCAGCTTATCAAGCAGGTCACGTATGGGGACAAGCTCTTGATTCCTCAGGCGTTATCCCCTCCCCAGCTGACTGGGGATGGATTCAAACTGAAGCAGAATGGCAGCCCTTATGGACAACCCAGCCCAGTATCTGGGAGGCGGCGCGAGAGCTTGTGAAGTGTGGATGCAAGAACAGCTGTAGGGGTCGATGTTCTTGCAGGCGAGAGGGAATGCCATGTACACTGCTGTGTAAGAGCTGTAACGGAAACTGCGATAACTCCAGGTATGTTTATGTTAGATAACTATGTCTGCTGAATTTGGTATCATTGAAATTGTAAATTGAATACTAAATTTCTATTTTTTTTACAGTGTTATAGACCGCGAGGCCTTCATTGAAGATGGCATTGATATGGTCCCGGAGGAATTTGAACACACAAACGGCTTTACCACTTTGCCGACTACTGTATAAGTGCTGTAACAGAAACAGTGATAATTTTAGGTATATTTATGATGTTAGATATCTTTATCTACTGAATTTGTTATCATTGAACATTTTAATATTATTTCTATTTTTTTTACAGTATTATAGACTGCGAGGCCTTCGCTGAAGATGCCATTGAAGTGGTTCCAAAGGAATTCGAAGATTTTGGTTTAGTTAACCTTTATTTTTGTAAACCCAAAAGTAAAAAATAATAATTAAGTAATTTAAGTTTAAGTTGAATATTTTACCGAAGTGACGTCAAATTATGTATTTCTTAAATGGTTTTCTGAAAAGAGTAGAGAAAAACTAAATTTACTTAATAAATATGCCGCGTGACTCGAGTGAAGTATTTTAATTTCGTCACTCGATTCGCACGGCACTTTTTTTTGTTACTTATTGTATGATAAGTATGCATAAAGTATATATTTCTAAAAACTAAATAGTATGAGCTCAATTGTAATATTTTTTTTCATCACAGAAACTGTTTATTTTAAAAGTTGAACACAATTTAAGTTAAAGTTAAAATTTAATAAATTTACTTTTTACCAAAATTTTAGACTTTTTGTATGAAAGTGTCCCTAAATAATTTCAAAAATGGATTCCTCATATTTCTTTTATACGAAAACGCTACCAAACACGCCATAGTATCATAACTGGATCAGTTACATTTTTTTATCCGAAGCGCGGCGGTTGCATACTTTACCCCCCCCCCCCCTCTCTTTAACCAGCATCAAAAATCCAGGTCGCTCCCCTTCTTAAATCCATCCTTGGGACTTACAGATCAAATCTGCCAAAGAAAATCTTTTGTTCACGAAACGCCGTATAAATTCTCCTAGAACGTCAACTAGAGTAGGCACCGACTTCATTAACTATATGCCGCCTGTTAATGCTCCTTTCTTTTAAGTGAAAATTTTATTTTTAACTTTTTAGTTTATGTTTTTGAAGTCGGTTTTTATTATTTTTTTTAACTTTTTATTTACTGGATAGATTGTTTTCAAAATCGATATCTAATGGTTCGCGTGAACTCTGGCCACGAATATGTGCTCAAAATCGAAGATTTTTTGAACTTATTTTCAACTAGCGACCCACCCCGGCTTCGCTTTGGTAGCAGAGCATATAAGCCGCAGTGTTTGTTTCTGGCGTAGTGCTCTGTCAGCTTGTTGCGTAGAACATTGAATAAGTGGATTGTGCAAATATTAATTTTATTCTTTTAGATATGAGCAGTCAAAAATTAACAATGAAACGTCATTAATCGAACTAGTCCCTTCGAAATTAAATGCTGAATAAGTAAAAATCAGTGACGGTTAATTGATTATTGTAATAAGTGAATACAATATCACAAATGTGTGATTTTATTTTTTAGATCATTACTGAAAAATGCGACTAATGACGTCGATTTCAGGCCAAAGACTCCTGCAATGATATATATAAATGTATATCATATTGCATTAATTTATATGTATAGCACCAAATAATCACAATCATAACAAAGTAATGTGTAATTTATTTTCATCATTATCTGAATTTGAACGGATCGAGCGTGTACTACGCTTGGCCGGCAGCTAGGTGTGAGGTGCGGCGTCATGTTTCAACTAATTTTCACAAAACATTAATAGATTATACACATAAACCTTCACCACTCCGTCCATTGGTGTCAATAATATGCCAATCCGTTCGGTAGTTTTTGAATATATCGCGTTCAGACAGACGCGGCGGGGGACTTTATTTGATGTAGTGCTTACCGGACTAAAAAAAAGTTTAAAAAAAATGATAAAAAAATTAAAAACTTTAAACATGTTTTTCTCGGAAACAGTTAAGTAGTTTACGCCATTTGTTCACTTGAAACATTTTATTTAGTTTGGTGAGCTCTACGTGCTCTATAACGGCGGCAAATTGGAAAATTAAAAAACAAACTTTTGTCAAGTACGTCATATGAGGTACCAAATGTTATGAGAAAGAAAAATATTTTATTTTGTTTTTATTTCATTTAACTCATTTAATTCGTGTATTACTCTTGATTCTCCAGAACATAACTATAAAAATATAAAAAAATAATTTTGAAATGCATACTTAGCAGAAAAGATATTGAAGAAAATACACGAAAATCGAGCAATACCCCTTTAACGTTTAAACTGCTGTCTTATAATGTTATAAAAGAGGATTCTTATATATAAATTTATTAATTTCACGTATTTCGGTAACAGCTCTTCGGTAATCGGTAACGATTTGGATGAAATTCTGAATTTAGATGAGTTTATGCTTTTTAAGTTTATTTATACAGTTGTGTTTTTGTTTAACTATTTATTAGAGCCCCTATACGCCGAGCTGATGAATGATAATCAACTATTACCATAAAATTTTGTGAGATGGCGCTAAGTGATATAAATAACCAATACATTTGTACCTATGCACGATCAAAAAATATCCATATTTAATCAATATTTGGTTCGTATCTAAATATATTTTTATAAGTTTTTAGAAATAAATTACGATACTTAAATCTTAGCACAATAAGTAATTGGTCGAAAACGTGATCGAACGACGTCTAATCAGATATAAAATAAAATATCAGATTCAATGATTAGACAGACCATAAACATTCTGTTAAATTACACATGAAATGTAATTTCAGAATATATTTTCTTTTAGATGTGGGTCACAGTAAATTCTACATGACGTGTAGAGCATTGGCTCAACGGGGAATATTTCAAAACAGCGACAGGTGTATATTTGGTTTACAGCGTCTATTTTTTTGCTCAAATTCATGTTGTAACTTTATAAACATCCATGATTTTATTATACCTATAAATTTATTTAATAAAATAAAGGTCATCGCAAAGAGTAACCCGATGGGAATCGTGTTACAATAACTGACCGCCACTGCCAGAAACGACCTCGTCTACTCTAACATTGAGGTGGTTGAACGACTAGGTATCTCATTTTATCGTTTGACAAATGCAAACCATTACCTACTGACGCAGTTCGTTGCCAGCGCAGCAAGAATCAACGGCGTGGGGTCGAGGGGGCGATGCGGGGAGCTAATCCCAAAGGATTCCAAAGGGACGAGCCTCTATTTTGGGAGCTTTTCATATTAATTTCTAATTCGAGGGGGAACCGCGCGCCGCCTATCTTTCCGAGAAATATAAACTTGTAAAAATTAGTTATTGGTTTTAGCAACGGAGATTGTCTTCCATAAACTACGTAGTTACGCACAGTTGCCAAACTTTCAATGGTTTTTTTCGATTCTACGTTATAGAGATCTTAAAAAAGAAGTTCTCTTCACGAATAATAACGAAAAAAATCATTCAAGTCACTGCAAAATACTTTGTAAATATTTTCTTTATTTTTAAAAGATAAGAGTACTAACAGGTCGAGGACAAAATTTCTTCGTATTCGTACTCGTTAAAAAATCAAAATTTAAAAAGAATTATTACATGGACTTATAATGAATTAGTTTTCCGCTTGCGGCTTCGTCCGCGTGGATTATACAGCTGCACTGGGAGTGCTGAAGGGACGCGACGTTCCAGGAAATTGTGACACTTTCTGGAAAATTCTAAAATTTAACTACCAATGAACACATCGAAATGAACATACATACATCCTAAATTACAACAAAATGCCTTTAGCCATTTTAGCATGAAGAATAGCTATTCCACAGGAAAGAAGTTGGGTGAGATACAAAATAAGATAGTGCTTCTACGTATATACTAGAGTATAGCCACTTTGCCAGCCTTTATCAAAGGATTATGATTAGGAGAATTTTCTTTTATTTGCATCTTAACTTTTTAAACGATTTTATTTAGGTTACTTTGTGTCTTGTGTGATTCAAATATAGTAATTGAAATTTTACCCCCTTTCTTTCGACCGATTGATCTGAAATTCGGTACACACGATTTCGATACGATGCTTTTCGGTACGGTTCGAATGACAATAAAATTATATATATCCAGTATCATTGTAAATCCAAGATGGCCGCCACGAAATGGCGGATTGCACATCTTTTCAACCCCCACAATATGTATATCAAATGAAAGGGCTGGCTAGTAAGTAAAATACAGTAAAAAAATTCAATCCAAGATAATTGCCACCACAAAATGGCGGATTAATTATTTTTTTTAATCCTCTCATTAAAGATGTCAAATGATAGGGCTTGACAAAAGTGGAACGCAGGACACTTTAGGAAAAAATTCCTAACCCAAAATGGCGTCCGAACAAAAATCGCGAATCACCAAAACAAATATTATGTCAACTTAGAGTCGTGATTCATGCATGAAATCTCATCCAGATCAAGATTTTGTATCGTGTCGAGGACTGTGTGGCATTAAGGTAGCTAAATATACGCCGGTCGTTAGCGGAACACCACCCAAGTAAAGGTAAAATTTAAAGTACCTACGGGTCAAATTGCAACTAACTGACAGAAAAGAAACCTTGTAATAATGAAACACTAAATAAACTACATAGATTAAGAAATATTATGTAACTAAACAATAGACTAAAATCTTGAAAATAAAATAGATAAAAAAATATCTAATAGTTGAACGGTTTTATAGTAGTAAAGAAACATAATAATGATGCAAGTAATGTATTAAAAGCTAAAAAAAATTAGGTATAAAATTACAGCTGATCAAAAAAGCTTATTGTTTGGTCAAGGAATATTTAAATGACAATAACGCATGGTAATTATTGTAAGATAACAATCTTAAGGGGATAGTTTTCGTCTCCGCGTCTTTGAATTGGCATCGGCTTCGAATTGGCATTGGCAAGAAAGGATGTCCCTAGGACGATACGTTTTGCTTTTTTTGAAATTAGCATTAATATCAAACTTATGGCTCATTATTTTCAAAAACGAGGAACCGATATAAATCATGTTTTTTAGGAATTTATTCTAAAACAACTAAACAAGATACCAAAAACACAAAAAGATACCGCCCTGTGACAGTATTTCTCCTATTAGGTACATATATTTTTTTCTGTACTAATTGATACAGAAATACAGCGAGGATTAGACACAGGCCGAACCCTCTTTTTTTTGTATGAAAATACTACCTTCTTAATCATTTTTCACTGAAAAATAATATAAAACCGGCCAAGTGCGAACCTGACTCGCACACGAAGGGTTCCGTACTACCATACAATATTAAAAAAAAAAAAAAGCGCGACGTTAATTGAACTTAATGATTAACCGTTATTATTATGTAATTTAAAAATTGTTGTATAAAAATATTTCATTTTTATTTCGTTAGTTATTTAGAAGGCGCTCGATCCTTTCTGGCTAATCCAAAATGTAATAACATGAATACACTGATCGCAAGAAACAATTTTTGTTACTTATTTTATTACAGTGAAGCTTTGACTTTTAGTATCGATCGTCAAGAGAATAAGCTCTGCAAAGGAACTCATAAATTTATAGTACCTAGTAATACAATGTAGTTGTCATCACAAAATGTTTTGTTTTAATTATCGTTCACAATAACATCACAAACATAAAATGCATCTAGTTTTCGCTTATTGGCTAAACGCTATCTGTCATTTTCTATGGAATTTTTACAAAATTTGTACTTATAAAAGTACATTTTATAAGTTAATCTATTACTCGTTAAATAATACAATCTAGTTCGCTGTGATAGTTTTCCTTTTAACTACGTTATATATGCTCCTGTCATAAATTTTTTCCACATATCCTAAAATAACGGTTTAGCTGGTAGAGAAGGGAAGGACATGACTCTAACAAAAATTAGGACTTTAGGAGTGCATATCTCAACAACTTTTGACGTAAATAAAAAAATTGTTTGAAACCTTGAAATCATTTTTAAGACCTATCGTTTGGTACCTCTCGTGTTAATATACGATGATTTTTTTTTCGTTTTTCAGTTACACGCATAGCGAACTATACAAAAAAAAAATTTCTTATTTTTACTAAGTCGTTGTGTAGCGGTTCATAGATTACACCTACCTTCCAAATTTCATCTATATATTGCCAATAGTTTCCGAGAAAAACCACAGACGGACGGACGGACATGGTGAAACTACAAGGGTTCCTTTTTTGGCATTTGGCTACGGAACTCTAATAATGCAACGAAACGGTAATGTAAAAAATACCGGAGTGAATTTCTTACCGGTTCTTCTTCATCTAGTATTTCTGAACCGGCCGTAATTGCATCTTGACTTTCAATAAGTGTATTTAATGCATCTTATTACATTGAATTAAAAAAAAATTATTATAAATTTTCGATTTTCATGAATTGGCAAAAATGTGACAGAAAAGATATTGTCGCGTGGGTGTGTGTAAGGTCAGTCGACGGACGGACGGATGATGACTTGTAGAGTTTACAAGACGACTAGATGAACGCAAAATGTCCTCTTAGCCATTATAGACCATGGGCTCCTTTATTTTACTTGAACTCCTACGATGTGTCGAGCCCTACTTCGTGCCGTTCGATTCCGGTCGTATCCAACGTGTACCAAAACGTTCCTCCAAAAAGCTTTGTCACATAAGTCACGTACCCAAAACAATTCTATTAATATCATTAGGTTAAGAGATGTGGTATCCATAACGACGACGATTTGAGCATATGAGCCCAGTGATATGAACGCCTCGGATCGCTCCCGCCGCTTATTGCCGATGCGGGGACGCCAGGGGAAGAGAGAAAGGGGAAAGGGAAGGCGAAATCTTTTGTTTCGACGACGATCGCTTTAAGAGACGCGCCCCGAGCGACGTTTTCTACGCGCCAAGCGCGTAATAGCACATGCATGTCATATATGTCGCGAACTCTCATAAGTAGGTAATTGCCGTTCATCGCTGATACATAAAAAGCTCCGCAGTGTGTTCCACCGTCACCGTTGGCTTCATCCGCCTCGAACAGAGCAATTTCAAGGGGATAGGGTACTGGCATTGCTGTCCAAATAAAAACTTATTTAATAAAACGTGGAAGGCATCGAAGGAGCGCCGCTCTGCCACCTGCACTATTACATGTCGTCAATCAAGCTTTAAAGTTTTAGACGTTGTTAAATAAATTACAACGTCGAAAACTATTACAGAAAGTGATAACAGGGCAGGGTCGCGTCTCGCGTAGGTACGTTCTTGGTAACAGCCTCGCCTCGTGGGCACGTCTTCGTTCCTACATATTATAAAAGTCGAAATTACTGTTTGCATTGTATTATGTATTATACTCGTAACAGTGGAACACAAAATTACCTAAATATATTATTTCACTAAAAGAAGCCGAACTCTCTATAGGTACGAATCTAACGCTCTTGTGGCAGGCCGCGCGCTCTCGTCGAAATTATCCGCGACGCGAATGGCTGTTCACTGATTGTAATTATTCGCTTATTTGGTTTCTAAACGAACGTAACAAACTATTATTGTAATAGTTGTAATAGTTTTCGACGTTGTAATTTATTTAATAGTTAATCGTTGTCGAAACAAAATGAAACATTGTTTAAGGTTCCGTACCTTAAAGGGAAAAAACGGAACCAAGTTCATTTTGTTGTGAGTCCATCTGTCGGTCGGTCAAATCCCTTTTTCTCAAGAACGGTCAGAGGTCTGAAATAATGCTAATGTCTACGATTCATTTGGAGATGTAAAAAGTTCAAGGTTCCAAGTTAAAGCAAACAAAAGAAACAACCACCTATTCATGTCACATATTATGTTGATATTAGCAAACGCACTCATCAAAAACTCTACTGCAATAAATACACATCACTACCTACGTAGATCGGTTTTTACCATTGACATAAATGGTTTTCACCATAACTACGTATGGGCCAAACATTCAAACAAAAACAAAGAAAGGCTATGAAAAATACTATTACAACTGCACAGTTATATTGTTATGATTCCTCACTAAATTAGCGGATCATGTACCTACAACTATGGTGATGCCATATCCATGTAAATAATTAAATGTAAATAGTACATCAATGGGTACCTACTTCCCGTTGATCAAGAAACATGAAATTTGGCAACAAGCAAGGTCTCACAACACAAGCAAAGGAAATGAAAATTTTTTTGCGATTACAAACTTAAATTTTTTTGATACATACCGACATAGTACAAATAGTATATCATGTTAATCAATTTATTTTGACTTTCAATAAATGTGTGTAAACATCTTATATTGAATAAAAACTTATTGAATTTGTTATGTCAAGGAGCCATCATCGGTGCACGAGTTCGACTCGCACTCTGCCGGATTTGCATGCGAGTGTTTTAATTAGGTCGGCAAAGAAATTAAATGTGGTTAATTTAATAGTTGTCTATAATAATTGTCTAGTGGCTAAAGCTAACAAGTGGGACTGCAGAAAATACGACAGATTTTATCTCGCATCTAATTTGTCTATCGCATGTAGTTGAGTTTTTGGTAGGTAATACTTAGAGGCGTAAGATAAAGTCGAATCATCTTTACTGAGTCCTAAGTTCGCGCAAATATTTATAGTCCGTCAACACGATTACCATAACTGTGGGGCGGCCGCGGGCAGAGGCAGTAGCCGGCTCCAGGATTTGAAGAAAAGAAATCCTTTAGGAATTGTGGATTCTAGACGTTTAAGTAGGTACACCCCGATAGTAAAAAGTTGCTTCAAATTAACTGACGTAAAAGCATTACAAATACGCGCGCTCGACACAGATTTTTTGTGTGATTTGTCTCACACTCGCGATGTCAACGAAAGAACACGATACAGTTATCGGCTCCTCCCGCACTACCTCCCGATCCCGACTGACGACGGAGGGCAACTGAATACGCTACGCTACGGCTGACGGCTCACGGTGGCCACCCCTCCGCGCCTCACGCTGCCGCATACGATTTAAATTTTGATACATAGACAAACTCGTAGCCACACTTAAGCCTGTGCTTCAGCTTTGCTTTCAGTCTACTGATGATGAATCTTCATCCACTTCGACGACACGCACGCCCTGATGCGACTCGACTCGAGGTTATCACCGTGGACTTATTCTGTGGCGGACGGAGGTGTAGGTAGTCACATCACAATTAAACTTTATGGCGGATCCGAAAGTAGGGTGGATGCCCAGAATACCAGCCTCATAACACTAAAACATTTTTCTAGTTTATACTAGAAAAAATTGCGTACATACGTTTTGTTTAATCAACTCAGCACAGTGTACAGAATATAATATTTGCTACGGTATATGAATAATGTTCATAAATAATAATTAGAAAAATGTTAAAAATATTTTGATAATGGGTCTAACTGCAGCCACCTCGTAGGGTGGATGCCTCTAATCTCAGCCTTTTAGTAGCAATTTCATTTTTATAAAATTGTTGTGTTTGAACTATGGATTAAAACTAGTTAGTGTTTTTACAGATTTATTTTAATTCTATTATTAATATACTGATCAATCGTGAATCTAACTTAATATAGACAACAAACAAGAAAATGACCTTATGTATCTAATCTCAGCCGCACTGTACCTAAAGCCATCCTTTTGTGCACCGAATGACAGCCTACTCTAGGGTCATGCTTTTAGAGTTTTCGTTTTTTTTTTTTATTTTCCATTGGAATAAAACTAGTTAGTGAAATATATTCAGTTATTATATTTATTTTTTGCCATCCGTACAAATTATTTAAGGCCTTATTAAAATTACTGCAAACATTATACTCATGTTTACAGTACCTATTTCTTAGGTTGTCATTTTAATGTCATCTAGGTATATTTTATTTTAGTATTTTACGAGGATTGGATGATGATTCTGATCTCTGAAAAAAAAACTTAAAGATAAGTCATTAAAATTACACTTAAATAGATTTATATTCATATCCCTAACGCTCATAATGTATGCGTAAATGTATGTACCTACCTACTTACGAATAAAAAGTAGGTAATGGCTTAAAAAAGAATAATCTACCTCCCATACAAATATGAGTCGGCGGCTACAATTTCTATGTGCCGTCGAATATTTTTTCGTTTTTGACATATATTCGTTATTTACAGCTTGTATTTAATGACCATATTTATTGGTTACTCAAATATACCTTCACAGATAAAACGCTTTTAGCATAAGTAGGTATATTTTCAAAACATCAAATATAATGATTCTGGATTGGATTATGCAACGTATGCAACATAGAAACAGATAGATACAGATAGAAACATATGCAACTTACAATAAAATTAAATTGATACATTTCTTTTATCTAATTGCAGCCACATCATTTCCTACTGATAAAAAAGTTAAAACATGTATGTTTATTCCTAAATTCATGCATTATTATATTCTTATTCATAATCAATCGAAATACAACACACACATCTTAAGTAATGTGAAAAATAACTTTCTTTAGCACGTCCCCAAATTGTCGCGAAAATAGCAGAATGGCCGACATTGGATGTTTGCATGCTTAAATTTTAAATTGAAATTGACGTATATATGCCAGTTTTACCATATTTCACACGTATTTTCTGCCGAATACTAAGTTATTTTTAGTTCACATCACTAATTGAGATTGCCAGTAGAAACGTTAATATCAAAGAAAACAATAAAGAGGCTGCGATTAGGAGCATTGCCAGCCAAATACATACATAATACCAGCCCTTGCGGGGGTTCTGTCATAACAGATATTGAGTAGTAGGTAAGGTATATTTGGAATATGGTAGTTTACTATTTTTGTAAAACATACAATATTCTGTATTTTTTTCAAACTTTTATACTCAGTAGTTTCGGGATAACGTGGGGGGAATGTTTGATTTTCGTATATTTTCTTTTATACTGTCCATATTGAAATTATTTTAAAAAAATGTTTCTGTTTCTCATAACGCCACTTACATTTGATAAGTAATTGCTTAACGCACTTTATTTTTGTACAGATGGACACAATAAAAAATACTTATTGGGTTTCTTCGTAGAAAAACCGCGTGGCTGAACTTAGCCGATACAAATAATAATTTAATAACAACTTAATGTCGCTCACATTAGGGTCTACATCAGCAGTTTTTTTGCATTGCGTAAATAATAATAAATTGTTCAGCTACTACGGCTATGCAGCGCCACACTTTGAAGTAAAAAAAAATTGCGAAGCTAGATTGTTTCATATCCGTGTTACTAATTACTGAGGAGTTCCCTCGTGAGCAAACTATCCTAAATGCATCATCACTTCATGGTGAAAATCATGGTTAACTATTAGAATCAAACCTAAATACAAAGTTTTGTATCCGTGCAACTAACAGTTGAGGAGTGCCCGCATGAGGAGATAATATTGGCTTCAGCATCAATTCTAGTGAAAATTATTGTTAACTATCAAAATCGAACATATATACAACGTTTCGTGTTCGTGCTATGAACCGTGGAGGAGTGTCCTCATGAGGAGACAATCTTGGCTTCAGCATCAATTCGTGGTGAAAACCATGGTTAATATCTAAATGAACGTACATATTTGTAACCTGTTATTAAAAAAATTGAAGATAGAATATGAGAAAAACCAGATACATATGGCAGTAAACACTAACAACAAAAAACTTTGGGACGTTATAAAAACTGTCACTCATTCACATGACCACACAAACATATCTACTGATCTAATATCCCCGTCAAATCCACAAGATTCAATTAATAATATTAATACCTTTTTTGCTAACGTAGGGAGTAACCTTGCAGAAAAAATCCAGAACACTAACCTATCAGATAAAATATTTACTATACAACCTAAACCCTATTCCTTTGTTCTGATGCCGACAGACGAATTGGAAATTAGTAACTGCATAGTTAGCTTAAAAAAAAATCATTCTGTCGGACACGACAATATATCTGCAGCTATCCATAAACGGTATCGCGAAATTTTAGTTCCACCTCTGACATATATTTTTAATCTTAGTTTCTCATCTGGGGTTTTCCCAGATCAATTCAAAATTGCTGAAATTATTCCCATTTATAAAAGTGGCGACAAAGGCTGTGTTAATAATTATAGACCCATTTCTATATTACCTACGCTGTCAAAAATATTAGAAAAGCTTATAAATAAGAGATTAGTCAATTATCTTGAATCTAAAAGCCTTTTATCGAACTCGCAGTTTGGCTTTAGAGCTGGAACTTCAACAAGTGATGCTGTTCACGAACTGACTGACCACGTCGTTACCAAATTAGAGAGCAAAAAAAAAGTAATTGCAATATTTTTGGATCTGGCTAAAGCCTTTGACCCGGTTTCGATTCCTTTACTACTCGACAAACTCGAAAGGTTAGGTATCCGGGACACCCAACTAAAATTGTTCAAAGACTTTCTTACAAATAGGCAACAAAGGGTAAGGGTCGGGGAATTGACAAGTAATGATGTGGCGATGAATTGCGGTGTGCCACAAGGTAGTGTGCTCGGTCCTACGCTTTTTCTTACGTACATTAACGATCTTTGTGAGCTCCAACTCCCAAATGGCAAAATTATTACCTTCGCTGATGACACCGCACTTATTTTTCATGGTGACACATGGCAAGAGGTATACAGTATTGCACAAGAAGGATTCAACAAGGTTTCTTCCTGGATCAAGAATAACATCTTAACACTTAATGTAGAAAAAACTAAATTTATGTCTTTTGCAATTAAAAACACCCCCGCCGTCATACATGATGTCTATTTGATAATCTCTCACAATTGTATCAACGGCCACTCCTGCTCTTGTCCTAAACTAATGCTTACTTCAAATATAAAATATCTGGGAGTAATGTTGGATAACACTCTTAGTTTCAATTGCCATATTGAGCTCCTGACCTCAAGGACACGTAAGTTAATTTATATCTTTAAACTTTTGCGTCACGTTTCGGATAATAAGGTAATTAGAATGGTGTACATGGCCTTGTGCCAATCAATATTAACATACTGCATTACGAGCTGGGGTGGTACATCTAAAACGAATCTGTTAAAGCTAGAGAGAGCTCAAAGAGCAGTATTGAAAGTAAGTCTAAACCTACCTTTTTTCTTCGCGACCAAAGATCTTTATACTCTCAGCAATGTCCTAACTGTTCGGCAATTATTTATTCTTAACATTATTTTAAGAATACACTCCCAACTCAAGTATAATTCATTATTATTTGAAAACAAACGATTAAAGCATAAAGCCTGCCCTTCTTCTAACGTGTTGACTACTGCTTTCTCACGTAAATTCATTGGGTTTTTAGGACCATATCTATATAATAAAATCAATGAAAAGACAGCAATATATTCACTCACCAAATATGAATGTAAAAAAGTACTTACCACCTGGCTCCAGTCCCTCAACTATGAAAAAACGGAAAACCTCCTGAATGTTGTGTCGTGATTGATTCCTCAAAAGTAACATAAGTATAATTATATACACACACATAAATAGTCATACAGGCACAAACACACTAAGCCACACTAAACACATCCCCACATACATACAAACATACATACATACATACATACATACATACACACATATATACACAAATACACCTTTACAGCCATACATACACCCTCACATACCAAAACACACGTATAAAGCCATACGCATAAACCCACGCATCCACCCATATGTACTTAGATCATGATGGATCCTGGGAGTATTGCATATTGCATTTGTATTAGAAATAATCAAAGTTATTTTATATCCCCCTGGTCCGGAGTATGGAGAGGCTGGTGATCTGTCATACAGGCCTCCTAGTACGGACACCAGTCTCTCACATAGAGAATAAATTTTCTTGTACATAGATTGGTCACTTGTATTTTATTATTACTATTGTATTCTGTGTGAGAGAGAAATAAAGATTACTATTACTATTATTACTATTACTATATAAAGTTTCATATTTGTGCTATTAACCGTTAAAGAGTGTCCTCATGAGGTGCCAAACCTGGCTGCAGCATCTGATTATGTTTATCATCTTAGTGTATTCTCATCGAAGTTCCGTATGTCTTCAAAATTTCAGTCCAAAAACTTTAGTGAAAGTGGGTGAAAATCGCTTTCAAAGATTCCTTTACATACAAACAAATAAACAAACATGCCGGTGGAACTAATATAAGCGTGTTAAAAATTCAATTACTTCACATAAAAACTGTTTAGTGATAACCCTTATATAAATGACCTGACTGGAATTAAGAATACATCCAATTTAATACCAGCCCTCCCGGCTGATATTGAAATCATCATACTAGTAATGTGCCTATTATCGGCCTACCAAATTATAGTAAATAGGAGCATTTATGAAGAACTTTAGTACATAAATATATTACTTATACTCTCGTAAGTTCAAATATAAAAAAGTCAAAGCATAAACTTCAAAATAACGAAATTCCAACTTACTTTATCAGGACCAAAAGTTACGAAATAAATTTAAATATGGCTGACATCTTCTATCTCGTACTTTCAATCTGACACTGAGGCATACTGTTTTATTCCAGTGTTGTCAAAATAGGAATAATGTTTCCTTAAGTTATATAGATTTTTATAAGTTTTTC
The DNA here is from genome assembly GCA_949709985.1 of Luffia ferchaultella. Taxonomy (NCBI): domain Eukaryota; kingdom Metazoa; phylum Arthropoda; class Insecta; order Lepidoptera; family Psychidae; genus Luffia; species Luffia ferchaultella. Next base: position 24,412,559 of record OX453247.1, read on the forward strand.
GTGCCAACTCTAGAACGAATATGATCCTTATTACCGGAGGAAAAGTAACAGTGGCTGCAATTAGGTGAGTGGCTGGTAATCGGGGCATCCACCCTAGGCACAAGTAGCGTCGCAATAAACAGTTTTAGTTGTAGCGGGACGCAGTGGCCCAAGGGTATATGACTGTACTTGCACAAGCCCGCTCAAAACGTTGTGTTCAGATCCGCCATAAAGTTTGACGCAATATGTACGTCGAAATTGAAAATTTAAATCTCATTCGAGTACAGCTCGCTCTAAATTCCAGTTCCATAATACAACTTTCATATGATAAAAAGGCATTTTTCAAAACTATCATGTAGGATAATTGCTACTTGGGTAGGTTCGGATATGTGGAGGAAGATCTATTTTCGTATGTTTTCTTTAATATCTTTTAAATTATTTGAAATATTAGAAAAATTGTTGTAATTTTCATGACAAGCCCTTCGATTCGATGTGTTACATGATACATTTGACATTAGTTTTATAAATTCTCCACTTTCCCCCCCAAAATGACAATTCGTTCGTCATTTAGGTTTTCCTATAAAATATAAGTGAGGCCTGTATTTTATATTTTATCCAAAATTTTGTACATATCTAGTAGTTTCGGAGATACGGGGGATGGTTAATGTTCGTGTATTTATTTCTTTAATAAATTTTAACCAGTGCGTAATAAATTTATTAAAAAAATACAATTTTAATAATAATAATAAGCATTTTTATTTGGTAAGTATAAAAGTTTTTTTAATTCTATATTTTACCCACCAAAATTATAAAAAGACGCAACTGTCAAAGAAGGACGCCCATCTCCCATACAATTATGGGCTGGGAAAAAAAATTATGGGTACTTTGAATTTTGTGCTTGTGGTTTGATTTGTAAAGGTACATGAAGCTTTATGATATAGACATATATTTTTTTAAAGCTGAAAATTGACTGGCATCAAGCTATGAAAGGTTAAATAAGTGCAACTGCTCTATAAAATGATAAAGAGATAATAACGAGTTAAAAGTTCGGTTTTATTCAAAATAACACACATAGAATGACTTCTGGCGTCATGTTAAGAATAAGAACTCTATAAATCGTATATACAACTTTTTGAATGCAAGTAAGCACCCAATTTAGTATAATATGACACTAGCAAAACTATCTAAAACACGAGAGATTATACGGACGGATTAACATGACACTTGGCTCGAAACTCGATCTTCCTCCCGCTTCCTCGCGCCGAGCCCCGCTGGCGTCTTGCGAGTAGCGATAGCGTAACAACTATTCATTTATTTTATTTATTAGAAACAGTCTTTTACTTAGCTTACACTAGCGACCCGCCCCGACTTCGCACGGGTAGCAGAGCATATAAGCCGTAGTGTTTTTTATGTCGTATAGACCTATCAGCTTGTTGCGTTAAACATGTGGATTAGATTTAATTATATTTAAGTTCATCTTACTTGGAGTATTTTTATTGTATTTTATTTCCAATTCTATAAATATTTGATAAAGTAAAGAATAAGTAAATTAAAACAAACTGCAATATTTCTTTGTGTACAATATTGATTACTAGCGACCGCCCGCAGCTTCGCTTACGTAGACTACAAATTCCTGTTATAGGTACTATTAACGTTCGAGATGGTTTATACGTACTTTTTGCTGGAACCAATTTTGGTTACACCCATTCTAACTTTCAATCTTCATTCCCCTTCCACCCTTTAAAAAAACCGATACAATTTTTCATCTCTCGTTTCCCACCCTTAAAATGTGGAAATCTAAACACCCTGAAACACGTCATTATTAAAGTCCCTCCATTTCCATCCTTAAGTTAGAAATTTCTAAAAAAGCCTTTCTTAACTTAATGCTCACGTTATAAAATAAACCTATATTCCAAAAAGCTTTCTAGACTTAGTAGTTTCAGCTGTACGTTGATAGATATTTACGTTGATGATAGATAGACAAACAAACAAACACAAAAAGTAGCTTATGACACACTTGACAATTTTTTTTCACGTCTGCAAAGTTTCATTAAAATCTGTTCAGCCGTATTGGAAATTAACTCGAATAGATAAAATTGAATTGAATAGACACATAGACGTACAACTTTCTTAAAATCTGTTTAGCCGTTTTGGAGATTAGCTCAAATAGACAGATACACGTACAGACAGACAGACGGACAAAAAGTAACATTTGTTAGTTTTGACGATCTTCTTTTCATACTTGTGATGTTTCATTAAAATCGGTTTAAACAGATGGACGTACAGACAGACATACAAAAAGTTCTGTCACTGTCAAGTCACTTTTGTCTACATCCTTTCCATATGTGTAAAGTTTCATCAAAATCGGTTAAGCCGTTTTAGCCGAAGGCAATTTACTGCTCAAATAGACAGACAGTTCGTTTTCATATATATAGCCTATAACCATCCGCTAGATTCAGGCTATCAAAGGCAAAAAGAATTTTTCAAATCCGGCTGGTAGTTTCAGAGATTAGCGCGTTCAAACAAACAAACAAACTTTTCAGCTTTATAATAAGTATTTCTATTATATAGATTAATAGATTATAAGATAATAAGAAAATAAGATATTACTGAAAACCGTATCAAAGTCTATTGCGTAGTTTGGCACTAAAAAGTTAACGAACAGAGGCAGACAGCGAATTTATTTTCTCCCGCTATAGTTTTCATATTTCGATAAAAACTGGTAAGATATTAATTTAAATCGTATGGTGTAAAGGGCAATTATAATATGCATGAAATGCTTAAAATAACTAACGTATTTAATTTGATAATGATTAATATCACGTTTAGAAAACATCATCGCAAATAGTACATTATGATAGAAAAATTTGATTGTCATAAAAAAGGTTATAGTAAGTTAACCTTAAAAGACATACATATGCCGTCGCAGATTTTTGGTTAGAACTTTTAAAGGGAAACAATTCTGTAATACATGATTTTTGCTTAACATCAACCGTTTACGCAGCGCGCGCAACGGAAGCTCTCAAAAGGAATAATTTTTCCCGTTTTTGCAAACATTTTTCAATAATGCTCCATTCCTATTGGTCGTAGCGTGATGTAGTATAGCCTATAGCCTTCCTCAATAAATGGAGTATCCAACACAATAATAATTTTTCATTTTGAACCAGTGGTTCTTGAGTTTTGCGCGTTTAAACAAACAAAGAAGCAAACCCTTCAGCTTTATAATATTAGTATAGATTTCGGTCTAATTTTACATCACGCGAATCACGTCGGGGCATGGGGCGCCGGTCCCTTCGACCCAGCACGGACGCTTGTGGCGCTATAGTTTTTATTTTGTGATATCTCCGATGATATTAATTTAAATTTTATGGTGTATAGGCATTTATAATGTGCATGAAACGTTGAAGGTAAATAACGTATTTAATTTGATAAGGATTAATGCTGTAGGTATCCGTATAAATTGCTTTCCAATCATCCTTTCTTTAAACACAAAAATGTTTAAGAAAATTGTGTCACATGATATAACACGTTGAAGTATAGTAAGGTATCCATAAAAGGTAGACATATGCCATCACGGACTTTTCTTTAGTCCTATAAAAGAGTAATAATTCCCCCGTACATTATGATATTATTATTATTGTTTCTATTATTATCGTATTATGTTATTATGGTTTAACGTTTAATTTACTAACTAAGCTACTGACACATAATTTGCATCTGGAACGGTATTAAATGTCAAATGTTAAAATACCGTGTGAAATGCAAAAATCTTAGCTGTTACAAACGCCATTAACGCCGAAAACGAAGCATCTGAAACACATGACACTGATAGCTAAATCGCCACACGTTAACAAAGGCGATATTTTTTTGTCTGGAATGCAAGGAACTGGCAAAAGTGTCATTTGTGGCTGTTATTTGATGCAATTGAATGGTTGCTGTATCCTGCTTAGACAGGTGTCAACTTGCATAAAAATATATGTTTTCATAAAAAAAAATTTCTACATACTTTTAATATTTTTACCGAAAATATAGTCCAATTTATACCTTCCCCTCAAAATTAAAAAAAAAGTTAAATCTTTTCAAAAGAAAAATATTAATAAAATGTCCTTGTGACGTCAACTGGACAGATGATTACTAATTTATTTATTTATTCAGGAAACAAACAGTGATAAATAGAGCATGAAGTAAAACATACATATAGAACATACATAAAATAGTTTACACAATTAAATTATTTATAACTACAATAGCATTATTTTAGAGTAAATTCATAATATTTTCATTGGTTCGTGAGGATTTCACCTTAATTTCATACTTTTTGTTTAGTTGTTACTTCGATTTTTTACTGTGCTAAGCAGCGCAATAAGATAAACTGCCTTCACAGGGACAATTTTATCGTCGGATGTATTTTCAAATACATCTTGGAAATTCATCAATATTTTTTTTTGAGGGGTTATTCTAGAACCTTGTTCGTTTTAATTTTAATAACCACGTTTGAACAATTTTGTCAAAACTGTTGAGTTTTTCTTAACAAATTATTTCTATTTGTTTTATTTTCATCAGAAATTAATTGTTCAGTATTGTTCAATTTCTTTAACATCTGATATCATATGGACGTAAGTAGATACCAAACTTAAATCCATAAATTTAAAAAAATTTTTTTTTTTTTTGCACACTATACATTACACGAACGTCATCTGAACGAGGTGTCATGTTAATTCGTCCTTATAGTAGTTGCCAAAGATAAAAAAAGAAATGTTAACACTTATCAAAACTATACCGTGGTCACAACTTGTCTACCATGTGACCTGAATGACCGTGAATGAGAGTCACAAATGTCCACGTTGACAGCAATGAAAATGTTTATGCCATTATCAAAAATGTTTAATCCCCAAGAAATTTATTTTCAGAGTTTGTGAACTAAAATGTTTTTAGTAAAATTAAACCGCAAAAAAAATTTCAATATACGATGTTTAACCATTTTATCAATTTTCGATAATAATTATAAGTCTGGTACCTAAAACAATAGTTCCATCATTAAAAAGCATTTTTAAAGTATACTTGCGTAATATAATTTATTTTTTATTTTATTGTACGTAAGTTAAATATATTTAATTAATTATTTCCCAAGAAAAACTTTCTTTCCTTTCGCATTCCATCCATAATTACGTGCGATGGGACAGTCCTCGTAAATGGTAACCATAATTTGAGTAACAAACATTGCAAATGGATGAATTCATTATAAACTATCATAAATTATTTATAGATGCGTTCAAAATACAACTTGAACATTATTTTTAAGTCATTTTCTATTGTTCACGTACTTTTAGAAAAATTACGAAGTAGTTAAAAATTCTGCTTTACAAAGAGTATCGACATTCATGGTTCTTATCTCAAGTACTTTTCCTAGCCCAGGATTTATTAGGACACTGTTAAGTAGATACGGAGAACAAGCAGTTGTAACAGACAGACAGACAAAAGGTGATATACTAAAGTTTCGATTTTTCATTATGAATGTATGTATGTACCCTTAGAAAACAATAGATATACGTTATACCTGCTTGACATAACAATAGATTTTTAATGTGAAATCAATCTGTCTTTGTTTCGTTTCTTATTTTATTGTGAAATTTTGTGACTCAAATTAGAAATTCTGTCGCGTTGGCAACGAACGTGTCTTCAAACAACATTGCAAAAAAACTTCAATGAAATTGTTGGTTATTTATCATATTTGTGAGGAGCAAGTAAAGGGTTGCGCCGAATTCCCGAAATAGCGTTTAATCGGCGTCTTACCCTGATGCCCGTTACCCACCCGTTACCTCGTTAATCATCTGCAACGACGACTTGCAGGTGATTACGTTCTCTAATAGTCTCAGCTTCTTTCACGAAGTCTACGACAAAAGGCTATCTGTGTCATTAACACAACGAATACATTAAGTTTGTTAGAAGTAAAAGTTTTTAAATTGAAAGAAAGAAAGAAATATAAATAAACGTACATAAAGAAACGACGTTGTGATGATCAAGTTGTGAGCAAAAAATATACGTCCGATGCATGTCCGATGTCACAAAGATTCAATTTAATAAAAATAATAATTTCTTGGTTCTTATATAAATGTACTCATCGTTCAATGTCTTGCCATCGAGTAATTATTCTACGTGTTTTGGCACCAATTTCAAGTAATTTGGTCCAGTAGGCAGGTACGTCCCGAAATATCTACTTGAGATCGACAACGGACGCACATATAGATAGAATGACCTCATGGTCCCTATTTTTGGCGACTCTGCGATGGGACCCTAAAAAAGGAGCTTAATCGTTTTCAAACAAATTATATTTTTTAAATTTATATTTTTAAACATGAGATCGTTTTATTAGCAAATTTTTTTTAAAATATTGACTTGTTCTTTCACAGAACAAATAATAACACCGGATACATTATATCAAGGCATAATCAAATACAATGTATTTACCAAATTACACAGTTGATATAGGTACCTACTGGCGTGAAATTAACATCACTTCACAATCCAATAACCATTGCACAGGTTTATTCGAAATAAGTCGCGATGAAATCTTCTACGCTTTCCAAAAATACACTATCAACAAATAGACACTTGTTGCTAGAGAATGTAAACTTTTGTTCAAATTCAAATTCAAAAAGTTTTTATTCAATATAAGATGTTCACACACACTTATTGAAAGTCAAAATAAATTGATTAGGTACCGATTCAAAAACTAGAAGGAGAAGAACTGGCAAGAAACTCCTCCCTGTTTATTTTATTTAAATATATGTTTTTCTTAGTTGTTTTTTTTTATAAGCTTACAACTATTACAATGATGTCCATGCGCACTTATCATTTAAATACTCGCTAATACAATAGTAAGCTTTTTTCACGAGTTGGACTTTAACTTGCTTTGTAAATTGATTTGAATTTAAGTTCCACATTTCTTTAGGAATTTTATTATAAAAACGAATACAATTACGACGAACCCAACGAAGGGACTGTCAAAATGTTACTTTCTCTAAAGTGAGCCTTCACACTATCTCTAGATTTTAATTTATATACAGCTCGAATAGCCCTTTTCTGCAGAACAAATATTGTTTGAATGTCAGCGGCCTTTTCCCATAGCAGAATGCCATATGACATTATGCTATGAAAGTAGCTAAAATAAACCAGCCTCGCTGTAGACACATCGGTTAGTCTTCTTATTTGCCTGATTGCAAAAACAGCAGAGCTCCGTTTACTAGCCACTCTCATAACATGAGGAGTTCATTGTAAATTTGCATCGATAGTAATGCCCAAGAACACAGTTTCATTAACCAAGCTTAATGAATCCCCACCAAGTTTCAAATTGACATCAACTTGTTTAACATTGGGCAATGTACATTTTAAACATTTTGTTTTATTTGCGTTTAATAATAGGTTATAGCGTTGAACCAATTTAATACCTGTAAAAGTGAAGAGTTTACTGTTGAAATTTCTTCTTCATTTCTATTAATTTTAAATATGAGAGAAGTGTCATTAGCCCCGGAGGTTCCGGAGGAGTCCCGAACCGCGACCTAACTGCGAAACCACTCTCTTATGATGAAATAGGAATTGCTCATCAATGACTGACATTCTATACCGCTGTCTCATAGCGCTCTCTCTCAAAATATTGTTCGGGTTGTGATAACGTTTAACCTAGCGAGGGATTGTTGGTTTTTGGCAATGAATTCGTAAGTTATGTTAAACTTCGCACTTTGAATGGAATCCTCCGATTGCCGCAGAAGTTCTGGCTTTCCCTCTAGGTCTACAAATTACTACTGTAATTCAAATAGGCTCTAGTAAAGTGATGCTACAGAACCGCCGTTGACCGCAGACAAATGGCCTCTCCTTTACCACCAAGCGCACCCCATTCTAAAGTAACCGAAAAAAAATTTCGTAAGAAAACAAGACTTGACAGTTTTCAAACTATTCGAACAATTTAAAATGATAACAGAGGCTCCACCACCCATGATTTCCTATCCTTCGGCTGCGTATATATTGTAAGTAAGAACGGCCGAAGAGACCATCGGCAATATTAGAAATAGGTTTACCATCACAGGATTACCGCGTATATAGCGTATATTAGATATCGCGCCTTTAAAACCCAGATAGCAGTCCTGAAATTCCTGAAGAAGCATTTGGTCCGCTCGTTCTGTCAGAACTCCGAAATCCAAGTAGTACTGAAAATATTCTTGTACCATATGCTAGATCGAGATAAAAGGAGAATTCTACTGCCGCAGTTGATGATTTCGATAGCTCGGGCAGAGATTCTGAAAACTTACAACTCTCTTTGCTTTTGAGAAATCGTCAGAATACTGAAACTTTTTGTAATACCGATGACAAAATCAAAATTAAGTGTGATTGAGTACTCCTGCTGACTCCTGAGGATTTTATGGTTCAGGAGATTCCTTAAAGAAAAATTTAAAAAGGAATGAACAAGATAATACTTATAATACGATAAGTTGATTAACAAAACTAATTAAAATGGTCAAATATAATTATTAAAGTATCCCATCAAGTTTAAAATTGATTTAAAGTTAATTTTCTAGCCATCTAAGGGGTTAAATTACTGCTTAAGTATTTTTTTTATCAAAGGGTTTTTAAGCACAGGTTTCCTAATAAGGCCCAAATGACATTTATGTTAATAAAATTAATAGAGATTTGTTTTTTACTTTTCAACCAGTTTTGTTCTACAGATAATGTGTTTAACAAATAAATAATCTAATTGTGAAAAATGGATGCATTTTTGCTTATATTTTTACTGATTAGGTAGTGATAAAATTAAGGCAGGCATTATTTGGGTCACCTACTTTTAGAAAAGGTGATGAATATGAATTTAAACCCAAAGGATACAATAAATAATTTTCAATTATCTTATGTATTTATGCAGTTTCTGATCAATATTTGAAAATGAACTGACCTGTGGAATTTTTATTTTTGTACGAGTAAATCTCCAATGTAAATAACTTTGACTTATTCTGTGGAAAGTAAATTTTGATTACAACAGTTTCCATTTGTAATGTCCATTCAGCGAACTGATATAGTTATATATATTCACTCGACTGAATTATACTCGTAAATACATAAAAATTGTATCGTTCATATTCTCAATAACTAACAATGGTGATTATATATATTTTTTGGCTGGCTTTCATGGGAGGACCTTCAACGAAAAGACCTGCTGATTAGCCTGAAAAAATATTAAAATAATAATTAAGCAATAGGTGGGTATTTTATTTCACACAATTTTTTTTCTTATTTCTTCAAAGTCACTTGTATCTCAGCAATGAAATCGAGTGAAATGCTTAAAAATAGATATAGTGCCGGAATTAAAATGAACTGGGCCTCGCCGCTCGCGCCCCGCCAGGACAACGTGCTCGAATAACGCGGAGTGGGTCGGGCTGCGGGTTCATTTCCTCGGGATTAAGAATTAATTCCTTGAAAATGGGAAGTTAGGTTTGTGATTAATTTCTCCGGGGAAATACTCAATTCCACTAAAATCATACCAGCTGCGATAATTCTAGAGAAAACCTAACTGATTTGAGGAACTCTCTCGATTCGTAGTACGTATGTCTACACAGCGGTGGCGTCGTGTGTGATGATCATAGATATGTGATGATATTTTTTATTTATTATGGAATTATTATTGAAAGAAATAATTCAATATGGATTCCGCGTGGCATCGGTTCTTGTTTGGGAGTGACGGGGCGGCGGGCGCAACGCAGTTGTTTGTGATTGTACAATACAGTTTTTTCTCATATACCTCAGTGCTTAAAAGCCAATGTGTTTGAACAGTATGTGTCGCTAGTGATGACTTACTCTGATGACGAGACTCACTCTACGTGCTATGAAAAGAGCCATGCTTGCAGTTTATCTTTGGTATAAAATTTGTAACGAAGAAATTCGCAGAAGATATGGAGTGCTCAACATACTCGTAGCTCACAGAATAAGCGAGTTTAAATGGCAATGGGCAGGTCACATCGACCACCAACCGGATGTTGTAGTCGTGAGACGGCCTCCACTAGGTAACAGCCAATCTGAAAAGGGTGGTAAGTCGCCATTAATTGCAGATGGCCCATGACCGTTCGTTATGGAGATCTAGGGGGAGGCCTATGTCCAGTAATGGACGTCCAGCGCAGCGACTGAAATAACGATGATCACACTGTATTTCTGAAAATCAAGTGATATACATATAATTAATGGAAAACTTTGCATCGAAATTATTTTAGGTCGACGAAACATATTTTCGAACAAAACGTACTCGAACACTCATTTACACAAAGCGCGCTGAATGGACCCAAACGCTCGAAATCAATAACGCGGACCCGTTAAGCGCCAGGAAATTTTGTTATGGAGGCGATTAAATTCGTTAATTGGATTAAGTGCAGACGTGATCGAGTGCCCGTAATTGATGCCGGATCGCTGCTTCTCACACACAACCACAACGCACTAGACCGCTGCCTGGGTATCACGCGTCTGCTCGCTCAATAATTGCTCATCCCTACAGACAACATGATTTGATGCAACGGTTGGCCTTTAGTTAAGGAGCCACAGCCAGATTTTGTTGTTGATAGTACCTGAAAAATTGCAGTGCTCTAGAATAACTAAAAATATATGTTACTTAAGAGGATATGTTTCATACATCGACAACGAGAAAAACGTAAATACGTTTACTTTAGTCGATAGAAAAAAATCGCAAACATACCTCTTAAAATTTTTATTTGTCTGTACTGACATTTAATTTTAATACTTATAAACTCGAAACTTTTCATGAATTTTCTATAAACAATATTGCGTACATTGACGAGACACTTTTACTCTAGATATAATATTACTTGTTTAATTTGATATTTTTACTTAAATCACTTACGTGACTTTATTCTGAGAAGGCTGAAACGCGCTGTCTTTTTCGCACTGTATATATTCACATCTCGCCATCTTATACCGTCACATCGCCTCAGGGCCGCGATGCTAATAGACGTGTCGTCCTTTGCTACACCAATCTATCGCGTATCAGATTATTCAAAATATTAATAAAATAAAAACATTGGCGAATGCAATTCGCTTAAAATTCCTTAGCTGTCTTTAAAAAATGTATTAAGTCGGCATTTACTGAAGGAGATAAAGATTAAGGTCAGTTTATTTATTTATTGTTTTTCAGTCGAGTAGGTGGACCACGGCTAAGTTATTTATGTTAATTATTTAGGAAACTCTAAGTCTACATTAAGTTATTTTTGTATGAACATAGATGTAAATGACTGTTTGTTTCTAAAAAAAAAAAATGTGTCTGTTTTGTACCAAATAATATTTTACACTCTAATATATTTAAAAAAAAAATGTATGCCGGGTTCTAACCTACAACCTTTAGTCCTAATCGTTTAAGTTCTAATTTTGTTAGGTACGTACCTACCTACTTGCAAAATATATAATTTGATTGGAAATCTGAACTTTCAAGATTAGGCAATTACCCTATTTTTAGTTGTAAGGCATATGTTTTATTAATATTTTCATCTTATTGTAATACGTGAGACTTCACATAAGATCAATAACTCATAACCTTGGTTAGGTATTACTACACCTAGCCTAATACTTAATTGAATATTTATTCAATATACTATAAATATTATACACTCAGACGTAAAAAAAAAAACTATTCGGGCGGGCGGATCGAACCCATGACCATCGGCGCACGACGTAATTAAGATAGTGAGCTCTAACTTCTCGACTACGATGCTTGTTCAAATGCGAGTGAAATATGTTACTACTTTCTAATGCTTTATTTAATTTTTGCTTTCTCTACGAATTTCAAATTCCAACTCCGTATGTTAACTGTAGCAAATAAAATAATCCTATTAGATCATTTTATTTATCACAGTTCAAATAATTCAGATAAAGTTTGGAAAAAAAAACAAAGTATTTCACAAAATGAATCATTTGTTGGATTATCTATATTAATAAAATTGAAGTGTCTGTCTGTCTGTTTCCATATCAATAAAATTGAAGTTTCTGTCTGTCTGTCTGTTCCGGATAATCTCCGAAACGGCTAAACCGATTTCAATGAAACTTTGCAGACACACAGAGGGCATTACTGGGGGTAACATAGAGTACTTTTTGTCTGTCTGTCTATCCGTCTGTCTATTGTCTATCTGTTCCGGCTAATCTTCGAAACGGCTGAACCGATTTCAATGAAACTTTGCAGATATACAAAGGGCATTACCGCGGGTGACATAGGCTACTTTTTGTCTGTCTGTCTGTTCCGGCTAATCTCCGAAATGACTAAACCGATTTCATTAAAACTTTGCAGACGTGTCTATGTGATCACGTGACCAGATTTTTAAATGCATGTATTTTCGAAATCATCAATGGTAGACCTATCGTGCCGGTACTCAAACTTGATGTTTTGGCGACATCTATGCAACCACGTGACCAAATTTTTAAACACTTATATTTTCAAAACGATCAATCGCAGACCTATTATGTTGGTACTCAAATTTAATGTTTTGGCGAGATCTATCTGACCGCATGACCAAATTTTTAAAAGCTTATATTTTCGGAACTATTAACTGCAGACCTATCGTGTTGGTACTCACACTTGATGCTTTGGTGAGTTCTAAGTTTTCACTTCTATCGGCAGTCCCTATAACTGCCAAGAAGTGTTTGTCGGTCTGTCTCTCTTCAAATGTAGTGCTGTATTTACTAAATTGTACTAAGAAATCCTTCAAAATATCCTGACTATATTTTAACAGACAGACAAAAAGTAGCCGATGTCACCCCGGGTAATGCTCTCTGTATTACAAGTTACATTGTGATCGGTTCAGCCGTTACGGAGATTAGCCGGAACAGACAGACAGACAGACAGACAAAAAACTTGTTGGCAGTTATAGGGACTGCCGATAAAAGTGAAAACTTAGAACTCATCAAAACATCAAGTTTGAGTACCAACATGATAGGTCTGCGATTAATAGTTTCAAAAATATAAGCTTTTAAAAATTTGGTTATGTGGTCACATAGATCTCGCCAAAACATCTAGTTTTAGTACCAACACGACAGGTCTGCTCTTGATAGTTTCGAAAATATAAGCTTTTAGAAATTTGGTCACGTGGTTACATAGATTTTGCCAAAACATCAATTTTGAGTACCAACATGACAGGCCTGCTATTGTTAGTTTCGAAAATATAAGCTTTTAAAACTTTGGTCACGTGGTCACATAGATCTCGCCAAAACATTAAGTTTGAGTACCAACACGATAGGTCTACGGTTGATAGTTTCGAAAATAAAAGTTTTTAAAAACTTGGTCATGCGGTCAGATAGATCTCGCCAAAACATTAAATTTGAGTACCAACATGATAGGTCTGCGATTGATCGTTTTGAAAATATAAGTGTTTAAAAATTTGGTCACGCGGTTGCATAGATGTCGCCAAAACATCAAGTTTGAGTACCGGCACGATAGGTCTATCATTGATGGTTTCGAAAATATATGCATTTAAAAATCTGGTCACGTGGTCACATAGACACGTCTGCAAAAGTTTTATTGAAATCGGTTTAGTCGTTTCGGAGATTAGCCGGAACAGACAGACAGACGGACAGACAGACAGACAAAAAGTACTTTATGTTACCCCCGGTCATGCCCTTTGTATGTCTGCAAAGTTTCATTGAAATCGGTTTAGCCGTTTCGGAGATTAGCCGGAACAGACAGACAGACGGACAGGCAGACAGACAAAAAGTTACCTATGTCAGCCGCGGTAATGCCCTCTGCATGTCTGCAAAGTTTCATTGACATCGATTTAGCCGTTTCGGAGATTAGCCGGAACAGACAGACAGACGGACTAACAGACACTTCAATTTTATTAATATAGAAGAAACGTAATGATTAAAACCACAAAACTTTTACTATCAATTTATAAAAAGTCAGGTTACCTACTTATAAATCACTTAGTATTACGGATATACAGTAGATGGCGTGTTTTTGAATTTGTTTCGTAATTCAAAGAAAATAATCGACTATTTCAAATAATATTTTTTTATAAGACTATTTTTTACATGAATAAATTACATTCAGAGCTTGTAAATTGAAATATATTACTGTCAGTATCATAACAAAAAATATGTAAAACTGAAACTTAGTATTTAGAAACGTACCAGGCACGTTGGGTACTGATGAGCCTTAAGTCAGCTGTGACGAATCGCATAATGGACGAATATGTGTTTCTACAGTTACATGAAATGTATCGAATTTTGGTCGACTTGTCGAAAAACGGCTGCCGAGAGTATTGTTATTCGTATGCCAGTAAAAAGTTATTATTTACTGTTTCTTTATAAATTATAGAAAATCATGCTACATTTTATTTTAGCATATTACTTAATAAAAACTGTAAACAATACAAGACAGAAGCGTAAAGATTCAAAAGGTGATCATTGCAGCGTTTGGCTCATTGATTACTTGCAAAATTTGTAAGAAAAACTGGTCACGCATAACAGAGTTCGTTAGCCACCAACAAAAAGTTATCGAGCTGGTTACGCTTAGGCAGTAGTAATAATTTTCCCAGTAAGTTTGTATTGTCCTTTCATTAAGGAATACTTCGAATTTTTTTGGAACGGTTGCGAAAAGTTAGCGGGGGGGTATGCATAGATATATTATTACATAGATGCGGCATCACCGCGCACATGGTCTACTAATTTTTGGAGTCATGTAACGCTTCATCACATAATTCTATAGCTCTATTAGTCACTTTCACATCGTTTCTTTGTATTTCGTCCTTACCTACCTATAGCTATGGTGAGAACCGATTTATGATGTATGTCTCACGGCATGAAACTCACATAAAATAGCAATGAGTAAATATATTTGACAGCATCGTTTGGTTTCAATAGAGTTAGAAATGTCACTTCACAGTATCGAAACTGTCGAACGCAATTTTGCGGAGATGAAGGTCGAAGCGCGGGGACCTCGTCATGTTGCACCAGTCAGCTAGAGTATGAGTGGTTAGACAGTAAGCGCAGAAGTGGGCTTTTAGTCAATTCGTACTTTTATGTAAAATAGTTATTTTCGCGAATGGAACATTATACGAGCGTCTGTATATAACTTCTTAGCCTAACCTACTTCTAAGTATGATAAATTAAAAAAAATGTTATACCGTGAATTGGTTTTGTAACTGGCCACATATAAAATTACAAACCAGATAAGCTAGTAGTTTTTTTTTTTTTATAAATGTCATGTAGAAAAGCGTTGTTACGGATTATTTTACAGATAATAAAATCAAGGACCGTGCTTTCATTAAGTTTTAGTAAAACTAATAACTACAAAGTACTCTGTGGTTTTAGTATATGAGAGGATTGAAGGACAGTGCAATTCTCGAAGAAATGAAAAATGTTTTAGGTCATAGTGCACCATCATATACAACAGTAAAATACTGGGTAGCTAAATTTAAACGAGGCCGTGCAAGCGTTAAAGATGTACAACACCTACGGCGTCCAAAAAGTGTAACAATACCCGAAATGGTATTTGAAGTACATGACATGGTTTTAGAAGACCGACGTTTGAAATTATCTAATTATTATATTTTTAGCAATTAAAAGAAACAATTAAGATTATCAAAAGTGTTTAATGACAGACCAAACAAAATGGCCGACTGATTATGAACACGAAAAAATATCACGCCAGAAAAACGTCTACACGCTCGGATGTCTGTAAGCACCTGTAAGGTAAGTGAAGTGAAGAGTGAAATCGGTCAACCGTACGTTGCCGTTCAATCAACGAGGGTCGACAACCGTAGTAGTTTACCATTCAGTCAACAAGAGCCGGCAACCTCAGCGCCGTAGTGGTTCAGTTGCTGATGTTCCTAACAATATATTAATTAAATTAATTATTATGAAAAATTGGGTATGAAAAAAGTATCTGGGAGATGGGTGCTGCGTTTGCTTAGTATTGACCAGAAATATTTACCAATGTAAATGTCGCAAGAAAATTAGGAGGTCAGCTTTCCATTGTTGCTTGATGAAAATTGTTCTTAAAAATTATCAATTTGAAATCTGGCTAAGATAGATTGATGGTCAATCATTTCAAAAAAATAGGTCAGGTTATGGTGTGCTTGTGATAATGCGAGAACCGAAGCGGAGCGGAGCAACGAGCCACTAATAAGCCTTATAATTTTTTTCGTTTCCTTAAGAAAATATTTACTGCATTTGCATTAGGTTTTTACACCCTTCCCCCATAAGCCTGAGTAAATATTTTGTAACTTTTCACAAGGCTACATTGGAAAGCGCTACCTAATTAGGCTCGTTTTATGAAAAATAGAAGTGATTTTATGCGATGATTTGTGACTACTGATGAGACATGGATCCACTACTATACACCGGAACCAAAAATATAATTAAATTCAAATTTAAAAAGTTTTTATTCAATATAAGATGTTTACACACACTTATTGAAAGTCAAAATGAACTGATTAGGTACCAGTTCAAAAACTAGAAGGAGAAGAACCGGCAAGAAACTCCTTCCTGTTTATTTTATTTAAATATATGTTTTTCTTAATTGTTTTTTTTTTTTAATTTAAAGTGCTTTAAACTATTAAAATGGTGTCCATGCGCACTTATCATTTACATACCCGGTAATACAATATGCTTATGTCTTGTATTTAAGTTGTAGTCATCACCCACCATAGAGAAAGTATTTAAATTTTTATGTACATAAATTATACCTTCATAAATGTACTGACAAGAAACTGTCAAAATGTTACTTTCTTTAAAGTGAGCCTTTACATTATCTCTAGATTTTATTTATATATAGCTCGAAGCAGTGGACAGAATTAGGAACTTCAACCCCAAAAAAGCGAAGGTGGAGAAATCTGCGCGAGAAGGCATGGCATCGCGATGTCATGAGCATCGGTGTTGGATGCGAAAGGAATTTCATTGAAAGATTATCTTCCAAAAGGCCAAACCATAAACAGTACATAAAACGCTAACCTCTTCGATAAATTACAAGATTGCATTTGTCTGACTGGACCGGGATTGAGTAAAAAAAATCCACAGATCTTGCAGTCCCCGCAACCATCGGTTTCATTGAAATGAACTTACCCAAACCCGATTTTCACAGATTATTTTATTTTATTGCCACGAAAACGTGGCACTATTCTTTTCAACTCTTTAAACTCAGAAATAAATCAACGAAAAAATTCTCTGCTACCCGTGCGAAGCCGGGGCGGGTCGCTAGTTCAACATATTTGAATTATTTAGCTTTTAAACTGCAGCCTCTGATATTCTTAAACGTTCAGACCTCGATAACTAAGCATTCGGACGAATACAGGCCGAAAGGCGATGACCGTAATGTTAACAAGTTCCCATACGTCCATAAAATCTAACATGTGATGTCAAATTTCTTGTTCGATTTCCAACCGATTTCCAAAATTTTGGTCTCAAACTGTAGCTACCGACACCTTCTAACCTTTGATCGAACATTTTGAAGCGATTTGATGAATACCCTCTGAAAAATAATGACTTATATCCACAAACACAAGCGATCGACCAAAAAATCTCATCTTTCGGAAATAATTTCTCTTACAATTATCAACCGATTTTCAAAAACTTGGTTTCAAATCGTAGCTATGTTAATGGCCGAGACATAATTTTTTTTTTATTTTCGATATCGGTCCCCGTTCTTGAAATATTTTGGATTTAGTAAAAAAAAAATCCGAAAAAATCCCGATTTTTTTACATTTTCCAATTTTTTTCAAAAACTACTTAACCGATTTCCAAAATTTGTATATCATATAATGCACAACTAAATTCTTAATTATTTAAAACCTTAAAATCTTGGTTAGACCCCATACTCTCGGAGTTATGGCCAAAAATGCGTCTCCCGTGAAATGGATATGATAGTCTTTTCAATGACAAAAGTTTCATCAAGGCAATGCACGCGTACACATAAGTGCTGTTGCCATCAACTAACTACGCTATGATTTGCTTTGTTACTCACTTTATTCACCTGATTTGGGACCGTCCGACTTTCATTTGTTCCCCTACCTAAAAAAATGTTTTGGGTGGGCAGAGGTTTAATGACGGAGATGAGGTCAAAGCTGCTGTAGACGACTATTTTTCGGAACTCGAACTAAAAAGCCATTTTAGGGGAGGTATTGAAACTTAAGAAGGTCGTTGGACTAAGTGTATACAACTCAACGGGGACTATGTCGAAAAATAAAGATAGTTTTAAAATAACATAGGTATTTCTTTGTTTGGCTAAGTAGTTATTAACCTGCCTCTAGTACTTTGAAAAACAGTTAAGGAAATTCGTATTAATTTGAAAATGACTACTAAATGATACCCTACTCGCGGAGGTATGAAAAAAAATACATTATCTTTGTATGCATGGGAGGGAGGTCCACTTGAAAGCATGGGGTTATATAGAACTAATAATTTGCGTTTAAACTGGCTGTAATATACGGACAGACAGACAGACGCACATGGAAAAACTATATAGGTTCCTTCCTTGTTGACTAAGAAATCCTAAACCGTTATTGCTGGAAAGCTTATTGTGATCGACTAAATAGTTATTCCTGAAGAATTCCACCGATTTTGATGAAACTTGTGGATCATGTTTCAACATGTAGGTATGTATCATCTTGCTTTATTGGGAACAGAGCAGCAGATCGTGGTTGCACTGAATTGAACAAGAAAATGTAAGAAATGAACGATGCAATTGTGATGCAATTTATATATTATTATACTTAGTTCAAAAACTAAATTATCAAACATCTATCCAACGATACCCCACATGATGAGATGCAAAAAAATGTATTCAGTCCTTCTTAGTTTTATATATGGAAAGCCACCTCTATAATCGTTATTTGATATTTATACATAAGTTCTCTGAAAAATTTTGTGCCCTTCAAGTAGGTACTGAAGGAAATTTATTTCATGATATTTTTATAATTTTTTTTTTCAGAGTGCTGTCGTGATTTTATTATATTTATTTAGAGCGCTCTAAGTGCTGTCACAAAATTACTCCTTCAAAATGCTCTTTTTGAATTCGGTCTTCAATTTATGAGAAACTTGTGTCTATTTCGTACGTTATTTCTAGGGATGTAACGATTTCGATTCCGATACCGATTTATCGGTCGATATAATCGACAGACCAATACATATATCAGCGTCGCCGATTGTATTATACCGATTACCGATACGAAACAGTTGAAAAAGCGCGCGAAACGGATGACGCGCGCATTACGTTGCTTGCTATTTAATAAAATACTTTCAAAATACTCCAAGTAGGATTAATTTACGCTATATTTAAAGGTAATTAAATCCAATTCACCTGTTCGACGCAACAAGCTGATATGACACTACGACAGAAAAAAACATTACGGCTTATATGCTCTGCTACCCGTGCGAAGCCGGGGCGGGTCGCTAGTACTATATATATAAATAAAAAAATGATGTCTTTCCCAAAAAAAATAATGAATAAAATGTCCTTCAGACGTCAACTGGACAGATGATTACTAATTTATTTATTTATTCAGGAAACAAACAGTGTTAAATAGAGCATGAAATAAAACATACATATTGAACATGCAGAAAATAGTTTACACAAATAAATTATTTATAACTACAATAGCTTTATTTTAGAGTAAATTCATAATATTTTCATTGGTTCGTGAGGATTTCACCTTACCTCCATACTTTTTGTTTAGTTGTAACTTTGATTTTTACTGTGCTAAGCAGCGCAATAAGATAAACCGCCTTCACAGGGACAATTTTATCGTCAGATATATTTTCAAAAACATCTGGAAAATTCATCAAAAAAAATTATTTTGGAGAGGTTATTTTAAAACCTTGTTCCTTTTAATTTT
Source organism: Luffia ferchaultella (assembly GCA_949709985.1). NCBI lineage: Eukaryota > Metazoa > Arthropoda > Insecta > Lepidoptera > Psychidae > Luffia > Luffia ferchaultella. The sequence goes on from OX453247.1 coordinate 24,432,403, forward strand.
AATAACCACGTTTGAACATTTTTGTTAAAACTGTTGAGTTTTTCTTAACAAATTATTTCTTGTTGTTTTATTTTCTTCAGAAATTAATTGTTCAATATTGTTCAATTTATTTAACATATGATATCACATGGACTTAAGTACGTACCAAACTTGAATAACTTAAATCCATAAATTTCTAAAAAAATATATTTTTTTTGCACACTACATTACACAAACGTCATCTGAGCTGGGTGTCATGTTAATTCGGCCTTATAATATATCAACACACAATGTAGCACCGACTTTATGTGTAAGTATATATTTTAAAAATATATTTTGCATTCTTTTTAAACAACAACGAAACGTTAATTTTATTTAAGAGACGTTATTATATAGATATTCGTGAAATATTTATATGTACATATAAATATATTGCGAAATTATTTGTCCTTGCACAAATAATTTCGCCATATATTTATAACTTTAATGTCCTATAACTTGTTAATTTGTAGAGATATTTTCATGATTCATTTACACTTTTGTTTTATTTAGCTTAAATTTTAATAATAGCGAATATAAAAAAATTAGTAAACTTCTCTATTGTACTATTTACTTAAAACATGTTTACTTGCCATTCTTTACATACGAAAACAAAACGTCTCGAGGAACATAAGATGTGGTGATCTCTTTTTTGTGCTCAATCCTTACTAACATTATAAACGCAAAAGTTTGTATGTATGGATGTCTGGATGTTTGTTGCTCTTTCACGCAAAACCTACTGAATGGATTTTAACGAAACGTTACAATAATATAGCCTATATATCAGAATAACACATAGGCTATAATTTATAAATATACTAGCTTTCTTTCTGCGCACTCCACTCGCGTGGACTACACACTGATTTTATAAATTATTTCACCAATAGAAAGCTACATTATCAGTGAAAAACATGGGCTATATTTTATTCTCGAACTAGCTTTCCGCCTGCGGCTCAGCTCGTATGGACTACACAGTTGTACCAGAACGGCTACAATTTTTCACATAGATATAGTTTATAAAGTTAAGAATGACATAGGCTACTTTTTATCTTGGAAAAAGGGGTCCCGGTACGACTGCGTAGTCCACGCGAGCGGAGCCGCGGGCGGAAAGCTACTTAAGTTACTAAATAAAGCAAGGTGCGGTGCGGGCAGACGGCCCGCGATTATTTCTTCGACGTGACCCGCCCCGCGCCACTCCGCATCGCCCGCCGCGTGCCAAGTAGGTTTTTAATTATTATTTTTGTAAAATAGCTTGTAACGCTCAACAGATCGATAAGGGATTTCTTTTAATTAAAGTTAAAGATAATTATTGGAGCATAAATATACAAAAATATTCAAGGTGTAATTAATGCTAGGACCCAAAAATTAAATAAATTTTCACCAAAAAAAAGTAATGTTGTCACGTAGGTGATAATTTACTATATTGTATACAGTACATATTTACATAAAGTGCCAAAATATCGTCATTCCAAAAATTATTGTTTTGGAGTTATCATTTATTTTATATAAATATATAATTACCTACGACATATTGTGAATAAACCTGGGGATTCTTCTGAATTTACACCGAGTGTATTTTAAAAAAACTGTCGTATAGAAAATCGCCCGTTTTTAAATTTTTGTTCACACACAAATATATTTTTTAAATCTTATCGGTTGATTCTATAAAAAATAATTAACATAAATAAGGGATTATTTTGTATTTATTATCCGTGAATATTTTCTTTATGATATTGTAAATAATCCCCTAAAGTGCAATTAATGCAATGTGCTCCTAACAAACTTTGCTATATTGACTGGAGTAAAGTGTGGAGGGTGGGAGAGTGACGCGCCTGCTCTAGCAACACCGCCCGTGCCGCCGCGATGGGCAGCAGGCAGGCAGTGTCAGCAGAATTGTTTTGGCTTAGCTTTGCTTTGGCTGATCGATGTATTGTTTTACCGTCGTGCCTGTATTACGCGGATTCTGTTTATTTATTTAAACCAAAAATCTACCAAAAGTAAACTTTGATTAGTTACTGACTTTGATAATTAACGTAAATTTTTGAATTACTGCTTCTGAATTACTTAGTAATAATTTAGATAGAACGTTTCTTTTTCTAATTTTTAATTCATAAAGTATAAATACTTAAATGTTTTCTTTGAATATTGGTTGACGTTTTTATTTTTCATTTAAGGTTAAGTCTCTGTTAAATATAGGTAACTTTTATGCATAATGCAGATACAAAAACCAGCCAAGTGCGAATCGGACTCGCACACGAAGGGTTCCGTACCACCGTACAATATAAAATGAGCTCTGAAAAGGAAAGCGTAAATTTATAGTACGTACCTAGTAATACAATGTAGTATAATAAAGTGTAGTATAATGTAATCATAATTTTTTTTTTTAATTATCTTTTACAATGACCTCACAAAGATAAAATGCATCTAGTTTTCGCTTATTGACTAAACGCTATCTGTCATTTTCTATGAAATTTTTACAAATTTTTTACTTATAAAAGTACATTTTATAAGTTAATCTATTACTCGTTAAATAATACAGTCTAGTTACTTGCGATAGTTTTCCTTTCATCTACCATATATGACTCATGACATGACACAGGACACATAACTCTAACAAAAATTAGGGCTTTAGGAGTGCATATCTCAAGAACTGTTACCTTAAAAAAAAAAAATTTGAAACCTTGATATCATTTTTTAAGACTTATCTTAAAAATTTTTTTTTTGTACTTCAGTTACATGTACGTATATGTATATCTACGTCGTTGTGTAGCGGTTCATAGATTACACTTACCTTCCAAATATCATTTATATATTGCCAATAGTTTCCGAGAAAAACCACAGACAGACATACAGACGGACGGACATGGCGAAACTATAAAGGTTCCTTTTTGCCATTTGGCTACGGAACTCTAAAAACGCCCGAGATACACATAATTCATTATTTTTTTTGATGTTTTATGTACAAAATCATTGACAGCTGTATCGGCATCGGTATCGCCGATTATTTCGTACAGTAATCGGTAGGTACCTATCGGTATCGTTATGGCAAAATTATGTATCGTTACATACTTATTTCGTTTAGTGTTTATTTACTTAACCAAACAAATTCCCAAATACAGCATTCTGAAAAATTATAATTATTAAATTAAAAATGCGCTTTTGTATCCCCCTGTGTATCTAATAATACTTTAAAAACCAGAATTATTTTTTTTATTTTTGGCAAAGTTGTTAACATTTCACAGAAACTTGCCAAGTGCGACATCTTGCCGGCACCGGCATAAAACAGAAAGGTCTCGAGGCCGCCACGCTGCGCGCTGAGCCCACTCACACAATACTTCACAACTACACCGCTAGGTGACGCAGTTTATAACCACTTTCCGTAGAAAGCCACTTTCACTTTGCGACCGCTTCGTTTTTTTTTATTCGTAGAGAGGATTTTATTTTATATGTGATTATCACGTTCTAAGACTATCATCTGGTAGATGAATGCTACAGTGGCACGCAGCGGGCCTACTAATAGGTACCTACTAAATACTAATTGCTCTATGAACGGGCCGTAGTGGTCGCATGATAATTGGTAAGTAATAAATAGCCTAATCCTAATATTTCAGTTCATATTTTTGTCCGGACAAAAATAATGTTCTTGAAAACACATCCAATAAACTGCGTTGCATTTTGAAAGTTCCATTATACTTTTGTTGATATTGGTGCGTATTTTTTGACGGCTTGCAGAGATCACGGCTCGTTTAATGTTGATTGCTGTGTTAAAGTGCGCCCCCCGCCCCGGTCGCTGCGCCAGTTTCCACAATTAGGTAGGTAGGTACAAAGGTACCTATGTAGTCGTATTTTATATGTCGCCAGTGATGTATGGCTGCCACAGACCAGTCAACCTATAGACCACGCTTTAATAAACGTCAGTACGAAAACGAAATCGCCAAAAAGTGGGGGGTTGCGGGGAGAGGTCGGCTAGTTTTCATTGGCTCGTTCAAAATTGATAATTTAATGGCTTCCGACGTGCTTCCAACTGACGGCTCACTAGTGACGTAATTATGTAGTGTCACTACATAGCCTTGGCGAATGCTACTCCCTGTCAAAGCGTGGTCTATAAGGTTGACTTGTCTGTGATGGGTGCACACCTAACCGCTTCCTCAACGTATTGTTTCTGATCCTTCAACATAAAACTCTCAAACCAATGAGAATGATCAAAATTATGACGAACCTAAAGTAAGTTTGCGGTGCGCTTTTATAAAGAAAAATAGAATTGTAGCAAAGTCAGACTACGATACGGTATAGACTGGTTTACCTATACCTACCGTTCTATTTATTATAATGATATATGGGACATGCCACATAGCGCCATCTAATCCCCCAGTAAGCAAGTATTATGTTTGTATTATGGGGAACTAGACAACTGATATATAAAACTTAAATATTATTTTTTTTATAATACATAAATATATACATACTTTTACACCCAGACACTGAACAAGTAGACATGTTCATGCAAGCAGGAATGAATGCATGCATGCATGCAGGAGTCGAACCCGCGACTCTCGGCTCCACAGTTAGGGTCTGTAACCACTCGGCTTATGATTTCAATTGAAAAAAATTGAATTGAATTGATAAAAAAATCTAGAGAGGTCGATCGTATGTAGTTGGTCCACTTTTCGGAGTTCGTGACCCGGATATGCAGCTATATTCTACAGTAGTAAAGTAAAACGCGCTATGAACACGGGTGATGACGTATGATGTGTAAAAACGCCGGCCAGCACCGTTAGAATATGACCCACCCAAACTACTATACACACTTCCTTTGTCGTTACCACTTTTGGTTTATGTCCAAACGGAACTGGAATCCCATCCAAAATAGCGTGACCTTCTACTTTGCGGTAAACGCCAACGCCAAAAGCGCGAATGGACCTATTCCGGGTGACATGACAGTGTTCTAACTGATAACAGAACAGTCCTGGAATCAACTGTGATGCGAGCGATAGCGCCGGACTCTCAAGTATATATACTATAAGAGACTATTATTAAATATACATACACAAGTAGGTATACGCCTCTTTCCCAAAGGGGTTGATATGCAAATTATCAGAATTCATACACAGATAGAAATGAAATTTTCATTCAAGAAACAAATATGTCTCAAAGTCGGGATAATCTAAAAACGTATATTAGTTTACTTCATAGAAATTACTCGATACTTATTTGAAATAAAATTTTCTCTAGTGAAGAAAGTTCATTTTTCCTTAAACGTTATACGAAACAGAAATAACTTGAATGACATTATCTCATTTGGATTTGTTAATGATTTTCATCTGTGTAGATCCATTTTTATATACATTTCATCACCATTCATCAATAGTTTCATGTTAGCTCGTTAGTTTGAAAGTTTAAAAGGAGTGGTTTCATTTTGGGCTAGGTTTTTGTATACACCGTCATTAGTTTATTTTACATATCTACGTTTTAATGGACGCTGACTCTTTCACCACTGATATTTATTTCTTAAAATTAAGCTACATGGGATTGACTTATTACAAATTGAAGTGAAACGCAGTAAGATGAGCCTTTTCGTACAGATTCTTGATTTCGCTATTTTATTTCGTTCGCTATTCATTTTTATCAATCTGTATCAATCGTAGAGATGTAACACGACGATAGTGTTGTCACACCAACATCAATCAATATCACTTTATTAGTGATGATAATACAATTCGATATGATTAATTGATAGTTATTAATGTATTCTTTGTTTTATTTCTCTCTAAATTATTGTATTTATTATGTTTGCGTACCGTACCATAAGCCCATCAATGGCTCACTGCAGGAGCTAAGGCCTCCCCTTGGGATGAAGGGACATGGAGCTTAATCCACCACGTTGTCCCAGTGCGGGCTGGTGGATTGTAACGACTGCCATCTATTAACAGCTACCGGTACTTACATGTTTTTATTTTATTTTTGATAGTGATGTTTTTTAATAATTTCACCTCAGAATTTCACATTACTGTTACAGTTACGGTATACTAAAGTAAATACGTGTCAATTTATAAAAGTAAAAAGTTTTAAATAAACTAAATTGTTAAAACAAATAACCCGACTGCAAAACTGAAAAGAAAAAAGTTAGTAATTGGAAAAAGAAAAACTAGCTATATCACCACATATAAAATAAAGTCATCCGCCGCGTCAGTCTGTCTGTCTGTCTGTCTGTCTGAACGCGTTAAACTCAAAAACCACAGATCGGATGTTCACACGGTTGTCATCAATGGACGGAGTGATTAAGAAGGAAATTTCATGTGTACAATTCATTATTGTTTTGTGTAAATTGATTGAAATATGACGATGATTGTTGAAGATTTCGGAAAAAATAAAGCCGACTGCGAGCTTGCATTAAAAACGCTGCCTACTTCGTTTTAACAAAACAGCGGAGCAATAATTTCTCTTCTATATGTCTAAAAAAGTCTGCAATGGTGATGTTTATCTTTTAAGGATAGTTTCAAAAAAAAAATTATACAAGAAATATTTTAGGAGTGATTGCAAAATAATGACTATCGCTCGACAAAATAAATTCAAGCTTGATGTAATTAGGTATAAGTTAACATAGTTATATACTAAAACATATTTTAGTTTGTTTTTATGTAATAATAAATGAAGTATTAAACTGTTACTTTATTTAAAAATTGTAAATAATGAAAAGTACCCTACGTTTTGGCGCACTCCAAACTCTACCAAAAATTCAGACTTTACAACCACGGGACAATTTTGAAGTTAGTTAAGTTAATTAACTAAGCCAATGAAAGGTATATGTATTGTTTTTGCCAATACGCGACACCGTTAAATAAAGCCATGTTATTTGTAAGTTTTTTGAAATTTTGTCGTAATCAATATTATGACACAATTTTCGATCAATCAATCAATTTCAGACAATCAATGGATCAACAATTTATGTCGTTGGAAATGGCAGTTATAAAAGAAAAGAAAATAATAAGAAAACAATACAAAAGTGATAAAATTTACAATTTTACAACAATCACATATAAATGTGTTCATATTATAAAGGGAAATTATTAATAACTATAGCATAATATATATTGTGGTGTGTTGCATTGAAATCAATTTTTCAAGCACAAGATAATCTGATCAGGCCGAGCCAGTTTCGCACGATCAGTAAAAGAGCCGAATGATTATATGTTATGCTATCTCCGAAGTACCTATTGTGAAGGTGTATTTGCGTTCTAGATTCGAATGGGATCCCATTGGACATGGAAGGTCATTCAGTTCGTCCGGTTCCTTATTAGGACCGCGGGGGCGTCTTCGCGAGCGTGCTCCATGTAAGATACCGTATGGCCCATAAATTGATCCAATTATAGTGTTATGAAGTGGATGTCCGACTCGGAACAGTTAGAGATAAACATAACATTAAAACAACAAATTAGCATGCGAACTTTCACATCCCGGGCGTTGCTAAAGCTGGCGCATGCGCCATCTCCCCTCATTCGCGCGCCGGACTTGGACGGATTCGCTGCGAGCTAAAGGCATCATATTCCTCTGAAATGGCCGCGCCGCATATTATGATCGCAGTGAGTGATTCTCTTTTTTACTACCCTCGTAACTTTCTTATAAGAAAATTAATTTTATAAAAAAAAATCTCCGGATTGTAGTCAGGTCAAAAGCTCAGTAAAAACTCATGCATCACATTACCAATTTTAAAAACCGAAGAAGCCACGTGCTTTCTGACAACATGTATTTAATTTGTATACTTTACACATTTTTTTGGATTTAGTCGTCTGAGCTTTCGCAAGTACACCTGGAAATTATATTTTTTAAACTTTAAATAACTTTCGTTAAACCGCGAAATTACGAAATAAAGTTCGATCATTAATAGTTTTTTTTTTTTTAATATTATTTTAATTCTTAGTAAAGGTTTATTTCTTAGTAACAATACACTTGAATAATGTTAGGAATACATTCCGTTATATTATTTACTGTGTTAGTGGTCGCCCGTAACGCCTACATTAAATAATTGACTCGAAACTTCTTCAAAGCCAACATGTTGTTATTTATATTTTAAAAAAAATCTACTTAGGAGCAATATAATGCATCAAAATTCCAATTTTCTAGGTCACGTACTAAATGTTTGACAGGCGTGAAAATAACTCGTTGACTTTTATTCCTTTTTTTTGCTGTACTAAATAAAAAAATATCTGGTTCACTTACAGCTGTATCAACGCTTCATTAGAGCCGGTTGTCTAAGAAATTATAAAAAATTAGAGATGTATTTCTTTATTGATTTTACGTAATTCGACTACTATAAGTTGGGTGAATAGATACCCCTATGTCTTTTACCGCTCATGTTCAATTCATCACTTCGAGACTATACTCATAGACTGACATTGACATAGATAGACGAAAATGAAAGCAGTAAAATAAAAAGGCGGCCAATTAAAAAAGTATTACGAATTATGGGAAGAAAAGGTTCTCTGCAGGCGGACGGAGTAGCGCACATTTTTAAATAATTTATCATAATATTTAAAGTGCCTTCATCGAACGCAAAAATTATGTTGACACGAGTTTGGAAATATTAGAAGCACAAGAATTGATGGAAATCCTTACTGGCTTATTTTAATTATTTACATGTCGGATACTAATTTTAAATTGTTATGACGTTGGCCATTCGTCTAAATAATAACAATAGGTTTTTTATTTACATCATCCATTTTCTTTTGGTAGACTTTATCACATTTCTTAAGTTGATGACAGTAATACTTTGTTTGGAATATTACTTATACAAAAACAGATATACTCGTAGTTTGAACCTGAATAGCAGACATAAGTTTATATTCTAGAATTTACATTGAGACCGTTGCTCACTACGGAGAAAGCATTAATGTTTTTACGTATGTAGATAGGTATATATCTTTGTAAAAGTTCTGGCAAAGAAACGTGCTTTGTTTAAAATATGCCCACAAACTATGACCTGATTTTAATTTATGTTTAGCTATATAGAGTATCTCTTAAATACTGCTTGAATATTAGTCGCTTTTCCCCACAGAAGTCAGGGTTTATCTAGCTTTTAAATTATTAAGAAAAGTATAATAATTTAAGTCTATTCATAATAATATTAGAAACATATGCTCGACGACACTTAAAGAAGTAAATAGTCTATTGGTTCAAAAATGATCTATCAAAAAAAAATTACTATAGTTAAGCTTGATGTGTCGATGTAAATGTTGAACATGTAAATATAAAAGACTTCAACGCGGTTCAATCGCCTCTATCTAGTTATAATAATTGATTACATTTTATTAAAAACGTTGTTCCGTAACTCGGAAGCTGTAGTTACCTATTTAATTGTGCGTGATTGATGCATCTGTACTAGCCCATAAAGTATTTATTAAAAAAAACCCAGACACAAAAAAACTAACCTTTAAAAACTGTGAAATAATATAAGTTTGTTCATTGTCTAATGATTTACGATCCTTAAAGGCGTCTGGGACCGCTAATTATTTGGTATTTTAAGTTTACTTAGCGGTCCCAGACGCCTTTAAGCATCATAAATCATTACACAATGAACAAACTTATATTATTTCACACTTTTCAAGGGTTAGTTTTTTTGTGTTGGGGGTTTTTTAATTTTTATTTTTATTTCAAAATTTTTTAACTTAGTTATTTAGTTAAACTAATTCATCATAAACTGATTGATTAACTAAAAAAATAATTTTCGAATTTTTAGTTTTCATTTCGTTAGTTAATATTCCTAATTCCCTTTCAATATAGTACACATTATTCTACTAATAAAGTCCTGTCATTTGAGGGATTTGTGAAAAAAAAATGTAATTCGCCATTTTGTAGTGGTGACCATCTTGGATTTGAAATTTGTCATAGTGTATAGTATTCTACTAATAAAGTCCTGTCATTTGCTACCCATTTTGAGGGATTTGTGAAAAAAAATGTAATTCGCCATTTTGCAGTGGTGGCCATTTTGGATTTGAAATTAGTCATAGTGTATAGTATTCTACTAACAAAGACCTGTCATTTGCTACCCATTTTGAGGGATTTGTGAAAAAAAATGTAATTCGCCATTTTGCAGTGGTGGCCATTTTGGATTTGAAATTAGTCATAGTGTATAGTATTCTACTAACAAAGACCTGTCATTTGCTACCCATTTTGAGGGATTTGTGAAAAAAAAATTTAATTCGCCATTTTGTAGTGATTGCCATTTTGGATTTGAAATTAGTCATAGTGTATAGTATTCTACTAACAAAGTCCTGTCATTTGCTACCCATTTTGAGAGATTGGTGAAAAAAAAAAATGTAATTCGCCATTTTGTAGTGGTGGCCATTTTGGATTTGAAATTAGTCATAGTGTATAGTATTCTACTAATAAAGTCCTGTCATTTGCTACCCATTTTGAGGGATTGGTGAAAAAAATAATGTAATTCGCCATTTTGTAGTGGTGACCATCTTGGATTTGAAATTTGTCATAGTGTATAGTATTCTACTAATAAAGTCCTGTCATTTGCTACCCATTTTGAGGGATTTGTGAAAAAAAATGTAATTCGCCATTTTGCAGTGGTGGCCATTTTGGATTTGAAATTAGTCATAGTGTATAGTATTCTACTAACAAAGACCTGTCATTTGCTACCCATTTTGAGGGATTTGTGAAAAAAATAATGTAATTCGCCATTTTGTAGTGGTGGCCATTTTGGATTTGAAATTAGTCATAGTGTATAGTATTCTACTAACAAAGTCCTGTCATTTGCTACCCATTTTGAGAGATTGGTGAAAAAAAAAAATGTAAATCGCCATTTTGTAGTGGTGGCCATTTTGGATTTGAAATTAGTCATAGTGTATAGTATTCTACTAATAAAGTCCTGTCATTTGCTACCCATTTTGAGGGATTGGTGAAAAAAATAATGTAATTCGCCATTTTGTAGTGGTGGCCATTTTGGATTTGAAATTAGTCATAGTGTATAGTACCGTACTAATAAAGTCCTGTCATTTGCTACCCATTTTGAGGGATTTGTGAAAAAATAATGTAATTCGCCATTTTGTAGTGATTGCCATTTTGGATTTGAAATTAGTCATAGTGTATAGTATTCTACTAACAAAGTCCTGTCATTTGCTACCCATTTTGAGAGATTGGTGAAAAAAAAAATGTAATTCGCCATTTTGTAGTGGTGGCCATTTTGGATTTGAAATTAGTCATAGTGTATAGTATTCTACTAATAAATTCCTGTCATTTGCTACCCATTTTGAGGGATTGGTGAAAAAAATAATGTAATTCGCCATTTTGTAGTGGTGGCCATTTTGGATTTGAAATTAGTCATAGTGTATAGTATTCTACTAACAAAGTCCTGTCATTTGCTACCCATTTTGAGAGATTGGTGAAAAAAAAAATGTAATTCGCCATTTTGTAGTGGTGGCCATTTTGGATTTGAAATTAGTCATAGTGTATAGTATTCTACTAACAAAGTCCTGTCATTTGCTACCCATTTTGAGAGATTGGTGAAAAAAAAAAATGTAATTCGCCATTTTGTAGTGGTGGCCATTTTGGATTTGAAATTAGTCATAGTGTATAGTATTCTACTAATAAATTCCTGTCATTTGCTACCCATTTTGAGGGATTGGTGAAAAAAATAATGTAATTCGCCATTTTGTAGTGGTGGCCATTTTGGATTTGAAATTAGTCATAGTGTATAGTACCCTACTAATAAAGTCCTGTCATTTGCTACCCATTTTGAGGGATTTGTGAAAAAAAAAATACACAGATAACAACACCCTTCTTTTTGCGTTAGGGGTTAAAAATAACACGTTGCGAAGGCACTTTTGAGTTACACTATGTGCTTAAGATTAGTCAGATATTTAAATTGATAGGATTTATATTCAGTTGTTAAAAAGACATACAATATCTCTATTCAATCGATAAATTTTCAATAAACTTGATCGAAATACCTGCATATGCATAAAAATATTTCACGTCCACGTCTGTAGTAGATGTTGGTAGTTGCATTTAATTCTACATCCATATTGTCTTTATAACTATTACTCAATTCTTGTCCTCACAGAGGCACCATTTCTTCAATATCACTTGAACTCTATTCTGTCTTAAAACTTGAAACTGTGCTCGTCATGTTCTTTAAACTTTGATTAGGGTTGTCCCCATGAGAATCTTTGAACGAGATGACACTAGCACGGCAGTAGGATAATACCTTACTCTCCATTCCTTAACCTCCATTATAACATCCCATATACATCACAACAAAGTCTAGGTCCCAAACTAAGCATTAGCTTGTGTTGCGAAGACACCACATACATGTGACAACCAAGACCCGGTACCAGTATCAATATTCATCATATCAATGCTGACCCGACCTGGGATTCGAAACCAGACCTATAGTTTCATAGGCAGGGTCGCTACCCACTAGGCTAAGCGGTCGTCAAATAATTTAAATCAATTGTCTCTATCGATCAAGTTACTCGTGACCTTGGATCTAACCCAAATGGGTTAATGCGTAGTACCTGGGTTAAATATCTTTGTGCACAAATCACGTCTATTCGTTGCTTGTTACGACTTGCAAAAACAACGAATTTCGTGTCTGAAGGGAATCTTACATGGGATCCTGGGATAGGCAGTCTGTCCGTCTCTTCAACTATTTCCCTACAAACATCGAGATCAGTTCAGCGATGTAGCTGTGAAAAGGCAAAAACATACAGGCAGGCACTAATATCACAACGATACAAAAATATTTTTAAATTGCAAAGATTAAAACAAATATATCATTATTTAAGTAAAAAAGGATAAATCATGGGTCACAGACCGGTTAGACGCCAGTCGGTCCGGTCGAAACAGCAGCTTAGCCACGCTACAAAGTACTGGCACGCTTCACCTTCCGCGGCGAGGGTTTATCTGCTTTGGCAATAATTTAGAATTTTAGAAGTACACTCTAAAATATACGAGCCAACTAAGTGCAATTTTCACTTAGTTAACGTTAAATGCATAAATCGTTAATCGACTATGGTTATAGGTGTTTCAACGAATATAAATGATTATTACAATTAATTGTTGTATCTTAGTTGAAGAAATCACTGTCTTAGTTAATGTAACTGATGTCTTATAAGGCTCGTATGCAATCAAGATGTTTGCTCACGTCAATCATAATCTTGTTAGAAACAAACAAATTTGTAGTACAGTAGATATTTTTCACAGCCATTGTCATCGCCGTACAAGGTGTAGCTCGAGGTGCGGCGTGTAACGGTCCGCGGAACCGCGACCCCACTCTGCCGTCTTCACAGATACGGTCGATGGTCGACATTCGCTTACAAGGCATTTTAGGTGACTCCCAAAATATGTGAATTAACCGCTATCATATGTTCCCCACGGAGTATCGAAAACCTAACCCTAGAATCGAGCGCATAATAAATCGTTCTACTTGCGTATTTCACGGGAATATTTACTGCAAAACTCCTTAGTCCGTTCGACTGGTCATGAAGATCGATTAACTCCCGAAACTAGATTATCGCTGTCCAAGTGAAAATAACCTATAGTATACAGTTTACCTATTGTATATATCTGTGAAAGACTATTTTATTTTTGTCCATGTTTTTTCACATAGGTACATGCACTTACAATAACGGATGCCAAGTAAAGGTTCACAAATCACTAATTTTATATTTATTATTATTGTTTAATTTTAATAAAATCCAGAGTTTTCAAAACAATATTTTTAAATTATTTTTTAAAACTCTTAATCGAAAAAAAAAACATATGACCGGTTTTTTTGAAAACGCGGTCGTCGAGAATAGACACTATGTATATATTAACGTTTCATTCATTGTGTGAATTCCAGGCATTGTTGGTGGCTGCAGTGGCACACTCCAATCCCGTCGGCCCCGCAGCATCCACCGGTACCATCGCGTCCTTCTCCGCTGACAACCGACACAAATAGAGAATCATCTCCAGGGTGAGTATTCTTCTATGAAAAAGTTACATGGCACGCCCTCCTAAGACCGAG